>OY757920.1:27944753-28027253 GCA_963585895.1 Sepioteuthis lessoniana
AAATGATGAATTTAATGAAGATGGTGCATGGTCCTCGTTAAATGAGGAGTTAATTGAAGACGGTGATACCACCTGGATAAATGATGATTATAATGAATATAATACAACCTCCTCTTTAAAAAAGGATTTTAACGAAGACGGCACCAACTACTTGATAGATGATGGGTTTAATGATCGTGCACCTTCTTCGTTAAATTATGGATTTAATAAAGATGGCGCCACACCCTCATTAAATGATGTGCTCCATGAAGATAGTACCATCATCTCGTCAAATGAAGAGTTTGTTGAAGACAGTGCCACATCGTCAAATGATGATTTTAATGAATGTGGTGCCTCCTCCTCATTAAATGATGAATTTAATGAAGTTACTCTCGTTAAATGATGAGTTCAATGACGATAATACCACTTCCTCGTTAAATGATTAATCTAATGAAGAGTCTGCCACCTCTTCGTTAAATTATAAGTCCAATGAAGATAGTAGCAGCTTGTTATATGATGAGTTTAATGAAGACGGCGTCACTTCCTCGTTAAATGATGAATTCAATGAAGATACTATCACTTCTGACTTAAATGATGAGTTTAATGAAGACGGTGCCTCCTCATCTTTAAATGATGAATCTAATGAAGACGATGCTACCTCCTCGTTAAATGAATGAGTGTAATGAAGATGGTGTCCCCTTTCCGTTGAATTATGTGTTCAAATAAAATGGTGCCACTTCCTCGATAAATGAGGAATTCAATGAAGATGGTGCCACCTCCTTATTGAATGATGAGTTTAATGAAGACGTTGCATTAAATGGTGTCTTCAGTGAACTTAGGACCACCTCATCGTTAAATGTTAAGTTTAATGAAGATGGTGCTACCTCTTCGAAAAATGTTGAGTTCATTGAAAATGGTGCCCCTACTCGGTAAATGACGAATTTTATGAAGACGGTGAACATACTCGTTAAATGATGGATTTAATGAAGACGGTGCTACCTCCTCATTAAATAATGGGTCTAATGAAGATAGTACCACCTCCTTAAATGATGAGTTCAATGAAAATGGTGCCACCTCCTCGTTCAATGATGGGTTTAATAAAGATGGTGCCACCTTTTCATCAAATGAGTTCAATGAAGATAGTACCCCCTCCTCGTTAAATGAATAGTTTTATAAAAATCGTATCATCTCCTCATTAAATGATGTTTAATGAAGATGGTGTCACCTCTTCAAATGATGAGTTCAATGAAGATCGTACCTGTCCTCGTTAAATGATGAGTTTGATGGAAACTGTGCCACCTCCTGGTTAAATGATATGTTTAATTAAGTTGGTGTCACCATTTCATTAAATGATGCCTTCAATGAAGATGGTGTCACTTCCTCGTTAAATGATGATTTTAATGAAGAAGGTTCTCGTTAAATGATGAATTTAATCAAGATGGTACAATCTCCTCGTTAAATGATGAGCTGTCTTGATTCTTATAAGAAAAACATGAATAATATTGAGTACCAAATAGAAATCTGATCGTTCTGATAAGATAAAACGGGCATTCTTTCAAGCTGGAGCCGTATCAGAACTAGCGTATTGTTGCACCATTTGGACTCTAACGAAACGCCTAAAGAAAAAGCTAGATGGGGACTATGCAAGAATGCTACATGCTGTTTTGACCAAATATTAGCGGCTGCATCCTATAAAAGAGTATCTGTACGGCCAGTTACACCCTATCTCACAACTTATCCGAGTAAGACAAACAAGATGTGCAGGGAACTACGTTCTCCGATGGACGCCCACTGAGGGACACTCCAGCAAAAATTTACAGTCATCATCTCTTTGCGGACACTGGATATTGCCAAGAGTGTCTGCAAGCAGAGATGAACGATAAGGACGGATGGCGATAGATGGAGAACGAAAAGCAAAAGAGAGTTAAAGGAATCCGTGCAATCGACACGCTTTGAAATGATAATGGGAGTTTTGTGGTGTTGTAATTAGTTCACTTGTCTAATAAAAAGGCTCCTTAGTACATCGAGTTAGTCAGTGGATGCCTCACACTTGTAGAAGCTATCAAAAAAGGTCGCACGATGGACAATTAGCATTATCTTTAACTTGTATTGTGAGCATCATGCTCACTGGGGATCTTACTAAGACGGTCCTGATCCAAACTATAAGTTTAATAAATTATTACTATTACATTTAGGTTTAATTGCACTAATCCTATGAGGAGTAATGGGAATATCTGTACAAATGCACATTCAAATATACTAAAAGTAACTTAGTGACTTACTTTTAGGTTTTAAGTAGTTACTAGACGACTTATCAATACATTAGGTCCCTATTTTAACAATGTTACAATTTCAGTTTGTATAAGAAATTGCTTTATTACAAAAGAATATGTTTATTTTTTTCCTCAATTAGGAATCTTGTTATGATATGCTGTTTTTACTTGGCTACATTTACATACCAACATTTTACTTGCCAATAGTTACATTCGAACATAATTAGAATCCGTTCAAATAAAATAAGAAAGTCAATATATTATATTGATTGTTTTATTCTATTTGAACGATACATGTTATTATTTTGCTTAAATATTGACTTCATTAGATTAGAAACTCTATCGATAATTCGTAAAATTGATAAGATGAGTTACTGTCGAAAAGTGTTATTGAAGAAATTGTTCCAAAAACTATTTTTTTCTGTATGTCTTTCTTTTTTCTTCCTGAGAGTTAATCAGAATATATATTTGACATTCATTTTAAAATCATTTCTTATTTCTACATTTTGATATCAGGAATTTCATCAACTGATCCATGTTTCTTTTTTTCTTCTTTTTTATCGAATGACTTAGCTGTATGTTTTACTTTATGATGAAAAACTGAAGAAAGCTGAATAAGGATTGTATTTATTTGTTTATGTTTTTTGCTATTTCTATTCTAAATGATTAAACACATAAAAATGCTTAAATCGATTTTACTTTCCAGGATATGACGATGCGAAAACATTTCATTTTGTTTTGAAATGAAGATGGAAGATTCTACAAAAATGACACTAGAAAAACAGGAAAATGAATCCTTACAAATTTAGTTATCTTTTATATTACATTAAATTTAGCACAAGATCTTATCGTTGGAGCATCTATAAACTCTTTATCAATGTTTTGTGAAATCAGCACATGAGTCATTTTAAAACGTCATCCCAAATCTTATATTTAGGTCATAATTACACCAAATTTTCTTTGAATAATTGCACTTTTTCGTGTTTTTAGAATTTAGCAAACTTTTTTAGTTTGGTACACAGAGTAGAGTTTGCTCGAAGTACCGGCCATTCTTAAGGGGTCACCTATCTAAGTACTAAGCAAGCTTATGACTACTAAACTTCCGTGATTTGACTGCTACCTGCCCTCTTTTATGTTCTTTTCAACGTTTTGACTAATCAATTATTTAGTTTTTGAAATATTCGAAGCAATATGGTCTCAAAGAAGGGGGTCAGTTGTCTGAAAATATTTGGTAAGTTATGGACAATAAATCAGAAATAATTTTCCAGCGTCACCTTCTTTTTCCAACATATAAAACGTTAACATTTAAGAAATCCATGTTAGAATTCCCCAGATAGTTCTTTGAGAATGTAATGAAATTGAAACTTTTCATTCATAAAAAAGTTTGTCAAACAAACTTTATTTTTTATAATTACTCTCTACAATCCTTAAACTTTTTATAACTTAATTTCTTAAACAAACCGGAAAAAATAATTTAAAAAATTTTTCCGAGCATACTGAAGATTTTTGCTGAGAACAAGCAAAAAAAATAAATAAATACAAATTTGATTAGATATATAATGATTATCAGCAAAATATTAATATCTAATCATCGATTTGTTTCTTGACAAAACATTGTCAACAAATATTATCTTCTAAGTGCCATTCTAAGTGTTTTCCCCGTTTATTTAAAAGAAACTAAATGAATTGTTTTTTTTTAGATATTTATAAATATTTATAAATGGTAAAACGTTAATTCAATACATACCATTACTCCCAGGTCCACTCTTACCAGGAGAGCTAGTACCAGTTAGGGTCTACCTATGAGTCAAATAGATATGTTAGGAATAGCCGTGTGTAAAAAAATTAAGAAACAGCCACACAAAATTTGAAAATATGAACATACACTGAAGGTTATTGCCAAACCTCTGAGCATAAGATAACCCTAAACAGGTTGATATGCCTTTAAAATTATTCTAATTTCGTATATGCAGGTAATAGAAAGTATTACTGAAATTTTTCACAATGATAAATTAGAACTCAAGACACATAACACACACACACACACACACACACATACACACACACACACACACAAACATATATATATATATATATATATATATATAAGTAAAGTTGGCGACCGTAGTCGAGGGTGACCAGAAGGCTCCCTTTTCAATAGCTACTGCACCGAGGTGTAGGGGTGGGTGTAACTTCTTTCCCTGGATTGTTCTGCTTTACCCTTGATACGAACCTCATATTGCTGAGTGTTAAGCAAGCAGGTATCAAGTGCCATTTTTTATAGTCTTTGGTATGACTCGACCTGGGATTGAAACGAGGGTTGGACAAAAAGTAACGCCTATTCTTCAATTATAAGAACTTGCAGAAGGACACAAACATACAAAATTATCCCAAAAGTCCCAAGATTACAAATCTAATCCTAAACATAGCGTCCTTTTGTTTTTAGTCGTAATAATACCATGCATACTGAATAATAACATGTATATCCACCTCATAGAAACTTTTACGTGCTTTTATACCATAGAGTGACCATTTTAAGGATACAATCATTGAAGAAATGCTGTTCTCTTCAATTCCTCATTCATGGGTCCGAATGGATTCAATTACAAGGAGTCCTGCTCTACGTTTTACTATGCTATATTTAAAGATGAGTGATATGTTTTCTCAACATGACAATGACAAGACGGTACAGCAGTTAAAAGACCTTAAAAGTAATCACAAAGCATGGCTAGACAATCCTGCTTCAACTCTTCAGTCCTGACTAGTAAGCCTTTAACTTTTCATCTATTTGTACTCATATGATGAGTACAAAATGAAGCATTTAGATGAAAACAGTTCTTTCGCCTTATCAAGAGGGAAGAAGTGAAGAGACTTCTATGAGGCAAATATATGTGCCCTCATTCAAAGATGGAATGCAGTGGTTGTGAAGGAAAAAAGAGAGAAGACTATGTTGAGAAGTAGATTTGGGATCCTGAAACTTTTTTGTACGATTCGAGTGCTTATATTATCAACTCTGTTGTAATCAAAGAATAGTCATTACCAGTGCACAAATACACACACACATACATACATACATTCATACATATATATATATATATATATACGTGTGTGTGTGTGTGTGTGTGTGTGTGTGTGTGTGTGTGTGTGTGTGTGTGTGTGTGTGTGTGTGTGTGTGTACATCAGTATTCATGATCTAATCAAGAATCAGAAAGATGGGAATTACATCTAAATTCCAGTATTCATGATCTAATCTGCATTTAAAGTTATAAGTGATCGAAATAAAATTACGTAAACATTTTTGTCTAAATTTAGGTAAATGTTCAATTAAGTATGATTTCTATTAAATGCAGGATGATGTTTCTTAGGCTTTCCACACACACGCATACACACTCACCCATACACACACACATAGATAGATAGATACATAGATAGATAGATAGATAGATAGATAGATAGATAGAGAAACTGAAAAGAAGAAAGAGAAAGAACATAAATAAAAGATTATATAGTAAGGGAAACTTATTTTGACCAAAATAAATAAATTGGCTCGTGATATCCACGTTATTACAAAAGCATTCATTTTTGCAGACCATTTTTAAAATTACTGACTTCTATTCAAAAATAGGTGACATTTTTGTAATAAAATTCCATCTTCATAAAAAAGGCATCGTTTTAATTGAGATGATTGTTGCTGGGTGCCTTTCTTTCGGCAAGACGTGATTTTATTTAGTCGTTTTATGTCTAATAATTACTTTTATAAAGTATTTGTTTTTTTTTATGTTATTTTCCCGGTTCTCTGAGAAATTTAATGAATTCAACCCGATTTCTTAATTCAAAAACATCTCTTCATTTGGAATCGCACATTATGAACTGAATGCAATCGATGGTTCAAAAGTAATTTTCTTTTCTTTTGTCCTTCTGATGCCATTTTTAAAGTTTCAGCTCATATTGAAGACAGCGAAAATGTGTTCCATGACGTTCGTCTCTTCATAATGGACAATCGAGATCATTTTCCAGTGTATACGACTCTGAAGCCGAACACGTTGAACACTTTTACACCAAGACACTCACTAACAAAAACATTACAGGTTTTATTCTTTTGATGAATGACAAGCAGAATAAGCCGACAAGTTGACAACATATATTTCAATAAGTCAACGAAAAAAAAGTCTAAAGTTATTTAGAGGTTTTGTCTTCGTATTCTGCTAAGATTGATCTCAAAACGTCTACTTAACTTTCTGACTTTATGTGGGATGATATAAACAGCTAAAATAGTGCCGTAATCTTTTTGCATATAAACAAAACAACTCATTTACTTTTTGAATTTCTTATGGATTAACTAAGCTGGTAATTTCTACATTTGGGTCAATAACTGGGCAAATTCAACTGCAATAACCTTGTTTTAGAAATAACCAAAATTTATACAAAGAAAATAGTAAATTCAAGTTAATGTTTAATTTATATGTTTACTGCTGTTATTATTGAGGATTGTTTTTTAAAAAATCAAGTTTAGTAGATTTTATGTTAAACAAATTTAAAATAATGAAAACTCTTAGTAAAACACTGTATTTTTCGACAGACAATTGCTACTCGCCTTTTTAAAAGATTTTCGGCTCATATTGCAAAGCTAATATTTTCTTTTGTATAAAGCTCACTTTACATTGAAGAATCTAACTAAACATTGCAAGAGTTTGTTGTTTTTTTTTTCAAGTTATATACCTTTTGTTGCACTTCAGCGTTTATATACAGTGTTTTTCCTAGAGGCTGAAAATGAAATGTTTAAGCTTAACTATGTTAACATTCAGAGGACAAATGCTCATATGAAGGTTAAAAATATAGATTTGCTAAATTTGAGCCTGAAATTCAACTCCCTACTTCAGTTAGAAAATAAGTAACAATATTTTGCACTACTCTATGCAAATTAACTTTTTGTATGGTCTTAAAGCAGATATTTGATTCCCAATAATTTCTTAGTAAATGGTAAAAATATGAACACGTAAAATGCTTTGCAACAACTAGTTAGATTTTTAACAACTTATGCTGATAAAAAATCGAAACTTTTTAATCTTTTAAGTGATTTCAAAAGACGCAATTACGAATTTTTTTTCTGATATTGTAGTCAAAAAATTGAGAAATATCCATTTTTGTTGTATTAACTTTTAACAAAATAAAAGCCCGTTTAATGTGCGAATTCTTTCCGAAAATCTTCTTTATCAGTTTTTAGATGATTTTTCATTATTTGCACAGTCTACCTATTTAACCTACTTTTCCTTAGTTTCAAAGTTTTCCTTGTTTACTGCTTCCGTCGAAGTAATGTAATTATTTATGTATGGATCGTTACTTCTGCCTAAGATTAGAACGTAGTATTTGTGCGCTCTGCTCTTGATCAATATGTCACTCCCCAGTACCATTTGTATTTTGTGTATTAGTAGATTATAAATGGTGTACACTTTTAAGATAAAGAGAAAATTAATGAAACAAGCTTGAATCAGATTCATTAAAACAAAGTTAGTGCGCTATCAGGACGTTGTATCAAATAAATTAATCAGAGAAAGTAATCTTATTGAAATACAGCAGATTGTAGCTGCTTTTGAAAATCTAGAAAATAATCAATATGCCTTTTCCCTTCAGAATTATAAAATCGAAAGGCAAATTAAAAATGTTCATTATGCAAATGGTGAAATAAAAATGTTACAATATCTGAATAGCTAATTTATATATATATATATATATATATATATATATATATATATATATATATATATATATATATATATATATATATATATATACGAGGATCATTCAAAAAATAAGGTGAATATTTCCTAAGTAGTTGGTAATAGGAAGCACTATTTACAGATCCACCTTTTTCAAAGGAATCTATTTTGATGTGTTCCTTCATATACTACAAGACTGTCAGCATTAACTTCTTTACTGACCGCTGCGCACTGAACTTTTCTTTATTGGAGAGTCAGAGTGTTTTCACGCCATGGACTGTCTTTTAGACACCGGCTCGTAGTTGAAATTTAATGTTTAGCCCATTTGTACACATTTCTTTTGATTAAACATGCTTCTCCGTGCACATCACTCATTTTTCTGAAAATTTCACACTGCTTTCGTTTCTCAGCCACCGAACATTTAAGGATAGACCTATATTCAATCCTAGATCGCTCTGTTTGATTTGCTGCCAATCTTAATAGACTAAGAAAATATTTCAGCGAGTTTGAAATAATTTTTGTTATGAATAAATCCCAAACAATACTGAGTTTACATTTATGAAAAAAAATTCTTTAAAAAATTTTTGTTTTTCAAAAAAATGTCCTTTCTTCATTGAATGATCCTCATAGATAGATAGATAGATAGATAGATAGATAGATAGATAGATAGATAGATAGATAGATAGATAGATAATCGTACAAAATTTTATTAGCCTCATTCAGAAAAAAGAACCATATACGAATATTTTCCCTTATAAAACTAGAAAAACCAATTAAGATTTTAGTTTTAATTTCTGTGCCTATTCAAAGGTGAGAGGTGTCCGGTAAATCTAAAAACTTGGTAAGGCTTGGAACTTGTTAACAATCCTCAGATAGATAGATAGATAGATAGATAGATAGATAGATAGATAGATAGATAGATATATTCAACAATAAAACATGTCTTAATTGATTAATTAAGCAGGTAATTGCAACATTTGGTTCGTTAACTGAACAAATGTAATATCAATAATCTTTTTTTTTTCGGATTGAGTAAAATATGTAGAAAGAAAATTATATTCTAATCTCCTTTTCACTACGAAATGTCGATATTCTTGTACTTGTTTGGTTTATCTCAACGTTTCGACCAAAATGTTCTTTGCGCTTCAAAAAGTTTAAGATTATCCTCTAGTATTTTTCTGTCGAATTCTGGGCGACATATAAAGACTGCTGGTTACAGTATTTACCAATATACTACGATAAAAATAAAAATATTCCTTCAAAGATTTCACGGAACAATGATTAAAACAATGATCAATTCGTATATATTACAATAGTATTATTCATATCTAACAATATTTGGTGTAGATATCTGTTGAAAGAAAACACTAACTTTGACACAAGAGCAGATTTATGAGGTAACTTGTGAGACTCGTACTAAAACATGGTTTGCGAGATTCTTAATCTGACCAAACATTTCACGCCAAGTACTCAGTTATATTTTAGGTCAAAAAAGTTGTTTTTTTTAATTTTATAGTAATTTTTTTAATGTCATATCAAAAGATTAATCGTAATTATTATCAATGAACATAACCATATAAATATTCCAATATTATATTCCAATCCTTAGTATATATTTTGCTTTAATTTTTTTAAAGTTATACTCTTCAATTATGTCTAAAGAGGAAGTCATTTAAAACCCATGGGTTATATTCTTGCGTTGTATTCTTATACCCCTAAGTTAATTCTAAGAAAGGAGCCCTTTAAATTATTTCAAAATCTGTATGTCGCTTTTGAAAATCCCCACTTATATTCCAGCGTCATGTAACAGAAAAACAGTTTTTATATACCCGAGTTATTTCTTAGAATGACAATTCTTTTATTCGCAAAATCTAAAATGATTTTTACATTTTGAATAATTCTTATATAACGTTTAAAACTAATAGGGTGCTGAATTTAAGACATTTACTGCAGAATATTCGAGAGATTCTGAAAAGACAACAGAGCTTTGAATTGGATGACCAATAATCAAATCCAAACAATTTAAACCAATAAAGTGAGATTTGGTTTGAAAACCTCAAAAATAAAAACACAATTCGTTTGAAGACTGGAATTTGGTGATTGATTCACTGAAAAAGTTTTTATGTCAAACAAATTGTATTAGTGTGAAAGAAGAGTAACTTGTTTTCAACTCAGAAAAGCAAAAACAAATAAGTTCGTCTGAAAAAAAAAGGATTAAATGATAAATGAAAAATAGCTTTGAAAATTGCTTCCAACCGACATTTATTTATTTACTTTCCTAAACGAAAAGATTAGTCAAGTTAAATTTTATTATTAAACCTTATGCATTTGCGGTATCAACTAATTTTACATCCTCCCCTCGTACGTTCCACTAGTCTTCAAAGAATATTATGAAAATAATCTTTATATTAATCATCCTAATCATGAGGTTATAAAATTACATAAAATAATTTGAAGAGTTTCTCTAATTGGCTGTCACACGCCTTACCTCATTATATAATATATTGACTATATGTTTAAAAGTTCAAAAGAAATCTTATCTTATACTCGACCATGAATAAATTTGACATCGACGTATTTATGACACAGTCCAAGTAAAAATTCATTATATAAATTTATAATAAATACCCTGAAATATCCCCTAAACAACTGTCAGACGTATGACAGCAGACAACAACAGAAGGTATTATTTTACAAGAAAGACTAAAAATATATCAAAACGTACTTGACAGTGGGGTACTTTGAATTTATGTTTTAGCAATCATTATTGTAGTTAAGGAATATGACTGAACAACAATAAACTCAAACAAAATGATTAGACATTTAGTATTAACAAAAGACTTGAAAAAATGTACAAGATTTCGGTATTAATATCGTGACAGGATAATGAAAAGTATAATTAAAAACCAAATGATTGAACTAGCTGTAAAGCAGATGTTTATGAAACACCTTGAAAAATTTTTCAAAGAAAATACATTTTATAAGCATCCAGATCTCTTTAAAAATACATACGAAGACCATAAAGTATTAAAGCTTAAAGTTTTGAAAAAAACAAAATATAATATTAATGAATAATATTAATAAAATAGATTCAATTAAAGCAGAGTGTGTGATTACAATATTTTTCTTTTCAAATGATAATCTTTAATTATATTTAATAGTATTAATAATGAATCACAAATTATATAACTCTTCAATTATAATCTTTCGCCAAATGTTAAAGTAATCACGAATTCACAAATGATTTTCAAATTTCAAAAACTCCGAAACAAAGTTAAGCATTACGACATTATTTTAAAAAAGATAATTTCTTAGCATCTGATGAAGACTAATAAACTAAAGTGGTTATACGAATAAATTATTAAATTCAACCACTCAGTTCTCTTTTTTTTGGGGGGGGAAGGTTTCTTCAGCAGATAGTCAAATATCATAATCCAAATTATTTTTCAAAATTATGACTGTAATCTCTTTTTGTCTTACGCACTTTATATATATATATATATATATATATATATATATATATATATATATATATATATATATAGTCACTTTGTTAATTCGTTTGTTACTTTCATAAATAGCATTAAAAAATTTAAGACCAAAAAATAACAATTTTTCAAGACCATTGTAAATATAATTTTAACAACTTTACTAAAGAATTATATCAATAAAAAGATCGAAGTTTTCTGAAAACCATGTCGACATTTCACCTCATTTTCCGCTCCAGAAGAAATCGAAAATCTTTTCATTATCTCTAAGTAACAGTCAACTAAATGAAGAAATAAATGTTCCAAAATTTAAGCTTATTTTCCCATAGTTCATACACCAACGACAGCAGATATTTTGTAAAATCATCCGAAAAGGTGGCCATATAACCAGATATATAATCAATTCATAAATGAAGGACAATCACAATTTGAATTATTTCAGGAATATCAAGGAATTTCTGCCAAACATGCAACATATTCCAACTCAAGAAGATGTGTGTGTTTTAAGTGGTTTTCTTGAATAGATTTATTAGAATTAAGATATATTTAGATTTTAATTATTATGTGTACGTTTGGTATGAACTAATCTTGAGATTATTTAAAGATACTACAAAACTTTATACTGCGAGATGTGATATTTTAAAAGTATTCTCTAATTGAAAACTCTATGCTGATAAACAAATCTATCTGCAGTCTCATCATTTCAAATCATCTACACCAGTTGAAACTTCTGTATCTTCTAACATACCATGACTACGTATTAATGCATAACGTACTACATCTATTCCTAATAAACTACCCCAGAATGATATATATATATATAAATGATATATTGCAAAAATTAGAATAACTTCTATTATAGTTTTTCTCTTACTTTATTTGTATACGTCCTGAATTATTTTTTTCCATACTATCAAATAAAAATACCGTAGATGAGCGTGGAATATTATACAAAACATCTATACTTTATTCAAACATCAGAACTCTTGGTAGGTTATGAAGTTTTTAAAAGTAAAACTTTAAGTCAATAAGTACATAACAGATTTCTTTGATGATGCCTTGAAAAGCGCAGTATCTTCCTTTATGACAGTGCAGACCACAGTGCTACTAATTATCAGCACAAAGAACTAGCTTTGTTTAGTTGTTATTGAATAAATAGATATAAATACTACATGTCCTCATTTCACTTGACAGAGTAGAATAGCACTCATTTAACATTGATCTTTTACAATACACAAGCCCAAAACTAATTTCTTCGAAATAATTTCACAGCTTATTAAGACAAATATATTTATTTTTATAATTTTTTATCACATTTATCGTCTTTCCTGAGTTATATGTTGCATCAAGTATTTTTCACTGGTTTAAGCAAATCTTTCTTCTCCTTTCCATAAAACAAGCATTTTACATATTCTAATGTCAAAGCTACGTGTTCATAAAGGAAATTCTAAATTTAAACTAAGTAAAAATGACCATATCTTTCGGGAAAAAGTATAGAATACTTTTCTGTAGAATAACTATCTGAGTTATAGGTTTAGCTTGGCAGTGACTGAGATATAGCATTGAACTTCCCGCTTGGTTTATATGTGATATCATTTCACAAACCCATTATGCTACTTTACTTATTATGAGTACTTTCCAGTGGTTTTCTCTAATGCTGACCGAACAATGAAGTGGATGATGCACGATCTTTTCATTTCATAAATGTAAAAGAAAATTCTGTAAGAGATTTACTCAAGATATAACCTAAACTTGAGGAAAATCAAAGAACAAATTGCTCGAAACGTTGTGACATAAGCAATAATATTAGTCCGAATAATTTGTGGAACAATGGATCTTAAAACACCATTTTACTAATCGGTTAGATATAATCCAGGGTAGAATACATTTACGCATATATGGGTGGCTATAAAGATATTGTTTATAGCTTTGCTCTAACAAAGATAAAACAGAAAAATACCTACCACGACCGGCAGTTGGTGTATCAGTGCAGAGCATTCACAAAGACAGTTGAACTTGATTTTCCAGTTTTCTTCACACATTAAGCACCAAAAAAATGCAAATAGTGCTGCATAAAAAAAACTGAAAATGATCTCAGATTGGAAACAACTTCTGGTGTTCCTCTGACGTCAAACATCAATTAAAACTTCAAATCTACCTACCTACCGATCTATCTACTTATCTACGTAACAACTTTAACATGTTCCTGTCGTCGTTGTCCGGATCTGGGAAGGTCCCTATGGCTATACAAAGCCATATCGACGATTCCTACCTTGGTAAGGAGAGGTGTGTCATCGGTGGAAGTACCAGGTATGATTTTTCCGGTATTACCGCCCAAAATTAATCTATTTTTTGAGCTTTGTTTATAAGGCTCTAGTTTAACAGCAAATGTGTCATAAATAAACTCTTATTCTGCTGAAAATCACAACCACCGTCAGTGTGTTTTGATCACTTCGGTGGAACGTTCTCTCAATCAGTTGTCTTGGCGTAAAAAATTGCAAAATAAAGATAAAGCTATTTTATTGGCTTCTTCGGAAATTCCAAACTACAACTGTCATTGAAATACAACCGATGATCAGCAATGTCATTGGTCTTTCAGCAGGAAAAGGGTTCGTCTATCTCCCTATATCACTTTTCGTTCACATATGACTGTTTTATCTTTTAACAGTGAATTGTGATGTAGGCAAGTATTATGCATACAATGGTTTCGCTTCAAATCTATTCTTCTTTAAACCTGCTCCAACCTAATTTGTGTCTGCAGTTTTCTACCCCTCCCACTTTTTTCTTCTAACTTCAAATACAACCTTATTTTTTACCCTTACCTCCCTTCCATCCCTTTTTCACTGCTTTCTTTCAGGTTTGCTTGCAGCGCATCCCTAACACTAGCCTTTACAAGACTAATTCTCCCCAACTTGAAGCCCAAAACTTTGCCCCTTAAGTATGCTTATTCACACGTCTTAAATATGTCACCTTTAATGGCTGCAAAATTTCTGTTACTTCTGTTTTAATTCCTACAAATGTGCATCACTTAGAGTGCTTTTTATTGTGCAGATGCAAAACAGCGGTTATCACTTGTCAATTTACCCGAATATGGATGCAAATCTAGCCATCCTCAGCAGTTCTGATTTCAAGCTTATACATGGAAATTAAAAATTACACTCTTTATTATAAATTCATGTACTTGGACTCGTGTCTTCATATTGTTTTTTCATAATAGTCACAACGTTTCAGCCGTAATTTCATACTTATATCATTTGTCTGTCTCTTTAACTGAACTGGAATATAGGACTTTTAGGTTCTAACAAATGGATAGAACTCACAACCGCAAGGTAATTGGCTGCACTTTAATCAACGTTTTTATCTACCTGACCCAGGAAGAATTAACTAATGCAAAATATCATCTAAGTAGACAAAGAAATGAAAGCAATCAACCCTCGTGGATTGAATATTGGGTTCGGTTCAAAATTTCCGGCTTGTTACTGATTAAGGACTTCCGACACTTGAAGGTGCAACAGCAGAAAAATTGTGACTATATCAAGCAATACGAGGATACTAGTCCGAGTACATCAGTGTATAATAAGGATAATTCCTTATCACAGAAATTCAGACAAAAAATTCCTCCTTCTTAAGTATTTATCTCCTATATTTTCAAACCATTTTGACAAACACTTCTTTTATAGTTTTCTGATTCTTTGATTATTTATCAGTTGAAATTATTCTGAAAAATCATTCATATTATTGTTCCATATTGTTAATTTTCATCAGATTTCAATAATGCCCAAATTGTAATCAGACTAATTGATTTCGACGATTTCGACTTAACTTCTGTATTTTGGGTAGATTTTAACAATTTGAAATGTCTAAGAACACAATAAAATTTATTGGGAAATGTCAAAAGCCTATAAACGAATTCTTTATGAATCAAACCCAATAATGTTATCACAGAAATTTTCATTTTTTGAAAAATGACAGCTATTTAAATACACAGTTCGAATCAACATCATTATTTTCTTATTCCTCTTATTATTGTAGGACTCATTGTTTTAAATCGAAGTCAATAACTCAAGAATTGATTCTCTTTTTTTCTTAAAAGGGATACAATTGTTTGGGAGTCTTTCATATGTAGGTTAACAGAATAATCTAATTTAAAGTTTAATGGAACAAAAGTATTTCGTTTTTTAAAATAATTTTATTGTCCCCATTCAAGGACGACCTGCTTGATGGCTGATGTAGCCGTACATTTTTTGATCAGTGCTAGAAGTTGATCTTTGAATGAAGGCTGATAAACAGGCAGACCCGACTGATTTGGAAGATCGGAAAATTGGAATCAAATGTCTTTTAATTCATCCTTGTGTCAGGCTTGGCTAAATTCAGAAAGTATAGGGAAAGTCTGAGTGCTTCATAACTAAAACACTAAACTGAGAAGAAATCTTGTTCGAAACACCATTTTTAAATAATTCATTTATTTATTTATTTACTTATGTATGAAATATCTGATATGAATGGAACTCACAGCCAACAGATAAACTTTAATCAACGCTTTTGATTTACTGAGTCATTTACTAATTGTTACGATTTTTTAAATCAATTATGTTTTAGATAAAAAATACTGTTGCCGTATCGTTTCACTAAAGTCGTTCCGACTGAAATATCATTTTTTCAATGATTAGATATTTCTACGTTACAATAACACGACAAGATGGCATATCATAGCGAGAGTTTTGTTTGTGCTATTGCCCTTGGAAGATCCTCAAGACGTGTTGAGTATCACCCACTTTTTTCCACACAATGAACTAGTTCATCTGCCATATATAGCAGTAGCTAGTGATACCAGGGCAGACTAGAAGGTAAAGAGAAGCTTCTTATAGGAAGAGTATTAGAGTGTTGGAGACTGAACATCGCACTAGATCACCTTACTTGCTACCGTAATAACGGAAGCCAATACTATCGTTGGACTATATCTTTATTCTGTATTCACTAACCCTATGTTCTTGTCCCCTAATAGTCTCTCTATTGTATATACTTTTTGCTGAGAATATATCTCTATTTCCTCTCATATCGTGGTTTGTCCTTTATTTAATATTACAAGCGTTCACTTATCAGAACGCGACAATACGGTACCAAGTTTGAGCACTGCGGTTATGATTGTAAGTTTTTGCTGTGGGCCAACACTGGGATGTCCATATGTGGGAGTTTATTTGAGAACGCTGTTTATGGGTTTGTTCGCACTCTTCCAGCCATGCCAAGAATGTCTTGTTCGTCTTACTTAAATTGTTTGTGATTTGGTACGTAAGTACCCGTACAGCTGCTATTTTGTAAAGTGCTGCATCCAGAATTTGATCAAAACATCACGGGAATTATATAGATCTCATCTAGCTTTCCATCAAGCGTTTCGTTAGAGTATATTTTGTTCTACTATACAGTAGTACTGACATGGCAACTGCTTGGAATACTTCCACTTTTCTTTTATCAGAGAGATTAGATTACCATGTGGTCGTTAATCTGTCAATTTTATTATTTTGCTTTCAGTAGATGTGTTGCTAATGAGGTATTTGACCAATTTATCTATTTATTAGTTATTAAATAAATTCTAAAAAAATTGATGTGAGATGACATCAAACTTAAAAGTTGACAAAGGAGGTCTTTTAACGAGTAATAAATTAATAGGTTTTTGAATTTACTATTTTATTCATTTCTTTTGTGAATAACGAACTTCCCGTTTTCACTGATAGTGGTTAGAGAAGTCTGTCCAGATATGTTAACATCTTAGCGAAGTATATATCCATTAATATCAAGATGATAATGAAACAAATATAGCAATAAATATTTCGAGAAATAGTTAATATCACACACACACACACACACATATATATATATATATATATATATATACGAGGATTATTAAATAAGTTTCCAGACTTTCTTCGTATGGGCACTTTTATTGATAGTACACACATGAAACTCTAAAAGTAATCTCCTCCGGCTGCGATGCACTTGTTTCAACAACCTCTGGAAGGCTCAATGGGAGTCCTCTTGTGTGAGCGTGTCAATGACATTCGTCACAGCCTCTTTAATCTTCTCAATTGTCTCATAACGACAGCCTCTGAGCTTAGGAAATAAGCAAAGGTCACAGGGAGCAAGGTCCGCAAGGTTGAGGAACTGTCTTGATGCCCATCTTGATCAAACAGTCTGTGACAAGAATGGAGTTGTGGACTGGTGTATTGTCCTGCTGGAAATGTCATTGACCTGATTTGAAGAGTGATGGCCTCTTCCAACGGAATCTCTTCCTGAACTCCCTTAAAACCTCAACATAGTAACCCTAACCCTAACCGTTTGGCCAATCAACTCCTCCCACACCTCTTATCATCCCTCACAGACTCCCTGCTTTCCTTGAATCTCTTATGCCACTCAAAAACTGATGCTTGATTCATGCAAGATGGTCGAAAATCAGTCTGAAGCATTCCATACGTTTCTGTGGCATTTTTCCAAGTTTAAAACACAATTTTATTGCATATCGTTCTTCTAAAGTGTCCTCACATCCAAATTGCATTTTTGAAATTCACTAGCTGAGACAATCAGGCTTTAGTAGGGTGTATTCCAATTGCTGCGGTAGCTGTTGATTTGAAGCTGAAATCATAAAAATTGGTCAGTCATCTCATAAGATGTATAGCAATAACATAGTGCATTTTCAAGAGTCTAGGACAATTCTAAATGCCTGTGCAAAAATAAGTCTGGAAAGGTATTGAATGCACCACGTATATATATATATATATATATATATATATATATATTGAAGAAGAAGAAGAAGAAGAAGAAGAAGAAGAAGAAGAAGAAGAAGAAGAAGAAGAAATATAATAATGTAGTATAGTATATCTTATATATGTTTGATAAACGTATTAATCGAATTTAATGTTTTCATAAAGACTTTAATGTTTTTATTTAGATTGTTAACAGATACAAGTTGAAATCGTCCAAATTTTCTTGTTATGACTTGTTTGGTTATCTTTCATTTCATTCGAACTTGTTAGCTTTTGCAGCACAATCTGTGAAGCAAACTTCCAAGGATAAGGTATGGACGTTCAAATCTAGTTGGAAGCATATTGTGTATTTTCAATCAATACTACTAGTTTAGCAGCCTTTAAAGAGGGTGGGTGATAAAAATCAACAAAAATATGATGAAAGAAAAATTATTTTAAAAAAATCAGAAATAACAGTGTTTCATCTAAGAAGTTTAGTAGTATTAAGGCCACTATGTCTACTACTACTTGGTGTACAAAAACAATATAGACTGGAATAAAAGTCGAATAATGAAAAATGTATGAATGTTTTGTTGGCTAATTGCAAAGATGTTAATTCGATCAGATCGGTAAAATGCAAGGTCAAATTTTGGCGGGAATTTATTCTTTATTTCTATTTGTTTTGCGATCGTAGAATGTAAAAACGATCTTAACGATAAAGAAATAATTGAAAAGAAAAACCAATAAAAGATAACATAATACTGTCAATTGCTCATTTTATTATGTAATTCAGATATTTGTTCTAATCATTAACACTGTTAATTTTCTCTTATATCAACTGCATAAAGCTTGCTTCTTTTAAATTGTAGCTTTTTTAAAAAGTGTTTAAGTCTGACTGAATGTTTGAGAAAAATATTTTACAATCCTTTTTTCTATTCAAATATCCTGATATGTAAAAATGAGATTTCAAGCTCCCGGTGTAACCTTCTTATCTATAATACCAGAGCATTAGACGTCGTGTTGGATACTTTTTATATGCGTCTTATAAGCTGCCAAATATTGTAACTTATTTTTCCAAGAGTTTCTTTTAGATAAAAAAAAATAATGTATCAGTTTATCTCGAAAGAAAAAAAAATCATTTGATGCATTCTCAAAAACTTGTTTGTAATGTGAATATTTATTTGACTTCACCTTCGTCTGGCACACAGTACCATGAAGTAATGGAAGAGAAAGTGGAAAGAACTTTTTTGTTGTTGGAGACCAATTAATGGCGCTGTTGGATGTAAACAAAACTGCGTCAGCCATCTAGCAGGATTTAATTTAGTCTGATATTGAGTAACAATAATGAGATCCCCAATGAAACTCGCTACATTCATAATAGGTTACCTACAATCTAATTTATTCAGCTAGATGGTGAGAAAGAAATTGCACTGAAAGATTTTCCTGTAGTTACAGAAAGCATTCTGAAATCAGTGTACCAGACTTAGTAAATCTTAAGAAATTTTCAAAGGATTTTCTTTTACTTTTACCTGGGTTTGTACATTATTTTTTATGACTCTGTTCCAAATAAAAATTGAATTTGTTTGGTGATCGAAGAATTTGAGTAATTCTGAATGACATTAATGGTAAGTCAAGTTGCCGAGAGTGGCCTTTAAGCGTATTTTATATAATATATAACCATATACAGAAACCCAAGTGACATTCATTATTTAAAATGCTGATTTTCAAATTGCCTAGAATACTTGCGTCAAACAACTTTTCTTGTTTGCCAGAATATTAAGAGCAATTATTATCTATACTAATAGATATTATCCAAAGTTGAACTGAACAAATAAAAAATGCCTTATTGAACATGCAAAATAATTTGAGTTTGACTCTTTTGGGGGTTGGATATAATTAAATTCCGCCCGAAATTAAAGATTCATATAGCTATGAGTTGCCCATAACAAATCAAACTCACTAACAATGGTCTGCTAATCTAGCTTGCTAAACATTGAGATAACTCTCCGAGATTTATATATGTATTCTTTATTTTGTGGGAGAGTATTTTTATTAATCCAGTAGATAAAGCTAAATATGTTTGGGCTACAACATTAACAAAGTACATATAAATGTCTATTAACACTAGATTAATTGATGAATTGATTTGTAGCAAAAAGTTCTCTGTGATGATTAATTATATTTGAAATACTATTTTCGTCGCAAAGTTTTTTCCTTTTTTTGGTGTAGACCAATAAAATTCAAAAAACGTCAAAGTGAGGGTTCGACCTTTGATTCCCCGGGAAGAATTTCTGCATGTGTTCAAGGTGATTTAACTCTAAATGTGCTGGCAAAACAAACGACAAAAAAAAAAAATTGAAATCAAGCTGCTGGGATTTATCGAAAATGTGAAACCTTTGAAATGCGTTGTTTTAGTAACCAGAAATCCTAAGCGTATTTCTCTTCCGTTCTCCTTTTGTCTTTTTTTTAGAACCTGCATGCATCCAAATTTTGCATTTGGGAGAAAGCATGCAAAACATGACATTTCTATTTGCACTGCTTCGCTTCATTTGGTTACAGTGTTTTGCATTCGTAAAGAAGAATCAATTAGTTGTGCGATCACTTCCCTACAAGGCTCACCAATTAAATTTTATATATATATATATATATATATATATATATATATATATATATATATATATGAAACTCTGCAACATATTCTTAGTTGCTTTATTTAATTATCTGCAGAGTATTTGTTGGGGAAGAGTAGTCGCTAAACTGGCGTGACAAAGCGCAATGCTTATATTATGACAATCTTATTTCTCGTTAACTTTTAGATCGCTTCCGATTTTAGTTTTGTAGGTGTCTTTGAAGTTATTCCTTTTCTCAGGCAGAGAAAATTGAATTAAATTTTCTTTTTATGATTGAAACGAACATTACTTTGCAAACTGTAAAACAAAAGAAAATGCCAATTTCATTTCAATCATAAAATAATTTTTCTTTTATTTCCTTTAGCGTTCCAAGCGTTTCAAGTTATCAATTTTTCTCTGTCTGCTGACCTGAGACATTTTTTTTCTCTCTGCTGAGAAAACATAGCATTGAGAATTATATCTATGCTCAAAAACTGTTTAAATTTTCTATAAATTTGTTGTATGATTGTGTTTATTCTTAACATGTTCATTAATTACACATATTACTGTTATTAATTCATTAGTAATAGATATTCTTTTATTTTTGAAAAAAGTCAAAAACACTTTTCTAAAAAATTAATAAACAAGACTAACATTACAATTTCTCTCATATTCTTTTAAATCAGAAATCAGAATAATCCATTCAATATTTTCATGGAACATTGTTTCCAGGGGATATGATTTATCAAACTAGAGTGACAAATGCAAAACTCAAGAATCGCTCGAAAAGAGTAATTTCATGTGATTTCTAAAAACTTTGCAGTATGGTTACTGCCATCATCAGTGTGAAAAAAAAACAATGGTTAACATCTGCTTTACATTAGACTAAAACCATGAATAGTGACCCTTATCAATTAATATTTTGATAGAATTTTATAATATCGCATAATTCTTTTCTTAAGGGGAACATTTTATTACTTTATTACTTCTTGGACTTAAAAGATACTGTTACCACTACTACGACTAATAGTATTAATAATCGAATGCAGGATTTAGATGAAACAGTTAAACACGTAATAAGCAAATGCAGTAAACTGGTAAAAAATCAATACAAGACTAAGCGTGAATGGGTGGCCATAAAGATCCACTGGGAATTGTGCAAGAGATTAAAATTTGACCATTATAACAGATGGTATAGTCACAAACCAGAATCCTAGTAAATGAGACTCAGGGACCTTGGCTAAAATACCAAACTTAGTGTTAATGAACCAGAAAAATCTTGTCATCGAGTGGATTTTGCTTTTCCAGCGAACAAGAATAAAAGAAAAGGAAAAGATAAATAAAGATTGCTAAAGAGCTAAAAAATGTTGTGGGGCATGAAAGAGATAGTGAAACCACTTGCTGTTGGTGCACTTGAAACTGTCCCCAAAGGCCAAGAAAAGAGACTGGAGGAAAGAATAAGGGAGAATCGAGACTACCATAGCACTGTTGATAACAGCAAGAATCCTAAGAAAAGTCCTGAGGTCCAAGGAGACTTGCTATTACACAAATTCCTGAGAAAAAACCACCAATTAGAATTGCATAAAAAATTCACAAAGATTGAAATAATAATAATAATAATAATAATAATAATAATAATAATAATAATAATAATTGCTGTCACTCAAACTCCAGTGAAAAACCATCAGCTAACACTGATGTGAAAAACTCTTAAGGAGTATATAATAATAATAATAATAATAATAATAATAATAATAATAATAATAATCTGGACATGGCTAAAAAAAAGGAAACTTTAAGAGACAAACAGAATCCCTCCTAATAGCAGCACAAAACAACGCCGTAAGAACCAATCACATCAAAGCGAGAATAGATAAGACGCAACAAAATAGCAAATGTAGGCTATGCGGTAACATAGATGAAACCATCAATCACATAATAAGCGAATGCAGCATATTTGCGCAGAAGGGATATAAGACTAGACATGACTGGGTCAGCAAGGTGATACACTGAGAGATGTGCAAGAAATTGAAATTTGACTATACGAACAAATGGTATATGCACAACCCAGCACCTGTCCAAGAAAATAAGACACATAAATTCTTGTGGGACTTTGACATACACACGAATCACATAATCTCGGCCAGAAGACCAGACCTTATAATAATCAACAAAATTTGCAAAATTGTGGACTTTACCGTCCCGTCTGACCATAAAATAAAATTGAAAGAATGTGAAAAGAAGGATAAGTACATCGACTTTGCTAGTGAATTGAAAAAACTATGGAACATGAAGGTGACAATTATATCTATTGTAATTGGTACTCTTGGTACAGTCACCAAAGGATTAATAAAGGGAATGGAAGACTTGGAAGCTGGAGGACGGGTGGAGACCATTCAAACTACAGCATTATTTAGAACGGCCTGAATACTGAGAAGAGCCCTGGAGACTTGGAAAGATTTGCTCTCGCTCAAACTCCAGTGAAAGACCATCAGCTAAAACTGATGTGAAAAACTCTAATGAGTAAATAATAATAATAATAATGATAATAAACTACAAGTATTCCGGAATCTTTGAAGCAGAGCCTATCAAACAAGCGGAGCCGAAGGAAAAAATAAGAACAGCTCAGAAGAACTAAAAATGTTCTCGAAACCAAGTTCTATGGAAGAAATCCAATCAAAGGAATAAAAGCCTGGGCAGTATTCCTTGTATGAAACTCTCGCCCATTCTTAAAATGGACAAAGAAGGAACTCAGACAAATGGACTAAAGGACAAGAAAGTTAATGACTATATACATAGCTTTGCATCTGAGAGATGACATAGTTTGCATGAGTCGAGAAAAAAGTAGGAAGAGGACTTGCCATCATTGAGAACTGGATTGATGTATTAACACAAGGACTCGATGTTTAAAAAAGCCAAGAAAGATTTACCCCAGCATCAAATAACAGCATTAGCCACATGACTGACAGAAAAACAACAAAAACGAGGTATTATAATATCTTGATTTTAAAGTCTCCCACTGTTTACCATCCTAGTCAACATAATTAGAATTTTCCACCAGTGGTCTCCCTAACATCGGTTTTGCTTTTTTAATAAAGATGTTCCCATAGAAATATTTTAATTTTTAAAAATCACCTGTGAGAGATTACAATTAAGTGTTTTCAGGAATGTTGAAGATGTAAAGACTGTTTCAAATTATATTATATATGTCGAATGTTATTTACGGTCGAGAATGGCATCCAATTAAAATGTCATAAAGGGGAATAATCCGGTATTGCCTATGGCTTTGAGGTCCCAATTCAATTAGTGTGCCTTGAGCAAGGATTGCCTAGTGGAACCCATCTCTCTCCAGGTTTACAATTGGTTTAACTTCAGAGTTTTCCTTTTTGACCATTTGTCATATCAGTCTGACCAACTATTTACCCATTGCAGAAAGCAGAATAGTTATATTCATGCCTTTCCAAAGGGAAATAGTGCATAAAAATAATCTATGGAGTATGGAACTCCAACTGAAACAAGATGTGTATTTTTGAAATATTCTTTTACACGTTTTAAGAAGTGAATTGCATTTATTCCGTATCATGCACGAATTCATTATAATGCATATTGTTTTTTTGTTCTTGCAAATTTATTTTAAAAGATTATATCTCTTATAACTTTCACGATATTTACGTTTCTATGAACATAAGCACTCACAGCAGTATATATGAATGCACGTAAGTCTATTCCATCAATCGGTATCGTCAAGTACCAATTTTAATACTTTGAAAGTAAACCAAAATAAGAATAAAAATTTCGACAATTTTGACGAAGATGCTCTCTTGATTTATTAAGCAAAGTTTAGTTTGGTATTATGATATAGATATTGGACATCTATTGAGGGCTGATCTCACTACAGTTGTCGGAGGTCTAACAAAACACAGCGATGAACCCCTCTCTTCTCTCTCTTAATTACGTCTCGGTAGCAATATGTTTCTTTAAATAATTGTTCCGTGGATTTCAATGTACTGGGTAATTTTTGAAATGTTAACACCCTCATTGGTGTACCTTTATGATATGATTTGAAACAGTCTTTACATGTTCAATATCCCTGTAAACACTAAGTTGAAATCTCCAACAGGTAGTTTTTAAAAAATGTAAATATTTCTATGGGAGTATCTTTGTTAGAAAAGCAGAACTGGTGTTACGGAGACCACCTGAGGAAAATTCTAATAATGTTGACTAGGATGGTAAACAGTCGGAGACTTTAAAATCATATCATAAAGGGACTACCATAGAAACGTTTACATTTTTTAAACATCTCGTAAATATTGATCTATGGGGAAAAAAAGTACCTCGAGATACGTTTGCTTTCATCGAAACAACATCTTATTAGCACAGCAGTCAACTAACTACTGTCCTCCGACGGTTTAGCTTTCTCATTTTTGTACTGAAGGATACTTTGAATTTTCAAATAGGATATTCAGATAAAACCAGTCTCTTTAAGACCATCTCATAATTGTCGCCAAACTATACAACTCACTCGGTGTCTCTTTTGAGATTGACCCATAAAGCGTTGGCTTTCACTGTTTCTGTCAGTCATGTGCACTGTTTCCTCCACAATATGATCATTAAATATTTCAGTGTGGCCGATAATCTGGGTTACTGATGCCATAAGTAGGGGATTTTTTAGATTCCTAAGTAAATCAATATAAGTGTCATCTATTCATAATGTACACCCATATTCAATAAACGTGACATAATACTCATATGTACACAAACGAAGTTGATTTTTTCATAACCAATCAACATTTTAAAGTGTCTCCTTTTTAAAGATAAATCGAGTAACTTTTTCCATTATTTTTTTAAAACGTTATTTTTTCAAATAGATATTTAAAAATGAAATTTTAGATTTATTAAACTTTACAAATATACATATAAAGATTTTTAGAGCAGTGTATTTCCCTTTACGCTGTCAAAAAAATTTATTTTTAAAGCAGGATATGAAATTTAGGTGTACCTTCTTTAGCAAAAACTACTAAATTTGCCAAAACATCTGAACCATATTGCAAGACATTATTATCATCAAAATGTGCCGACAGCACGGATTCCTTTGATTCTCTCTCTCTCTCTCTCTCCCTCTCTCTCTCTCTCTCTCTCTCTCTCTCTCTCTCTCTGCCATCACACTTGATACGTCCTCATGACTGCACCCAGGATCTTGCACAACTGATGAATGTAGGTTTTTGCTGGTTGACTATGTGTAGGAATCCATCACAGAACGTCGCTTATGAGTTCGCCCTTACTTCAGCAGCTATGCCAATCATGTATTGCTCGTCTTTCTGGGATGGTTTGCAAGATAGGACGTAAATGACCATAAAACTGTGGTTTTGTTGGGTGTTGTTTCTCGGATTTGGGTAAAATAGCACACAGCATCCTTCAGTAGTTTCCATCTTGATTTTTTCTAAGTATTTCGTTCGGACGGTTGGTAGGTTGATGTTTTGTTGCATATAAAATATTTGTTAATGCATATATATATATATATATATATATATATATATATATATATATATATATATATATATATATATATATCCAGTCAGCTCCCGAAGACAGTGAGTGTGGATTATTCGTATATAATATATATAAAGAATTTCATATAAATCTATGGGTGTGCTCGATGTATGGCTATCGTTATATATTTTTTCTATACAGTTTTATATAACAGAACAGCGCGTATAGTGCAATTTTTTTCTGTTTTTCAACCTCAATTTAAACATGTGCAGTCATCTGATGAGACGGGGAGCATAATGATACTCTCCGGTGAAATAAATTTATAATGACAATTTAACCAGATTTGAGTTTCTTTTTAATTGCATTATATATATATATATATATACATATGTGTGTGTGTGTGTGTGTGTGTGTGTGTGTGTGTGTGTGTGTGTGTGTGTGTGTGTGTGTGTGTGTGTGTGTGATTTGTACGCGAATAGTTTGTCGGTAACTCTAAATTTAAACGAGTTTTTAGTGCTCATTTATTAGCTCACAGTTAAATGGTTTCGAATTTTTCTAACAATAACAATTTTATTTACAAAATATTCCTATATAATGTAAATGGTTTGCATACAGCTGTATGGTTTTAAATAACTAATGTTAATAACATTTAGTAAATAATTGACTCATAGATAGGACCCAAAGAGGTACTGCCACTTCAGGCCAGAGTGAACCTGAGAGTAATTGCAATGAAGGAGAACTCTACATTTCCCAAAGCTTCAGGACTGGAGTTTCACACCATCATATGATGTGTCACACATATAGTGGTGCAGTTGGCATAATCTACTGCCCCAGACGACAAAGTGGGCGTTTCCTTAAATTTCAAGTGGTTCAACTATACGGTATTACTGATTCGGTTACAGCTGAGAAGTAATTTCATGCGGGAAAACTCACTGATATCAATGTTTGTATTTAGATGACATAATTCTACATATCTTCGCATACATATTTATACGCACACGTACAAGCAACCACACACACACACACATATTCACACGCAATGCACCAGAATGATACTAGACACTAATTTTCCATTAGAGGCGCCTAAAAATTCATGAAATAGTCTGTGTAATGAGGAACTGGTTATTTACTCATTATTAGATTATTTGAATAAATTATAATGATAGAAAAAAATTTATTCTTAATATTAATTCATACAAATTTCCGGTGGTGGGGTGTTTTGTTTTTGATTTTTTGTCTTTTTTGTTTTATTTTGTTTTTTATACACACATATGAAGTTTTTTACAATTAATTTCACGTGTTTATTCTATTCTATTTTGTTCCGCTTTTCTTAATAAAATATTCCTTTCTCTATTTAGCTCGTATATGATTATTGAATTTCGTATTTATAATGCACTTTATGTGTTGCTTGTCTTTTACATGATGTCATCTCTTATTCTCATCTATACGGCACTTTTACTCGAGAACTTACATTTTTGCTTATGGTTACAAAATTTATCAAAGGCTATGTTTGTTTGTTTGTTTGTTTTTGTTTCATCGGTTCGAAACATATAATCTGAAGAGGCTAAATATGTTTCCTTTGGAGACGTCTTTCATTATAAGAAAGAATTTTGAGTGAATTACTCATGTTTGCGTACGCGTGCGAGTGAGTGCGCTTGCTCGTGTTTGTTTCTGTGTTTGCGAATGCGAGGCAAGTAACTGTTTCATCCTCTTCATTTTATTTGATATTGTTTCTCTTTCGATTTACTCATAATCAATGTCATTGCATCAGCATTTTTTTTCTAACCAGCCTTCAGAATTATCTCCGTTTGACGCGAATGTGATGTCCACGAATTCCGTTGTCGTTTTCATCCATTTATTTTTCATCAATCCCTTCTTTGATCATTACAGTATTTCTCGAACTAAATTACTATTCTCAATCTAAGCTTCTTTTCTCGGCAAGAAATGAGTTTTACTTTTGTAACTTCTTCTTATGCTAACCCTGCATCTTGACAAAAAGAATGTTGATTCACATGACATTAATTGTAAGCCCAATCGGTGAGGCTTAAAATAGTACCCCACCAAAAAAAGTGGTGTTCTAAGTAAAATGCTAAACTGCACTTGATGGTGGGACTTCAGTTCTAGAAATCTTGAAAGTGTGCAGTACTATTTTATTGCCGTTACTACCAGGTCCACTCTGAAACAGAGTGCTAGGGTCTCATCTATGGGTCAAATAGATCTTTTATAAGTTATTTGTATTTGATAGGAACATAACTGTTGAAACTTTACACATAAACTAAAACTAGACAGGTTGAAATGCCATTAAAATCAATCACGACATAACTTATACTCGGTTTATTCACAAAATATAGATGTTCTTCCAGGTTATATTTTGATTAAAATCAATGACAACAACAAAGAAAAGATTGATACCATTCGGAAGAACTAAGATATTTTAGAACTCATATTTCCTTGCGGGGTTCGTCGCGGCGTCGAGGCTAACGTGCTGGATTATGACATCGCAGTGAGCGAATTTGAACTTCAATCGCGTTCAGTTATAGACTAATATCCCAGGAAAAGGTATGAAGCCTTTCATCCTACCCCTTATACCCCTGCTAATGGTACCGTCTACAAGGATATTTTAGCATTAAATAACACATGAAGTTTGATATGCCATTAAACAAAAAATGAACCTTCTTTTCTTCTTGCTCTTAAAATCTCTGCTTTTCACCGTATTGAATTATTATCGATCATAACATGCTCAGAACTTGATGCAATTCATAAATATTTATTTCATTTCATTATATATTAAAGATAAAATAGCATTGTTATTTTTCTTAGCTTTTTTATCTCTACTTATTTGCCAATCAACGAATGAAATGGAAATTATAAAAGATGAACTCTCAGTGAGATTCGATCTCGTATCTCACCATGTCAGTGGGGCTTAGAATGCGCTAACTGTATCCTCTTTAGAGAGGTAAGACTCCCCCCCAAAAGGGGGTGTCTCGGATACGGCACTATTCTGAATCTGTTTGATATCTGGGAAATGTGAGGTAGCTCTTCATTGGCATTGCTCCCAGGTCACCTATGACGTGTAGTGGTAGTACCTGTTGGGGTCACACTTATGGTATAAACTGATTTGTTTAAACATTATTCGTATTTGATATATGCTAAAAAACTTTAAAGAACCATCTACACAAAAGATGAACGTACAATGAACATAATTCCCTAACTACTATAAATAAATAATCCCAGTTGGTTCATACCAATAAAATCAATCAGACAATTTCCGTGTTCCATAGCATGACACTTGTCAAATATCGATTGTGAGATAGTTATGATAGTATTACTATATAGATATTTGATGGATTAAATTGACTTTTGGTTCTGACTTAATTGCATGCTGTATTCAGTAAGGACTGAACTCATTACTAAAAACTTGCTAAAATTTAACCACAGCTCAGAGATATGTTTACCGAATCTACAGCATATATATATATATATATATATATATATATATATATATATATATATATATATGTGTGTGTGTGTGTGTGTTATTATCATTATTATTATTAGATGAACGATATTTGAGTTTCATTTTCAATCGACTGCGCTGGAAAGATAGTTGTATTCTCGGGCTAATTAGACATCAGCATTTTAACTACGTACTTTGTCAGTTCTTCTGATATTGATTATTCTATGTAACAACATAGAATTTGACAGACATTATAAGGTTCAGAAAACCAAAAGGAAATGGTCGAATATGATATCAATTAATAAAACTTTTTTTCATAAATCTAATCAGATGGTCATGGTTCCCAGGCATTTTAGGTCAATTGTGTTTTTATGAGCCACGTTCAAAACCCAACTGATAATTATGCAGGAACAGACATTTGTAAAACCTCGTCTGAAATTCTCTTGTAGGACAAAAAATAAAGTCTTTCAAACGCAAAGGATTTTGATAGGCCTATTAACACTTTCTTTAAAGCTTGCTTTACGTTTTTTGTTTTGTTTTTTGTTTTTTCTTTTTGTTTTCTTATCTATTTAATTTTTGGCATCAAATGAACGATTTCCTAATAGCAATTAGGCGAAGCAAAATATATTACATTAAACCTAAGATTAATTAAGCATTTCGTAATTATATATCTGTAATCGGAGTCAATCACGAAATTCTATCTGCGAATATTTCCGTTAATAATTAATCAACATTTTCCTTTCTTAACGTTCTGAAAATGCCCGGATCCTCAAGGAAGAATGGTCCTCATTAGTTTCACAGTGTAATTATTTGAGAAAGATTGCTGAATTAATTAAAACAATTTTTCGCACAGTTCCAAATGTATTATACTCTTGCTCAGTCGTACCAGAGTCGTAAATATATATTCATTATGCCATTTGAGATCACATACTGAAATAATTCCTCATGTGATTTTGTTTTATCTATATGCACCTTTTGTTGCTGCTACCGTTACCATTATAATTGTTTATTTTACAATTTATGGCATCATTCTTTATTTCTGCTTGAATTTGGTAGAAACTTTGCTGGTGTTTTTCTTCTGATATATTCCCGTGTAATTTGTTCAAGTTACCATTTATGTATTGGTACTTCTATTCATGTCTTTATGTACAATCCAATATTCCAGTTCTTCGATTCCTTTAACTCTGCTAATTGCTTCATTCTTTTCCCTCTCTTTGCAATATAATCTCTCGTTAAACAGCGGATTTATTTCTTTTTTCCTCTTACAAGTTAAAAAAAATTGAATTTTTACCTTTAGAATAAAAACTTAAACATTTTCCTTCTTTTGCTAATTTCTTACCTTCTTTCTACTCTCTTCTTCATTGATTAGCTCTCATCGTCAGACAATTTTGATTACTAGGAATTGATAATTCAACATCTGAAGGGTATACTAATGATGAAGAAAGTAAAATCAATGTCTGCCAATGGCGTTGGTGGCGGTGAAGGGTGCAGCTTCCACGCATCAATGAGTCTCGTCAACATGAAATCAATAGCGAATCCGATTGAAAGATGCTGTAAATCACTGACTAGAATGTTGATGTGGAAAAGCGGATAACGAAAGAGGTCGATATGGGAAGAACAATACGGGGCCATTGATATCACATTGAGAAAGTCAAAGTTTAGAAACAAACACGTAATAAGCAAGCAGGATGCATTTGGTACATTTCCTTTTGTAGAGTTCTTATCAAGCTCTTCATTCTAGAGACCCAAATCAATGGCCGTTAAATTTCAGCAATATTTTTATTCAGAGACATTGTTATTGTTGTTGTTGTTTCCTTCTTTTTTATTTAAACAGATCAACTTTCTGATCATCTTCAAATTATGTGTGACTTGCCTTTATGAATCCCCCCCTTTCTATCCATTTATTTGAATTGCAATTTAAATGCATGATTTGGAATGGAATCAGATGAGTAAGAAATATTTCGAGCTTATAGTAAACACGTGACTCTGAAAGAGAGATGAGGTTGATAGGCAAACAGAGTAAATGTATGTATGTGAGTGTGTGTGATGGTGTGTGTGTGCGTCTGATGGTGTGTGTATGTGTGAACGCGCATGCATTGTGAACAGATATTTACTAAGTTTATTTTAGTTTTGGCATAAAACAAGTATTGCGCATTTAGATCGAACTCACTACTCCGTAAAAATGATATGTGCGACCAGCTTGCCTACCATTACATACAAGAACCTCACTCTACATATATAAAATACAATAAGGTCTATATGTACAAAATCCACTTTTAGTAATAATAAAACAGTTGAGCGTCCATCTCTGTTACTGAGAAGTATAAACTAAAATAATGTGAATGTCTTTATTTCAATACTTCCACTAAAATTTCCATATCTTTTACCTTAAATGAAAATTATTTTAATTGAGAAAACACGCAATTTACTGTTGTCGCTTATCCGTTTCAATTCCTATATGTTTTCTCATGTTATGATTTCTTTTCCATTCAACGACAATTCCAGTATTTTACAGTATCTGGCTGAAAGTTTGGGTTCTTTGTTTAATGTTATGTTAAACCTCGTGGGTTATTTAATGTCAAAACCATCCTTGTAGAAGAATAGTAGTGGTACTACTTAACCCATAGTTAGGATGATGAGGGTACTCACAACTTTCCCATAGTCCGAAAGTAAACAAAGTAGCGCGACTGGACTTCGAACTCGCTTACTACGATGTCACAGTCCAGCACGTTAGTGACTGTTCTACTAGAGACTCCCACCTCTCAGCAGAAGTTTCTCTCATATTTGGAACATAAATAAAAACAAAACAATTTTTGCCTCTATATGGCAACGTTTAAAGATTTCAATCTTCACTTATTACTATATGTAATTAATCCCTAAAGAATAGATCTGGTGTGCAAACTTCTCACGGGATTTCAGCCGGTAATGATAGGATGAGGGTTCCAGGAAAAAAATTATCTCCCAACTTCCATAAAATTCCTTGATAACTAAAATGACATTGCTGCTGATGATGATGATGCTAATGATGATGATGTGGAGGAGGAGGAGAAGGATGCTAATGCAAGACATCCGTCTCACCTGCTCATCGAAACTAGCGTTTGTGTAGTGGTAATTTTACATTCAGAAAATCATTCTGCTGAAACCAGAATTTTTTATACTGGGAGCAAACTACAGGTCGATGTGAATGAACTACTGATGAGCTTGCTCTTATCCAAAACCTGATTTTTATGCTCTTTGATTTTTAAATGTTAATGAAATATAGTCGGGTATCTTAATCTAATATTGTGAAGGAATGAAATTGATAAAGTTTAAACTATGATTTCATTGCAATAATATTGAGCTACCGCTTGTGATAAAGAGCCTAATATATTTCCCATCGGTACCATCTGGTGTTCGAACACTTGCAAGGTAGAAAGCTATGGGAGACTGATTTTCAAAGCTTAAAATCTCCCTCAATTTGAAAATTTGGCATACGTAATCTTCCTTTTTTCAATTCCCAAGAATTGATCATTCAACCACTTCGCCATGATCAGAATGTGGCACTAGACCAATTTTTGCGTAAATTTATGATAATTTGAATTCAAAGTTTTCCTCCTTCTCAATGTTTTCCTCAACCGAGCTAAAGAACACATTCTTCCCAATGAGTTAGCGAGAAGGAAAATTAAGGATACATGCTTTTTAGAAAACGGAAAGTGAAGTGCAAACTCTCTTTGTCGATTCTATTTCCTGTGATAATAACCGTTACGTTAAACATGACAATGTACCGGTCTAAGCTTATGACAATAAATAACGAGAACACTCAGGTGATGATTTCCTATTGAAAATCAAAGCAGAGTCCGAAAAGCTGTTATTATATCTTAATATTTTCCAAGATTTTTAAACTAAACCCTTAAATATAGCACACTGCATCCTGCAAACAATAAAGATATGGTTCCAAGTTGATTTAGAAAAATCGATATTACATCTAATAAATTCACCAATTCTCGTCCACATGATCTCGAATACATACAGAATCTGCTGAAACAACTCAAACTTGTATATTTTATGGTTAAACCCTATTTCTTTGTCAGTGAATGGAATATCAATTTTCTGAAACAACCGTTATATATATATATATATATATACAATTAAATCCAATAATGGTATATTAGCCTCACTCGATGTAGAAAATTTATTCACTAATGTACCTGTTAATGAAACAATTGATATTATCATAAATAATATTTATAATAAACCATCTCTTCCTCCTCTTAAAATCAACCCTAATATACTTCGAAAATTACACCTAACATGCACTACTGAAGTTCCATTTTATGACCATCTTGGAAATATTTACGTTCAGACAGATGGCGTATCTATGGGGTCTGTCCTGGGCTCGATTTTCAGTAATTTCTACATGTCCGATCTCGAAAATAGAATTTTTAATAGCATAAAAAAACCTCCAATATACCTAAGATATGTTGATGATATACTTATTCTTACTAATAATATTAACGAAATCAACATACTACAAGACACCTTCCAAAAAAATTCAGTTCTTAACTTTACACATGAACTAAACAAAAACAATAAAATTTCCTTTTTAGATGTTCTCATTGATACTAACAACAATAATAACTTCACTACCTCCACTTACAAAAAACCCTCTAGTAACAACTCCTGTACCCTCAATTTTAAAAGTGAATGCCCCTTCTGATATAAAAAAGCAATTATTCATAATCTAATATCCCCGGCCAAACTAATCTCCTCCTCCAAAACAATATTTTATAAAGAGGTAGGAAACATAAAACAGGCTCTCAGCAATAATGAGTTTCCTAACTATATTGTTGATGAACAAATTAAACGTATGATCAAAAATGTTAACCAACAAAACAAACACTGTACTACTCAATCCTGTCAACAAACATATATCAAACTTTTTTATCGTAACCAAATGCACTACAATTATAAATCAGATGAAAAAATATTGAAAACACTGATTCATAGAAACATACTCCCCACTGATCCTAATAAAAAAAATAAAACTTATTATATATTATAATAAGTTTAAAACCTCGAATTTAGTCATTAGAAATAATTCCTCTCACTCGATTGGAGTTTTGCAAAAAACCAACCTTAAATATAAATTTAAATATCCTTTAGGAGATTGTATCTCTGATAATAATAATATATATGTTGGTTTAACCTCAACTACCCTGTTGAGGAGACTTACAATGCACCTTTCTGATACAAGTTCAAAAGCTCAGCATTTAAAAAACATTCATGCCCAACAACACAATTACGGAAAATTCTCACCGACAACACAACAATATTAGAACATCAAAATAATAAACAAAAACATCAGATTCTCGAAGCACTACATATTAGAAACATACAACCAACACTTAATAGAATTAGTTTTCAAACCAGTGCTAATGTACTTTAATGTCTTTAGCTACTGGCACTAATTATAGAATTCCATTTAAAAGCAAACGTCATAATCTTCAACGGCAAAGACGCCCTTACACAGTAGTAATATGCTAAAACAAAAGTTATATCACTTTTGTAATAGATCCTCCCCTGATGATGGCCCAAAGTCGGGCAGAAAGTACTAGGGATACATGCAACTATGGACAATACATAAATCAATTCCCCCCGAATATGATAAAAGTAATACGGGAATTCGAACAGATCCAGAAGAAAATATGAAGACATAAAATGTCTATTATGTTTAATGAAATTTGCATATATATATATATATATATATATATATATATTGAAATAATTATGAAATAGCTTTTTTCCAGTAAATGCCATTTGTATGGAAAAAAATTAAACAATGAATATCGAGTCCTGGGTTGTTACAATTTGAGATCATACAAACATGAATAAGTCAAGTTATTAGACTGCAGAATGAATTCAATTTTTATTAAATAGTCTATATATATATATAGTTACTTTATGATGAATTCATAACTTTTTAATATATTTGTGACACAATCTGCATTTTATTTTAAAATTCGAAAACATATTTGAATGCTTTGATTCATTTGTTTTAACCTTCAACACAGAAATGTTTTTATAAACATTTCATGAGGCCACCGCGTATTTTGCACCTTTTTTTAATATATAATTTAACTATATATATATATATATATATATATATATATATATATATATATAAAATATTTTCTATATTTCAATATATTTCTATATATTTTATATATATATATATATATATATATATATATAAAATATTTTCTCCATTTCTTTACGGTATGACAATGTTATTTGTTTAAAAAACGAGAGAATGATTCCTGCAAAGCAAGTGTCAATTGATTGCCTTATCGCTTTTCATATGGTTTCTTTGAAAATGATAAGCAAGAAATGAAGAGGTAATATTCAATATTTCTACACCAATAAGACATAAAAGTGTTGAGAAAATAATCTCATTTTATTCTCATAACAACAGGAGTAAATACGTGGAGAGTGATCATTGCCAGTTGCCTACTGAATAAGCAAAAGTATAACTTGTTTTTAGAACTATATATATATATGTGTGTGTACGAGCGTGCGATTATATATATATATACATAGATATAGATATAGATATATGTATATACACACATTTACTGCATATATATATATATATATATATATATATATATATACGTGGTTCATTCAACAAGTTTCCCGACTTTTTGTACAAGCATTTAAAATTGTCGTAGAATCTTGAAAATTCACTATGTTATTGCTATACATCTTATGAGATGACTGACCAGTTTTTATGATTTCAGTTTCAAATCAACAGCTACAGCAGCAATTTGAATACACACTACTAAATCCTGATTGTCACAGCTGGTGAATTTCAAAAATCCAATCGAGACGTGAGGAAGAATGATATGCAATAAAATTGTGTTTTAAACTTGGAAAAAATGCCACAGAAACGTATGGAATGCTTCAGACTGCTTTTCGACCATCTTGCATGAATAGAGCATCAGTTTTTGAGTGGCAAAAGGGGATTCAAGGAAGGCAGGGAGTCTGTGAGGGATGAAGAGAGGCGTGGGTGGAGTAAGGAAGTCCATACACCAGAGTTGATTGGCCAAACGGTTACTGTGTTGCGGTTTTAAGGGAGTTCTGGAAGAGATTCTGCCAGCACTCTTCAAATCGGGTCAATGGCATTTCCAGCAGGACAATGCACCAGTCCACAACTCCATCCTTGTCCCAGACTATTTGACCAAGATGGGTATCAAGACAGTTCCTCAGCCTCCCTATAGTCCTGACCTTACTCCCTGTGACTTTTGGTTATTCCCTAAGCTCAGAGGCTGTCGTTATGAGACAATTGAGGAGATGAAAGAGACTGTGACGAAGGTCATTGACACGCTCACACAAGAGGACTCTCATGGGGCCTTCCAGAAGTTGTTGGAACTGTACAACAAGTGCATTGCAGCCGGAGGAGATTACTTCGAAGTGGACTTGAGTTTCATGTGTGTACTATCAATAAAAGTGCCCATACGAAAAAAGTCTGGAAACTTATTTAATGATCCTCGTATATATAGAGTCGAGTCAGAAAGAGTCTTAATTTTGGTGAATGTAATACGAAAACTTTTATAACATTTATATATACATATATATATATATGCACACACACACACATTTATATATATATATATATATATATATATATATATGATAAAACAATATCTATATGTGCTGACTTTCTATATCGTGGACCATCGACGTCTGTTCTTCCTTTTCCAGAATACGTTTTTATTGAGCTGATGGAAATTGCCACAAAGTCACTGTCATTTAGCTTCCATGAAGTTATGTATCGTCAGATTGATGGTATTAGTATGGGTTCCCCTCTTGAACCCCTTCTGGCGAATATTTCTGTAGGGTTTCATTAAAGACTACTGTTTGAAATGTTTCCTAAGCCCTTTACTTACCTACGTTACGTAAACGACATTTTCGTTAACTTTAGCTCACGTAACGAGACTTTAAAGTTCTTCCATATGTTGAATGATTTACATCCGTCTTTATCATTCACTATGGAAGAGGAAAATAATAAGAAATTACCATTTTTAGACGTGTTGGTTGAAAGAGGTGAGTCGGTTTTCCACGCCTCTGTTTATAGAAAACCCACGTTTACAGGGCTGTATCTGAGCTGGGATGCGTTTGTTCCCAGGTCTAGGAAACTAAATTTCATTTAGTCTTTCTTTTAGAGCTTTGAACATTTGTTCCGGCAGCAAGATTGAAGAAGAGCTGAAGGTAATTCGAGTAACGCGTATCTCGAGGAAGTCATTGACGATAATATTAATTTAACTGCGACTAAATTTAAAAGACCTTTGGTCCATCAAAATGTCCAGTTTACTTGCGACTTCCTTGGATTGGTCCGGCTAGCCATTCATTTGCCGATAAAGTTGCCTCCTTGGTGTATTGTTGTTTTCATGCTGTTAAAGTTAGATATATTTTTGCTACTTAGACGGCCTCCAACACCATACATAAGGATGTGGTACCTATCTTCAACTAAAATCTATTAATTTGTTGATTGTTAGTGTAATTCAACATATATGGGTCGTACAAGCCAACGTCTGGAAGTTCGAGTCAGACAGCATGTACCCCAAGGTATTTTAAATAGTGGCCAAGTAACATCCAGGCACTCACAGGCTCTTGACTCGGTTATTAGCGAATATCTTTTATCTACAAATAGTTGCAGGACCAACTACCAAGATGGCTGGTTTTCTGTTCTGCATAGAGCAAGGAGTAAAATCCATTTGAACATCTTAGAGGCGATCTACATTTTTCTAGATCGCCCATCTGTATGAATAGTACTAGACGAAAGGGCCCAAGCATTCTTTTATTTTTTCCCCAATTTGTTTGTATATATATATATATATATATATATAACCATATTTATATAAATACATATATACGTTGGCTCATATGTCTGTATATTCAGTGAGACTTAAACGTATTGGACACAGGATTATTTAGATTGCAATTTAGATTATTGCTGCTAATTTCAAACATCCTCAAAATATAGTTACTACTTATTATATACTATGTATAAGGAAAATGAGGAAATATTTTCATTTACCTAAATGTGTTAACAAATTCAACACACATACAAACACACACACACACACACACACACACACACACACACACATAGATAGATAGATAGATAGATAGATAGATAGATAGATAGATAGATAACATTTGGTGAAATACTACAAAATAGAATTCACAAAAATGCCATTCCATTTATTGACTTCAAGCTAGATTTTACAAACACAATTCTTGTAACTAATTGCTCCATTGTAGGAAAACCTTATCCTCAAAACCTGGGTTTAAATTTAGAAATGTCTGCTTCGGTTTTTTCAAGTTGATTTTCGTATTACAAAAATAAATAAATAGATAATTAACTTTGATCAGTGAATTAAATCACTTCTTTCTCATTTTTTTAAATCTAAACTATCGTATATCATCGCGAATGAATTCATCCTGTGAACTGATTGCCACTTGAGTTATAGTCACGAAATCATTCATTTGGGGAATTCATTTTTCTGGACAAAGTTTTCTCCTCGTTCCTTTCATATTTTTGCATTTCAATCTGCGAAAATTACCACTTGATTTTTATTGAAAATTATCGGATCTTCAATTAGGTTTTCCAAAGTTTATTTCCAAAGTTTATTTCCAAATTTCGGTAACACAGTGATATTATCTCGGTGTTTTTTGCTCTCGCGCGGTCGACATTTTCATATTTTGGGTTCGCATTAAACGACCTGGCCAAAAATGTTTTCCTGGTTTTTCTTTTATCAAAGGATGACGTTTTCTGAATCAATTATATCCAACCATTAATTATAACCAGATCATTTAAATAAAACTACGATTCTTTACAAAATACAAATACTTTTAGTTGAGTTCATCACTGATAAATTTGTGATGTTAATTTTTTTTTATAATAAATAAGACTAACGCAATAATTACTCAAAAAATCAATAGAATAAGTTTGAGACACTAAATCATAAGTCATGCAAGCTTTATTTATGTATTATATGTCTATGTATGGTTTTCCTACCTCAATTGTTTCCTTAAAAATGTATAATATTTTTTAAATATCAATCTGAAAGATCGGAGAAAGAAAAAAGGTTAAAATTGCAAATAATATATTTCTTTTTTTTAGCAAATAACGTATCTGTCTATAAAGTACAGACAGATGATTTATTTACTCAAATATTTGCTGTTTGAGGCAATAGGTGTATTTTAATTCCCTTACAAGAATATATATATATATGTGCGTGCGTGCGTGCGTGCGTGCGTAAATCTTATTCGCTCACAAACTTGTTACGCACTAGTTATTGGATGAAATCAATTAATGATTTAATTCACATTATTAAAAATGATGCACGGAAATTTCGGTGTCAGAAAATGAACATGAAATGCTGAAATTTGGTCTGACAATTAAGCAAATATAACATTTTGAAATTGGAAATTGAAAAGATGGATAATAATAAAAACTTTTAATCAAAATATTGATGACATACTTAATAAGCAAATGTTTCGACCCACGGTCATCGAAATCAAGAAATAAGGAATAAGCTAGCCAGAAGCTACGAGAACGTAAATGGTATCGCAATTGACTAGATAACACCTATAAAGCCAGTAAATACTTTCGTCTCTGATTGAACAGCTCTATAATTGTTGTTGATGCTGTTGCTATTGTTATTGTTGTTCTTTTATAAATACTTGGAGTAAGAATGTTTGTTTAGAATGGATTATTCCAGACAGTTGTATTGTTTTTACACCTAGAATAATAATAATAATAATAATAATAATAATAATAATAATAATAATAATAATAATAATAATATGAACAACCCAGCACCTGTCCTAGAAAATGACACGCATAAACTCCTATGGGACTTTAACATACAAACGGATCAACTAATCAGACCTTATAATAATCAACAAAAAAAAAAGAGAATTTGCAAAATTGTCGATTTTGCTGTCCCGGCGGACCACACAATAAATCTGAAGGAATGTGAAAAGAAGGATAAGTACCTCGACCTTGCTAGAGAATTGAAAAAACTGTGGAACACGAAAGTGACGATTGTGCCAATTGTGATTGGTGCTTTTGGCACAATAACTAAAGGATTATTAAAAGGCCTGGAGGACTTGGAAGTTGGCGAACGGGTAGAGAAATGACAGCATTGCTAAGAACGGCCAGAATCCTTAGACGAGTCCTGGAGACTTGAGGAGACTTGCTGTCACTCAAACTCCAGTGGAAAACCATCAACTAACGCTAATGTGAAACTCTAAAGGAGTAAAAAATAATAATAATAATAATAAGTAAGTAAAGTAAAGTTGGCGACCATAGTCGAGGGTAACCCGAAGGCTCCCTTTTCGATAGCTACTACACCAAGGTGTAGGGGAGGGCGCTACTCCTTCCCTGGATTGCTCTATTTTACCCTTGATCCGTACCTTATAATGCTGAGTGTTAAGCAAGGAGGCATCAAGTACCATTTTTTGAGTCTTTGGTATGACGCGACCTGGGATTGAACCCAGGTCTCCCGGGCCATTGGCGAACACTCTAACCCCTAGGCCAATGTCTGGTATAATAATAATAATAATAATAATAATAATAATAATAATAATCATCGACATAGACAAATTTATTAGTAATCCTGTTTACCAACCCCTCCGCTCGGGCAGGATATGACACAGGGTCAATTTTTAAGCGGAGTTTAACAGGTTTGAATTCAGAGTTTTCCTTCTCCTAGACTAGTTGCCTCACCAAGGCTGAAGAATCAGTCTGTCCTACTATTTACGCATAGTTGGAGGGAGAGAATAATTAGATTCATACCTTTCCTTAGGGTATTAGTACTATGTGAAATGCAATCAGTCTCGTCCTGGATTTCAACTCGTGTTGCCGTGTCCATTTCCTACGACGATAACCATTACACCACGGGCACCACCAATATAATTTTTATGTATAGTCTTCAACTTCTTATTTCTTAATTTCCTTCTAAGAATGAATTTTCTAAACCAAATTTTCTAAGATAAAGAATTTTTTGATCACCATCAAGCACATGCAATGACATGAATCAAATTTTATCAGTCATCATAATTCATTGATATGATTTTATACTTTTACATGACTTATTTAAGATTTATAATAGGTGAAAGATTTATTGAGAGCAATTTTTCTTTGGAACCACTTCCTGCTTTCTCTTTGCTCAAAAATGTTGATACGTGTCGCCATTTGGCACCCTGATTCCGTATTGGCAAAATGTTTAATGGGTTCCTAAAAATGTGTGAACGGAGAAACAGATCTTTATTCTATGAGATTTTCAGACTCGCGTCCGCATCTTTATTATTACTTACACAATTTTTCTGTTGAAGCTTCCCCCCTCTCTCTTTCTCTCTCTCTTTCTTTCTTTCTCTCTTTCTCTCTCTCACACACACACACGCACGCACACACACACACACACATATATATACATATATATATATATATAGACACACAAATACAAATACCCACACACAAAAGAATACGCACGCGCGCACTCATACACACACACACACACACACACATTACAATCTAATAAATGAATTATAAAACAAGATAAAAACTCACAACTCAGAACTTCACGTTTCGATCCTCAGGTGAGCTAGAATTCAAACATGCCTGATTTTGTTTGATTCGTGACAACAAAAAGGAATCTAACAAAACCAGACATGTTGAGTACTAGCTACCTGGGGATCGACAACATGAAAGCCTAGGTCATTAGTTTTTATATGTTCTTTTATTATCTTGTTTTATTATTTTATTATGGAAATATATCGTGATATTGGTCTGCATTTTTCTGCATTGATCACAGTTTTACAGGATGAGCGTTAAATTTTAGTGAACTATATATATATATATATATATATATATATATATATATATATATTACATATATATATATATATATATGTGTGTGTGTGTGTGTGTGTGTGTGTGTGCAATCAAAAATTAAAATTGAAATTAAAAATAATAATTGATACCACTTGCTTGTTGTTTTTTTATATATATATCATAGAATCACTACAGTCAAATACAGAAAGTGTTTAAAATAACAATTTAGACATGTTTTTAAAAATACATTTTAGAATATATATATATATATATAGAGAGAGAGAGAGAGAGAGAGAGAGAGAGAGAAATGAAAGATTTCTTGGTCGGAACACCAATTTTCGTTTATATTATCAGTCTGAAAACTTCGTAAACGGTTTTCCTAATCTACACGATTTACCAATGAGAGAGAGACAAACAGAGAGAGAGAGAAGATAACACGTACAAATCGTTTTCAATAGGAGTACTATTTACGAACGTTTTCAGCTTGACAGGATGAACAAAACTCGGTATTCTGGCTTATAATTCTTCCACATCTTATTTATCTGTCCAGCCAGTATCCAAACAGATATAGTTATGGATACAATATATATCTGGGGAATGACAAATACATATGGGTCGAATCGCTATGAGAAAAATGAAAGAACGATGAGTCTAGTCTAAAATAATTCACAGATCAAAGATTATGCCACGTCTCAGAATTTTAGACAAATTCATTAGTAATGATAAAATCACATGATCAGATTTTCTTTTGCAGTTATCTCTTCCGTATTATCATTATCATTATCCTCGTTCATACAATTTATTAAAAATGCTTCTCTCTTGTACTGTGATCCACGATACAGGTTGCGATGGGTAAAGTGTCATCTAAATTAAGCAAAAAAGAAAATAACTCTGAAATCACATTTTATCAGATATATTTACCAAAATAATATGAAAATATCTTAAAATACTATCGAATAATTCATTCAAAGAAATTGCCACTGGCTACAACTACGGCTTCCAGACGACTTTAGAATCTGTTTCAAACCTTTCCGATGATCACCTTGTTTAAATTGGTAAATGTCACCGTTATCATTTGGTGTTGTACGGAGTTTTGTAGGTCTCCCGCTTAACCGCGCCCAAAACACAATACTTAAGTCCGGGAATAAGGCGGCTAGACGTTCGCAGTGATGTGGTTGCAGAAATTTTCTTAAAGCCTTATGCTGGATTCTTCTGTTTGTGTGGTATAGCACAGAGTCCTATAGCCAAACATAAGTTCTTCCAGCATCCATCCTCTCCATCCAGAGCAGCACTACCTCATCCAGGCACTTGATGTAGACCTCTGTGTTGAGTTTGAGGTGATTGGCGAAGATAAATAGACATAACAACAGCATCATTAGTGACCACCCCAAACAATAATCAATATGAATATTAATGTCTTCAAACTGACAACCAAACACTCTGAAATCGTATCGGAACTTTCGTCGTAAATACCAAGCAGTACAGCGTTCAGTTTCTCAATTTCTGGAGAAGTAAATTGCATCGTAGTGCTGCTTTCCTTACAGATAGTGACTAATTGGTTCTAGTTTGCTGCACAGTAGACATAATCTGAAACAAATAAGGTGCATACTCAAAATTAATCTTTTAAAATTTCGTCAATTTACCCATCATTCCCGTATGTATGCTTGCACATATAATTACCTACCTTGTTGTCATTCGTCGTCCTGTATTATGAGCTCTACCATAAACTTCCAAATGTTTGCTTTCACTAATGCTTATCATAATTATACTTTCATTCCCAACACTATTTTTATATTTTACCTCCAATCTTTTTATGCATGATACTGTGTTGCCAAGATTTTTTTTTTTTTCGGGAGGGGAAGCAAATCAGAGATTTCATATTATATAATCTTCAAATTACTGATGAGCTATTTGATTTATTAACAACAAATTGTAGTTGAACAAGTAACGTGTTCCCTCGTTGGATAATATTCTAAATTCGTTCTATCGGCTTTTCTTGAAATAATAAGATATTTAATATCTGTTTTCTTCGGGTTAAATAACGATCTTCATATAATACATTAGTTTTATAATTAAATATTTAAAAAACAAAGAAAAATTTTTAAAGAAGGGAAGGTTAGCTTTCTCTTATTTATTCTACATTTATCTTGAATTTTTGATTAATTCTGTCATATAAAAGAAACCTTCCTCATTGTCAAATCCTTGATGCAAATCTTAGTATTCAGCGGAGTAATAAGATTTTTCTATATTTTCCAAAAGTTTGTTACTAGAACAAGTTTGTTACTAGTTATGAATAAAATAAAATATATTATTGCGAAAGAGGCGAGATTTTAATGCATCATTGCTTACACTACCAAGTTTCAAAGAAAGACTAAAATATAAAACAGAAATAGTTCGTTTGTATGCCAGTTTTCTGTTGCCAAGCCAAACAAAAGAAAAAAGCAGACCATCTTATCTCCACCTCAATTCGACAACTGAATTAATACACTCCATTAAAAGAATCTCTGCTTTTCTGAACTGAAACAATGTTAACAATACACTTAATAAGATGGAAGTTTTATCCCGAAGAAATCAGATAAATAATAATAGTAATAATTATTTCAACCCTTTTTTTAATATACAACGAAACATAATTTATAATGATAGTAAAATATCAATGCTAGAAAGTGCATCCTACTACAAAAAAAGTTTTCCATTAAGAAACCCTTACATGATCCTGATTTTATTTTCCTTTAAGACTGTTCGAGTACTGGGCAGTCGATATTTTCGTTTTTAGAACTTATTGATTTTTGTCTCTTTTTTCAACACTCAGTGATTATGTTATATTACCAACATTACAGAGATGGTTTCTCTAATAAATTGTGCTTCAATAAACAAAATTTGATAACTTTGGTTGCAAGATTTTGTTATGATGCAGTAGTTCCCAAACCTTTCTTGATCCGGGTACACTTTAAAAGAAAAGAATATTTCAGCCCACTTTGTATGTGAGTTCAAAAATTGGTTTTAAAAAAGGGTATTTATTCTTTTTTAGCTTAATTATTGAAACTACTCATTTAGTAAATTTAGAATAGTTGTCAATTAGAAACTTTGAACTTTCTTTGTGATGTTTCCAATATTCGGACAAATATTTCTTTTCAATACATAAATTTTCTCATTATTTTCATTTGATAGAAATAAGAAACTACAATTCAACATAAAGTAATACATTGGGTTAGAATATTTGAAACTTTTTATGACGACTGAACGAACCGCTCATGGAAATCCAAAGTTTATCAATAGATTGCCGTATATACTCGAGCAATGAATGACTCCGAGTAATAAATGACCCCTAATTTATCATAGTCATAAAAAGGTATTATTATCATGTAGGTTAAGCATGAAAAGAAGGTAAGGTTGCAAATATTCAAAAACATATATCTAGGAATGAACGACTCCTTGTTTTTAGGTGACAAAATTAGTCTCGAAACGTCGTTCTTTACACGAGTACATACGATATATTTGATTTTAAGTCTACGACCATGGAATATAGAAGTATATTTTAGATAATTTCAAATATTTTTTTATAAAGATGTTTCGAACCCAATCATAACGTTCTATGTCTGGTGTTGCAAAAATGTCAAAACAGTATAGGCAAAATCAGTATAATAGAAAAGATTCAGCTTGTATTAGAATACAAACTGAATCTTTTCTATTATACTGATTTTGCCGATACTGTTTTATAGGGATATGCTTTACACCTGATAAACCTGTGTGCCTGGGCGAAGGGTTTGGGAACAATACATTCATCTAATGAAAATGTCTGTTTAAAATTTCATTTAATCGGTTGGATAAAACTTAATGCAATATTACATATAGGTCGATAATTATAAAAAATTGACAGAATTGTCCACGAGTAAATATGATTTAATCGAGTTCAATTTGCGCGTATTATATTTTTCAGCAAAATATAATCTGCGTTCATATAACTTAACAAATCATTATCATTTTCCCTGACTAGTTTCATTCTATATTATAATTACATCTTTTTCTTGTTTTATTCGGTGAGGTTTTTCAATCACATTCAAAATGCCTTCATAAACTTCATCTTTATTGTCATATATACAAAATGCCTCTTACTCATTTGTACTGCCCGTCTTTTTTTACACTTACGTCACAGCCAATAATGAGATTATCACCTTGAAAAGACCATTTGAAACAACTGTATTAGTTTTCTCTAATGTATTTTGCCTTTTCACTTTTTATTTGCTTTGAATATCATTATTGATTTTGACTAATTTCATATCGAAAGCCACAATTATGTTGATCCTATTTTTTCTTCTATCGATGTGGATGTGTTTAATACTTCATTCTTTTTCACTTCTACTCAATAAAATACCTAATGCGAATCTCGTAGAACAATTAACCTAAATTATTTTCACTTACTGAAATTGTAACAAGTAATTTAATGTTGAATTTATTGCCGTTTTTCAACTCAGTTGATTCCCTATTACTATTGTTGCCTATTAAATGTTTCTATATATTGTTAAACAATTTACTTTTCATGGGATTGCATTAAACTATAATTTAGATATACTTCTCTTCTTTGAGTTAACGGACTGTGACCAAATCAATGATATCATATGCGATTCTATCAGCATCTTCACCTAAACAAAGTCTCAGATTTATGAGGAAATGGTCATTAGATTAATTTGCCTTCATTTAATCCAAATTCATCATAAACTTTCTCCTGTTTTATAAGCATCTTATAATTCCTCAGTCAATAGAAAATTCTACTAAATGTAGCAATCTAATTTTTACCTAGTTTAATAAGTAGAAGCCAACATGTAAGTTTTTTATCGTCATATTTTGTATTAAAAAAAACTTTCGATGTTTTTTGCTTGCAGTTGTATGCAGTGAACCACCTACCATACCGAACGCTTATCACAACGCACCAAAACAACAAGTCAAATTTCCAGCTGGAACAGAATTAATGTACACGTGTTATGATCCGTACACGGCGAACGGTTACGTGCGGGCAATGTGTAAAGGAGATGGAACATGGAGTGGCCCACGAATGACATGCAATAGTGAGTAAAAATAAGTTTTCATCTGAATGTAGGATTAAAGCAAACATGAAGCAAAATATTAATTCAAAAGTTAATTATACCAGTAAATTAAAAATCTTATAAAATATACAGTTATAAAAACTGACGGTATATTTACATATATATACTAGTTAAAATCCTCGCCGCAAGGGGATCAAGAAAAGGATCACAAAGACTTCGAGACTAACAGACAAATATAAAAAATCTAACCAACTTATATAATTTTACACAGAAATGGTTACAAACACCAGTTTTTACAATAAAAGATTCATAACAGAAGAGATTTACCAATTTTGTATATATATATATATATATATATATATATATATATATATATATATATATATATATATAGAGAGAGAGAGAGAGAGAGAGGTCTATTTCAGTGATAGAGCATGTATATGTAAGGATAACCTAACACAGTGTCAACAGCGCAGAGTGACAGTCACCAAGCATCATTGACTCTGTGCATATGGTATAGTGACTTATATATATATATATATATATATATATATATATATATATATATATGTTTGTTGTAAGTCAAAAAAAAGAATTAAAATATTTTTAAATAGGTAAGTCCACGAAGAGATTTGTATTTTGGAGAATTTATTTCTTTTGTTCTTACATACGTGTTATATATGTGTGTTTCCAGCTTGTTGCTTTCGTCAGAGAACATATGCAGCATAAGGCCTTGTTATTGGGGTGCTCAATGAGACTTGAACTCGCTCTTGTTTGCTGTTTGAATATTTTTCAGTTGGATCGGGCGGGTTTTATATAGCGGTTATTCTCCCTTTTTCTTAAAGTGTGTCTGCTTTACTTCTCTTTGATATTTGATATATTTATCGTTGTGGGAGGGGGGGGGCGTTTGAGTGGTTTTGAATTTAACTAACAGTTATTTTTCTTTTCTCTGTGTGTGTGAGTATGTGTCTTGGGGATTTTTTGTGTGAGGGGCTATGTGGTTGTAAATTTACTGGTAACTTTTCTCTTTTTTCTCTGTATATGTATACGCGTGTCTATGTATGTTTGTGCGTGTATATATATATATATATATATGTGTGTGTGTGTGTGTGTGTGTGTGTGTGTGTGTCTGTGTCTGTGTGTCTGTGTGTGTTTCCAGCTCGATGCTTTCGTCTGAGCACAAGTCTGGCACAATGTCTAGTTAATGGGTATTCAATGAGATTTTAATTTACTTGTGTTTGTAGTTTGAAAGTTTTTTAATTACTTATGCTTTTTGTGTATATATATGTGTATGTGTATATATATATATTTATATATATATATAGGGGGGTTCATGTTTATTTTCGTTTGATGTGTGTACGATCCATGTTTTGTCTAACTTTGGTTTAAATTTATCTTTAAAATTTCCTTCCTTTATTTGAAGTAGCGTGCAGTCGTTGGTTTGATAAATTGGCATAATTTTAAATTTATCTCTGCTACATTGTTATAGGTGTTTCGAAACATCTAATTTTCTGTTTTCTTCTATTTTCTTAGGTGCCTGTGTTGACCCTATGTATATTTCATTTATTTTTGCATTTTGGTAAATCATTGAGTTGTGTAACCAAATGCAAAAATAAACGATGCAAATTATGAATAAGCTCTGTATAAAACCCGCCCGATCCTACTGAAAAACATCGAACAGCCAACAAGAGTGAATTCAAGTCTCATTGAGTACCCCATTAACAAGGCCTTGTGCCACATATGTTCTCTGACGAAAGTAACAAGCTGGAAATATACACATATATAACACGTAAGAACAATAAATAAATTCCAAAAAATACAAATCTCTTCGTGGATCTACCTATTTTAATATATATATATATATATATATATATATATATATATATATATATACTAACCTATATATATATATATATATATATATATATATATATATATATATTACAAAGTTAATATTCTTCTGTGAAAAATATTCACGGTGTTGAACGGTGAAATAGTGTTTCATTTAAGTGAATGACACTAAAGATTCATTTTATTTATTTATTTTTATTTGTAATTCAGGAATAATTCTATGTAATCCCATTTTACATATCCAACTTGAAAACTTATACACCTTCCCTTGCGTATAGTAAGTATACAGACCAACTTTGTTAACTCTACATTAAACTGTTTTGGCGTCTATAAATAATTTTCTCCAAATCAATAATGTATATATGTTCAAATATATACTAAGTAGCTTTGAATTGTAAAAGAAACTATTTCCATTATTATTACTACTTGGAAAAATTAACTCAAAATTGATAACAATAAAATTACCGTAAATTGGAATGTACAAGTCGATCTGGCATATACGTTGACCTCAAGAATTAATCAACCGCCAAACATGTTGTACGCTACTGGTAAACCAAAACATACTCAGTTTGCCTAAATGAGGATAATTGTGTCATGTAACTGCAGTGACAATTCAATAGACAACAGTTATGTCTCATTAAACAGACATTACACACCGAATGTATCGTATAGGTATTTTTTCTCTGAAATCAGAATTCCATCAGCTACACATGAAACATGCAAATATTACATATAGTGCTTACGTTTATGTGAATTCACAACTATTGCGCTATCATGAAATTGTGCTGATAAACAGTATAACGTAAGCCAGTCGGTTGGGGCTGCGGAATAAACCGACTGTATCTCTACAGAGTGGTAGGACTCCCCCAACGAATGTCTCGATATGACACTAAACAATCTGGTGGTGAGGCTTCAGTAATGCCTGAGGTTTGGGGAATGCGGAGTACCCCTTCACTGCTATCGCTCCCAGGTCCACCATGGCCGGGAGTGGTGGCACCTTATCATATTTACCCAACCCCTCCGCTCGGGCAGGATGTGACACAAGGTCAATTTTTAAGCGAAGTTTAACAGGTTTTGAATTCAGAGTTTTCCTTCTCCTAGACTAGTTGCCTCACCAAGGCTGAAGAACCTAGTCTGCCCTACTATTTGCCCATAGCTGGAGGGAGAATAATTGGATTCATGCTATGTGGTGGCACCTTATAGGTTCCTATCTATGCGTCAAATAGAACTAAACTGTGTAAGTAATCGAAAATGAATTGTTTGAAATTAACTGTTTTTACATTTCACAGTGTGTAAACAAAAATTTATACTTATACAAAACTGAATTGTTTAAAATAGAACTGTTCTTGACATTTAAACTGTCTACTTATGTTAAACTGAATTACTTGAAATAGAATTGTTTATATGAATAAAAATGAACTTGACTTTAAATAACCTACAATGGTTGATGTGCCATAAAACCAAACTGAAAAAACAAACAATGAACAGTATAACGTACTTCTCTGGCTTAGGTGGCGTTATGGTTATTATTTACAGTCAGTAAATCAGCTGTTTGAAACGGCGTGTGACATAGGGTTAATATTATTTTCAATTTGTATTACGGTTCTATTATTTTATATTAATTTGTTGAATATGTTCACCAAACATAATTTTAAAATGGAAATGTTTGTAGCAGTCTGCAGGGGTTACGGTAAGTGGGGTATATCAATTGTTAGTAGTCATGCTTCATTTGTTGACCTCTCTATAATAATGGTTTGGATTTTACCCCACCATATAAGTCAAACTCTAGTTTTATGGAGATTTTTCAAACTTATAGGTCGACTTGATATAATCTTGGTATAATCCTGCGATTGAAACAAATTAAAACTAAGGAGTAAACAAACAATGAGCAAAAATGAATAAGATAAGGGAGGTGGTAACACGACAATAGAATTTAACCTTTTCTAACAATGCAAGTTCCCAAAATATGATATGTAAGTTCCAGTCTTCTGATTTCGCACTGTTTATACCAACAATAAACGAGTATTTTGACCAAGTCTTCTGTGATAAAAATCAACATCAAAAATTTTCAAAAATTAAAATTATTAATCAATGTAATTTGTGCGAATGCAGTAGCAATTCCTGCAGAAGCTTGTTTATTGAATATTTTCGAATCTTACTACTATCCTCGATCGCCTTCTGAATACCTCACTTTTTTTATTCTGTAACAATGTAAGAACATTAGATCAATGCACTAGATATATCTGAATGCAGTTTCTCATTTCGGACGCAGACATGCCAAGTTTAACCAGGTATGCTGAAATCGAGCTGTCAATAAGACTTCGATATTTCACGCCGATAGGAAATATATTTCTCATCCATCCACGTCTTTTGCCTTATTTTGCATTTTCCATCATTGGTTTTATATATATATATATATATATATATATATATATATATATATATATATATATATAAAGAGTTATTTCGGCAAATTGCAACACGCGATAGTGTGAAGAAAAAACTGCAGTAAATTATATAATCCTGAAGAAGTCTTACATAACATATGATACAATTAAAAATAAAAATCTCCCTCCCGCTCGGATGTAATCCAGTATGTTGTTAACTAAAATCAGCTATTTTAATACTGCTAAAAGCCATTGTCTAATACTAACGACTGTTGATCTCGAGCAAGGCATATCGACAAATTTGGTCGTAAAATTAGATATTCGTAAAAATAAGGAGACAACTTGAGCATAATATTGCTTTTATGGAGTGATAAATTTACACATCTCCAACTCAATGAAAGTCAACCAGATGACTTTATTACCTATTGACGTTCCAAGCAGAACTCGATGCAAAAGAACATTTTTTCAGTTTTCATGCGAACAGCTTTCGTCTATTTGTGTTGTTATGGTAACATTTTGCAACACTGTTTTTCGTGTCTTTTGGTTTTACTAAAGCTTTCACAAACAAGTAAAATTATTCAGAAGAAATAAATTGATAGTTCTATAACTATTATTTTTATTATTACTCGCTTTATGCGAGCTTCTAGTCGTTGGGGCTTAAAATATTCTGATAGTATCCCATGCAGACTCCTCCCAAAAAGGGGGCGTCCTGGGTATTACAGTAAACTACACCCGATGGTGAGGGTCAAGTTTTGAAGACCAGAGAAATGTGGAGTACCCATTCACTACCATTACTTGTCTGTCAACTCTGATTTGGAGTAGTAGTACCTGTTAGAGTCTCATCTATGGGTGAGAAAAATCTGTTTAAAAATTATTCGTATTAAATAGAATACTTGATTCATTTAACTGAAAATTATTTATATCAAGAACAGTTATTGGAAGCTATTCTTGTTTGCTAAGCATTTCCGGCCAACTCCTGATTATAGAATTTATATTATAAATAATTGAAATGAACGAAACTCATAATTATATTCGGAAAATGGAACTTTGTATCCATAGAGTTACTTTCAACTCCCGTGAGACGGTTTTTGTATGAGTTAATCTTCTTGGATATTGTCTAAGGAAGGCAGAATTTAAATAGACTGAGAAGTCACTGACATTGTTTTAGTAACAAAGAAAATGATATTACAAATATAGAAGTCTGGGATTTTGTTTAAATTGATTCATTTTAATCGGTAGATACATTAGTCAATTGATAAATAAATAAAATGTCATACTCAATAATTAGTATATATATATATATATATATATATATTCCTTGAGAAATTATTCTGATCAACGAGAGCACAAACACTGGATCCCTATAATTAAGTATCGAATTAGAAAGGAAATTGTTTTACTCTCAAAGGCAGCTCCGCTAATAAAAATCATCTAACAATGATCCATTCGATTATTTATAACATTATCATACATTCAAATGTCAGGGCATTTTTTCACACCAGAAGTATCGAGTAGCCACCATTGAAAACAAAAATATTGTAAATTTCCTCAAATTCCCGAGCTGTATCCTCTCTAATTTCGTCAACAAAGACACTACCTCAATTCTTCTACATACCTATAGCAATACAATCCCCATTTTTAAGTTTTCTCTTACACACTTCTAATGGCTGGTAACTCATTATATATATCAAGAGAAATCGAGTCTGTTCCAATACTCTCCTTACTATTATAACTTTTTTTCTGTTGAACAGTTATCTGGGTTGTCTTAATTCTTCTTTGAGTTTCATTTTTCTCAGACTTTTTGTTTGGGACTATCCTATGTGCGCCAGTAGTCAACGGTCATCAATGTGTTCCGCAAGTTCTTCAGTTCTCTTGTTCGACCATTTTAACTTTTTAAATATTGGTTCAGCTTATTATTATTATTTTACTCTTTTGAGAGTCTTTCATACCAACGTTAGCTGATGGTTTTTCACTGGCGTTTGAGCGACAGCAAGTCTTCTCAAGTCTCGAGAACTCTTCTCAATATTCTGGCCCATCTTAGTAAGGGTGTAGTCTGGATGGTATATATTTGTCCTTTGATTTCTAAGTCTTCCCATCCCCGTACCAATCTACTGGGAATCTTCCAGGTGCCCTAACTACAATTTGTATCACTGCCTGCTCCATTGTTTTCTTCAGCTCTCTTACAAGGTCCTTCTTTTCGCTTTCTTTTAATTTTACTGTGTGGTTTGCCGGGACCAGCAGGTTCTCTCTCTCTCTCTTTTTTTTGTTGACTATCACCCGATTTGGTCGTCTGGCCAAAATTAAGTGATCTGTTTGTATCTCAAAATCCCAGAGAATTTTGTGCATCTTATTCTCTTCGACGGATTCTGGGTTGTGCATATACCACTGGTTCGTATGGTCAAATTTAGATTTCTCGGACAATTTCCAGTGAATCACCTTCCACACCCAGTCGTGTCTAGTATTATAGTCTTTTTGCGCTAATTTGCTGTATTCGCTTATTATATGATTGATCGTTTCGTCTCTATCCCTACATAACCTAAACTTGTTAATTTGTTGCGTCTTATCTATTTTTGATTTAAAGTAATTCGTCCTTATGATATTGTTTTGAGCTACAATAGAAGAGATTCAATTTCTTTCATAAGGTTTCCCTTTCTTAGCCAGGTCCAAGAATTCGTGTCTGATATTTCGCTTGTTTGCCACTTGAAATATCGAAAAATTTGCTTTACTTCCCATTTTTGTTTTTTGTTATTATCGTTCTGTTATTCCTTGTTTTGTTTCAGTTGTTTCTACTCGCTGTAATTAGCCTTTCTTTGTTCTTTTTTATGTAATCTTCGAGTCATCTTATCGATGTATCGACGATATTTTCAATGCTGACGTGTCGTCCTTTTTTTTTTTCTTTTTTTTTGACGCATACCCTTACGCATCTTCATGAGTTTTCTTGTTATCTTGTCCATTTGTTGAAGTTCTTCCCAAGCCCATTTTAAGAATGGTCCCGACTCTTTTATCAGAGGGAAAACCCATAAGGTTTCTCCCATATAGCTTTGTTTTGAGTACTTTTTTCGCTCTCCTGCGATACTCTTTTTTTAAATTTTGTTTAATAATGTCTGCTTCCAATATTCCTAAGTACTTGTAATTTTCCTTTTCTCCAAGCGTTCTGATTTTTTCTTGATTTGGTAGTTCTATTCCTTCCGACATTTGCCATTTTCCGCTTTTCATTATTAGTATGGTACATATTTCTATACCAAATTCCATCCTTATATCCCATATCCTGACTGTATATCCTCACTGCCTGTATAAATGTTTCCAATTCTTGTTCATTTTCGGCAAACAGTTTGATGTCGTCCATGTACATTAGGCGGTTAATCTTTTCTTGCGATTCTTCAGTTTGTGTCCGCCTGTACATTTTTAGTCTTTAGGTGAATAGTATCAGCCTTATTACAAATTATAATGGCGATTGCGCATCTCCCTGGAAGAGACCTCTCTGGATTTTTACCTCAGCTAAACTTTTTCCTCCTACTATCAATTCCACTCCAGATTTTCTTACTTTCCTCGTTAAACGACTCCGTCAGATATCTTGTATATTTTGACTCCGTCAGATATCTTGTATATTTTGAGACTATTATCTAGCTTTGCAGAACCATATCATATGCCTTTTTGTAATCAAACCACACCATAGTTAAATTTTTGCGTCTCGTTTTGCTGTCCTTGAGGGTGTTTTGATAAATGAATAGTAGATCTCTTGTTCTTCTAGTTCACTTCTTTCTGTTCTTCGGGAAACAATCTGTGGCTTATTAGCGAATTGTAAATCTCCTCTGTATTTATGCCGTCATGTTAGGCACATTATGGGTCTGTAGTTGTTATGGGCAGTTCCGTTTTGGGTATCGTTTTGAATCAGGATGGTCTTTTCTTTGTTTCTCCATTCGGGTATGTTTGCTTCTTCCAGGAATTTATTCATTTTGATTGCCAGTCTGTTGTCGATGGAAGTGAATTTTTTAAACCGGTATCCATGTTTGCTATCAGGCCTGGCGGTTTCCAATTCGGTACCTTTTTGAATATTTTTCTAAGTAAATCGTGGTGTATTTTCTCCTAAGGTCCTTCTTCGAATTATTATTATTCTCATTATTTACTCCTTTAGAGTTTTTCACATCAGTGTTAACTGATGGTTTTTCACTGGAGTTTGAGTGACAGCAAGTCTCCTCAAGTCTCCAGGACTCGTCTCAGGATTCCAGCCGTTCTTAGCAATGCAATCGTTTGGATAGTCTCTGTCCGTCCGCCTATTTCCAAGTCTTCCAGGCCCCTTAATAATCCTTTAGTTATTGTGCCTAACGCACCGATCACAATTGGTACAATCGTTACTTTCATGTTCCACAGCTTTTTCAATTCTTTAGCAAGGTCGAGGTACTTATCTTTCTTTTCACTTTCCTTCAGATTTATTCTGTGGTCCGCCGGGACAGCAAAGTCGATAATTTTACAAATTTTCTTTTTTTTTTTTTTTTGTTGATTATTATGAGGTCTAGTCTTCTGGCCGGGATTAGTTGATCCGTTTGTATGTTAAAGTCCCATAGGAATTTATGCGTGGCATTTTCTTGGACAGGTGTTTATACTATTGGGTTTGTATTTCGAATTGAAATTTCCTGCACATTTCCCAGTGGACCACCTTGCCGACCCAGTCGTGTCTCGCCTTATACTCCCTGTGTGCTAATTTGCTGCATTCGCTTATTATGTGATTGATCGTTTCGTCTCTGTCACCGCATAGCCTATATTTACTGTTTTGTTGCGTCTTTGATATGATTGGTTCTTATGGTGTTGTCCTGTGCTGCTATAAGGAGGGATTCCGTTTCTCTCTTAAAGTTTCCTTTTCTTAGCCAGGTCCATGATTTTTGGTGTGAGATGTTGTTAATTAGACGTTTAAAGCGGCCATAGAGTTGTTTTCCTTCCCATTTTTGTTTCCTAGTTGTTGTCACTCTTTCGTCTATCGTGTTGTCGGTATCATTTCTGATGGTTGTAATTAGTCCTCGTTCGTGTTTTTCTATGTATTCTTCGAGCCGTTGTATGGATGCGTCAACGGTGTATTCGATGCTGGCAAGTCCTCTTCCTCCCTATTTTGTAGATACGTATAGTCTGTCAACGTCGTCTCCGGGGTGTAATGCCTTATGCATGGTCATTAGTCTTCTTGTTCTTTGGTCCATTTGTTTAAGTTCCTCTCTGGTCCACTTGAGAAAGGGTCCCGAGTATCTGACTAGGGGCACAGCCCAAGTATTTATTCCTTTGACGAGGTTTCTGCTGGAGAGTTTTGTCTCGAGTAGTTTTCGCGTTCTCCTGAGATATTCTTTTCGGATCGTGTCTTTCATTTGCCCTTGATTGATGGTGTCAGTCTTCAAGATGCCCAAGTATTTGTAGGTTTCCTTTTCTTCGAGCGTTCTAATTCTGTCGTGATTTGGTAGTTCCATTCCGTCAGTCATATGTCGTTTGCCACTTTTCATGACGAGCATGGTACATTTTTCTATGCCAAATTCCATTCCTATGTCCTGACTGTATATTCTAACGGCGTGTATGAGAGTTTCCAGTTCTTTTTCATTTTTCGCAAATAATTTAATGTCATCCATGTACATTAGGTGGTTGATCTTCTCTTGCGATCTGCTGAGTTTGTATCCGGCTGGGCATTTTCGGAGAATGTGGTTCAGTGGCATCATGGCTATTATGAATAGTAAGGGCTATAGTGCATCTCCTTGGAAAATGTCTCTTTGGATCTTTATTTCAGCTATGCTTCTTCCTCCTGCTGTCAGGTCCACTCTCCAGGTTTTCATTTTATGTTCGATGAAGTTTATGACTTCATGTGATATTTTGTACATTTTGAGACAGTGAAGTAACCAGCTTTGTGGGACCATATCATATGCCTTTTTGTAGTCAATCCAGACCATAGCTAGATTTTTCCGTCTTGTCTTGCTCTCATTTAGATGTGTTGATCTATGTAGAGTAATTCCGTTGTGCCTCTGGATCCTTTGCGGCATCCTTTCTGTTCGTCAGGGAACAATCCGCGGCTTGTTAGCGCGTTGTAGATTTTTCCCTTATTTGTGCAGTTAATATTTTGTACATCATTGGTAGGCAGGTTATGGGTCTGTAATTGTTTGGAGCAGTTCCTTTGCTAGGGTCCTTTTGGATTAATGTAGTCTTTCCTTTGGTCATCCATTCAGGTACTTGCGCGTCTTGTAAGCATCTCTTCATTTCTAGTGCTAGTCTGTCGTGAATGGAGGTGAATTTCTTGAACCAGAAACCATGTATTCCATCATGGCCTGGCGCTTTCCAGTTTGATATTCTTTTTAGTGTTGTTCTGAGTAGGTCGACTTGTATTTCCATTTCGGAGCCTTCTTCAAGTCCGTCTAGTTCTCGTGTGATATTGTTTATCCATTCAGCATTTTCGTTATGTTTCTTTGGTTGCCATATTTTAGTCTAAAATCGTTCAGTTTCTTTTATATATGGTTGTTGGTATGTTTCGTGTCACTCCCTCCCAATTGTTAATAGAATTTTCTTTCGTTATTTTGGAATGTCCTGTTTTGTCTGTATTGTTTTACCCTTTGTCGCTATCTCTTTAGTCTTCCTTCTTTGGCCAGTACTTTCTGGTTTATTTCCTCAAGTTGTACTGTTATTTTTCCCCATGTTACCTGTTCCTTCTTTCTGCTTATTTCAGTCCCTCTCTTTCTTATCATTCGAGCTTGTTTTTTTTTTTTTTGCGTTTCCAGCCGAATTTCATATCCCGGTTTTGATTGTTTCTTCGTACTTTTTGAAGGGATCCCAATATTCTCACAAACTAATTTTGCTCCTGCATTGATTAGTTCATTTAACTCGGTTATATTATTCGTCGGTATGTAAGGTAGTATGTGATTTATTTTATTAGTTTCTATCTTAACTGTTTTCCATTCTATATTTCGTAATGAAGGTAGAGTAGTCTTTTCACTGTTCATGATTCTCTTTACATTTTCTAGGTTTATCTTTTGTTCTTGTGATAGAGTTTCTTCTTGGTTGTTTGGTAATGTATCGTTTGGGAGTATAGTGTTTTCATTTGCCGAGGTTTGCGGTTCTTTTTTGTTGGATTGCTTTTGGTTGACACCACTTGGTGTGCCTGGTACTGTGTTAGCGTTTTGTTTCAGTGTTTTTTTTATGGATTTCTAGTAATTTTAGGTCTGAAAACCAACCCTTCTTCATTGTTGTCCTAACTTTATCGGCTAACCTTTGGCTAGTTGTCTGAAATGTAAAACGTTCTTGCCAGATCTCCATCATTTTTTCCGGTATCCTCTTTGTGAAGGGTTGCTCCTAAAATAGCATTCTAGCACAAGTTGATTCTCTTCCCCAGTCCATGTTCTGCGTTTAGGTCTCTGTCCATTGTGGTTTGTGACGTCGTCGTTTATGTATCTGAAAAAAGAGGAGCCAACATTCGTTTGATGACGATCAGGTCTCCCATGTTGGCTATCAGGAGAGCACCTGCCGATCATGACAACCAGATCTGTTGCCTGGGTCCCACGTTGTGTAATATTGTGATTTGACATTTTTATCATGGGTGGTATAATGGGGCTATACCAAACACAGGGGTTGTTTTTGATCTGCTTACCTGACACAGATATGACCAAGAACAGCTATGATGGCTGTACATAAAAGCGGGCCACAAACAAAAAAAACAAAAAAAAAACACTTCCTTTGCCATTAAGTTTTAACTTAGTTAAAGTCCAAGACTATCATCTTGTTAATGAGTTGAACTTCCCACTCTATTTTAGTTCCTACGTCTTTAAACCAGTGTTTTGACACTTGTTACTATACGTGTTAAAGTACTACATTTAAAGTAAATAAAATTTCGTGGTCTAGCAGAGAAGTTTTCCTGAAAATTAGTCTCAGATTAGTCATTTTCATTCTTCATTTAAGAACACATAATACAGCGGAGATTTAAGACAGAACTATTTTAAATCAAATATATGCATTTTTTTTAATGAACAGTTTAGTAGAATAAATTTACTGACCTCTTTTAAACACTTCTGGAAACGGATGACTTCCAAATTTGCCTTCCATTTTAACAAATGCTCGCTAGAATTATTACTAAATTTACTAGCATTTAAACTACTATTCTACTATCCTATCACGGTCAACGGGATGAGAAGGAAGGAAGGAAGGTGTTTAGTAGAAATAACTCCAAGACTCATGTGTAACAACATACGTGTTTTATTGCCGCCATCTTTTTCTGACTGTCCCTCAGTAAAAAGAGCCCCTTAAGGCATTACTGATATTGGGCCGCTTATGTATACAAGTTGACCAACATCCCCCATACATACAAAAGTCTGAAGTGTTCATTTTATGTGAATTGCCATTCACCATATAGGTTATGTGTCTTGCCTGCGGTGACTCTCTTCAGACGTGGTTGTCTTTCAGCCATGTCTGGTTGTTGCTGTTTGGTGTTTTGTTCACTGTCATTGCTGGTGATATCTTGTTTGTGGTTTGTTTTCGTCATGTTGCTGTGTTTTGGTTTAGCTGTGAGTCTTAGGTGTCTCATATTTCTCACTAGTCTTTTCCCATTTTCCAGTTCGATCATGTATCGTCGGTATTCAAACTTTTCTGTGACAACTGCCCTTTTCCAATATTGGTTCTTGCCATATGGCTGCACAGTCACCTGGTCACCTTCTCTTAATTCTATCAGGTCATGGGCATTTTTGTCATAGTATTTCTTTTGGTGTTGTTTTGCCTTTTGTATTTTAGCTTTTGTTTCTTCCACATTAAATGGGGATAGAAATTTCTTCATCGTAGGCAGTACACTTCTCAATTGTCTTCCAAAGAATCTCTGTGCTGGGGACATTCCTATGGATTTTGATGGTGTGTTGGTGAATTCTAGTATGGCCAGACAAGAATCGCTGTTTTCATTATTACATTTTTTATGATGCATTTTATTTGTTTTACAGCTGATTCTGCCATTCCATTGGAGTTTTGCATCTCTGGTGAGCAGGGATTCCATCTAAATCTGTATTTATGGGCCAATTCTCTCATCATTTTGTTATCAAATTCAGGGCCCCCATCACTTACAACTTCTTCTGGGATGCCATATCTCATGAAGTGTTTCTTTATCAGCTTGATTGTGCAAACATGATGATGTTCCCAGGAGTCGATCAACCAAGGTGTAATTGGAGAAATAATCCACACTGACTAGGTATTTCCTTCCATCCAGTGTCAAGGTATCGAGGCCAATACGTTGGAATAGGTATTCCGGCACTGGTCTTGTGATTAGTGTCTCTTTGCTATTTCTTGCAGAATATCTGCTACACTGTTCACAGTTGATATAACATTCCTGTAGTTCGTGCCTCATTCCTGGCCAGAATATTGTGTCTAGGGCGCGTCTCATGTTATATTCAACTGCTAAATGGCTTGTGTGTGCCTTCTTCTTCATGTCATTTCTCATTGAGGCAGGTACAAAGACTCTGTCTTTATAAAATATTAGATTATCCTTTGTTGACAGGTAGTCTCTGAATTTATACAGGTACTTCAACTGAGGCTCAAGGACTTTATATCGCATTAGGAAGCCTTGTTTAATTAGTTTTATGAGCTTCTGTAGATCCTTATCTTCTTTGGTGGCACTGACTAGCCTGTCTCTGGTCTGTTCACTTACAGCAAGAAATTCTAATAGATTCACTTCACTGAAATTAAACTGGAAATTGTCATCCTCTACTGGGGCTCGCGAAAGAGCATAAGCTATAATTATGTCACTGCACTTTTTGTATGTTATTTTGTAGTCAAACTTTTGTATTGAAAGCACCATTCTTAACAGTCTTTTTGGTACTTCGCTTAGAGGCTTGTTGCTGATTGCTTCTAATGGTTTGTGGTCTGACTCTATTGTTACATGTCTTCCGTAACAATAGTCACTAAACTTGTGTAGGCCAAACACAACGGCTCTCATCTCTTTTTCAATTGGTGCGTAGTTCTTTTCATAGTCGTTCCACACCCTTGATGCGTATGATACTGGTTTTCCATTCTGTGGGAGGACAGCTCCCACACCTACATCAGACATGTCAGTCTGTATCGTGACTGGCTTTTCTAAGTCATAGTAAGCCGAGATAGGTGTGTTTGCTATAGATTTCTTTATGTCTTCGAATGCTCTTTGTTGTACCTCTGCCCATTGGAAAATCTGATCCTTCCGCGTTAGCCTGTTTAAAGGTTCACATTTTGTCGTCAGTGAGTGATCAAATTTCGAGATGTATTTAACCATTCCTATGAAGCGCCTTAGATTATGCAAATCGTGAGGTGCTGGGAACTCTATGATTGCCCGTATTTTTTCTTCATCAGGCTTCAAGCCTGTGTTAGTCAGTGTATGACCCATGTAAGTGACTTCCTCTGTGAGGAATTTGCATTTGTCGAGGTTAATTTTTATGTTTCTTTCTCTGCATCTCTGCAGATATGCTCGCAAGTTCTGGTTGTGGTTATTGATGGCTTGGTCTGAGTTGTTTCCAAATCCTTCAACCAGACAGTCATCCTGAATAATGCTAACCCCGTTTATACCTTGGGATTGTTCGATCATTTTTGTTTGGAATGCCTTACTGGCTGGTGTGATACCCATGGGTAATCTTTTGTCTCGATAATTGCCCTGAGGCGTTCCGAAGGCGGTCAGTTCTCTTGCCTTGTCGTTTAACTTGCAATGCCAGTATCCACTTCTTACGTCCAATTTACTAAATTTTATTGCGTTTTTATTTGCAAACCTGTGTGTGAATGATTCCAAGCTTGGTACCTGGCAGTGGTAGTTGTTGATCAGTGCCTTGTTTAATGGTTTTGGGTCTAAACATATCCGAAGTTTTCCGCTGCGTTTTCTTTCAATCACATAGCTGTTGAGCCATGAGCTAGGTCCTTCCAGTTTCTCAATTATATTGTCCCTCATCATTTTTTCAGGTTCCTGTTTAAATTGTTTTTCCAGTGCAAATGGGACACCTCATATGGGTTGTTGTAGAGAAACTGTGCCTGGCTCTGTTTGGAGTGTTAGTTCGCCTTCAAATTCACCAACTCTCTCTTCAAAAACGTCTGGGAATTCTAGTAAAATCCCTTTGATGGAATCATCAATGTCTAGTTTTCTGATGTCTTTCAGGGCTTGTTCTTTGAGGTCATCGCATTCTACAGCTGAAACTGTCGAGTCAAACTGATCTAGGTTGAACCGTATTAAATTTAACTTTTGGCAAAGACTACAGCTTAAAATTGGTTGTACCTTCTCATTTACAACCATGATTGAGCCTGTCACTTTTTTTCTGTTGACAGGGTTGATAAGTTCTACCCTCATTGTTCTTTCGGTTCTGACTTTTTTTCCCTCCGTATACTGAAATATCAAGTTTCTTACCTTTTTTTAGTAAGTGCTCCATTTTGTTGTCCTTGACGAATGTTGCAGGAATTACATTTACAGTTGCTTCAAAATCTATCATGAATTTAATGGGCTTCCTGTTTAATTTTAAAGTCGCCAGAACTTTATGAATTGTCTCCCCTACAACGTGAACACTTTCGTTAACTTTTTGCTCGCTGTAGTTACCCTTGCAAATTCTTGATGTGGCAAAATGTTGTTGTTTTTTGTTTTTTTTTTGCATCTAAAACATTCCTGACCATAAGCTGGACAGTTTCTTGTTCCTTTTACATGGCTTCTCTGACAATAAATGCAATCATATTGCTTTTTTCTTCCAGTCGCATTGATATCTCTCTCGTATGTGTCGTCATCAACATTTAATTTTTCGTATTTTTCAATTTTTTGCGACTGGATTTTACTTTGTTCTGCAGCTCTGCATCGGTTAATACACTGTGTCAGGGTTAAATCTGGTTCCCTCAGGAGAATTTCTCGCGTTTTTTTATCGTGTATTCCTTTTATTATTTGTAATTTTATCATATCGTTCTCAGTGACATATTCCATTCACAATCTTTAGAACTCGATTTCAAACTCAACAAATAGTCCTCAAAGCTTTCATCTTTACTTTGTTCTTTCCGTAGGAATTCCACTCTGTCTACAGTCAATGTTTTCATAGGTTTGCAGTTGTCCTTAAATGCTTCGATAACCATTTCAAGTTTTTTTTTTTTTCGTCATCATTTTCAATCGTTTCTCCTTTCGCATTTTTAATTGTTAGAGTTTTGTATATTTGTTGGCCCTTTTTTCCTAAAAGGTAAATTAACACATTTCTTTTTTTTCTTTTCAACATTTGCAGCTTTAGTGGTACTATCTCTACACTCCCTTCAAATTTCTGAAATTCAAAAAAAAAAGATTCACTTCTTCAAGCCACTCGTTAAAGGCTTTATGCAAATTTCTTACCGTCCAATCAAAACTTTGTGGTGGGTTGATTGACATCATCTTTTGATGTTTTAAACAAAGTAGTACTCGCTCAGATTATCGTCAAGTTCGTCCTTCTGACACCATGTTTAGTAGAAATAACTCCAAGACTCATGTGTAACAACATACGTGTTTTATTGCCGCCATCTTTTTCTGACTGTAAAAAGAGCCCCTTAAGGCATTACCGATATTGGGTCGCTTATGTATATAAGTCGACCAACAAGGTACTATCTTTCTTTTAAGGGTTCGTCTTAGCACGTGTTAAGCTACATTTGAGGTAGGGTTTTTTTTGTTTATTTTATCTTTTTTTTTTTTTTTTTTTTTTTTTTTTGTAAATTTAGAATTTCCTCGTCCAACAGTGAAGTTTTCCTGAAAATTAGTCTCAGATTAGTCATTTTCATTCTTCATTTAAGAACACATAATGCAGCGGAGATTTAAGACAGAACTATTTTAAATCAAATATATGCATTTTTTTTTAATGAACAGTTTAGTAGAATAAATTTACTGACCTCTTTGAAACACTTCTGGAAACGGATGACTTCTAAATTTGCCTTCCATTTGCGACTTTTTCACCATCATTAGCTGGTGGTATTTTAATGGAATGAGTGACAGCAAGTCTCCAGGATGCTTCTCAGTATCATGGCCAACTTCAATAATGCAGTAGTTTGAATTATCTCGCATTTTCATCCGATTTCTAACTCCTCCAGTCCTCTTACTAAGCCCTTGGGGATCGTCCTAAGCGCACCTATTATTACTGGGATCACGGTCAACTTCATGTTCCAAAGTTGCTTTTATTATTGTTCTGGTAAGGGCCAAATCTTTTTTCTCTTTTCGTTTTCTTTGATTTTCTCTCTGTGGTTTGCTTTGACTTCAGAGTCCACTATTCGACAGGTGTGGTCTTTTTTTTAACTGGTTCTAGTCTTCTGCTTGACTTTAGATTGTCTATCTATATCTCAAAATCCCAGAGAAGTTAGTGCATCTCATTCTCCATAACTGGTTCTGATTTTTGCATATACTATTTGAGAGTTTGGTCAAATTTCAATTTCTTGCAAAATTTCCGGTAGATTACCTTTCCCACCCAGTCATCTCTAGTCTTACAGTCTTTTGCGCTAATTTGTTGCATTTGTTTACGTGATTGATTATTTCATCTCTATCACCTCATAATCTACACTTGCTTTTCTGTTGAGTTTTATCTATTTTCATTTTAACATAGTTGGTCCTTATGACCTTGTTTTGTGCTGTTATTTGAAGAGATTCAGTTTCTCTTTTAAATTTGCCTTTTCTAGTCAAATCCCGACGTTTTCGTCTGAGATTTTACCAGTTAGTTGCTTAAATTATCCACTCAGTTATTTGTATTCCCATTTCTATTACCTAGTTATCGTTGTCTAGTTGATATATATATATTGCCAGCGTTATTTCTAGTCGCTGTAATTAGTCTTTCTTTGCCCTATTTTATGTTGTCTTCGAGTTCTCGTATTAATGAATTCACACTATCTTCAATACTGGCGATTCTTCTTCCTCCATTTTTCTTGACACATATAATCTATGTCATCTCTTGCATGTAAGGCCTTGTTCATCGGCATCAACTTCTTCTGGTTCATTTGTTGAAGTTCCTCCCTAGTTCATTTCAAGAATGATCTCGAGTAACTTATTAGGGAGACAGTCCAGGTGTTTTGGTGAGATTCCTGCTACATAGCTTGGTTTCGAGAAGATTTTCGTTCATTTGAGGTAGCTTTTTCTTTTTTTTTTTTCTTTAACTTCACTTGTTTAATGGCATCCGCTTCCAAAAAGTATTTGTAAGTTTCTTTTTCTCAGAGCGTTCTGATTCTTTCTTGATTTGGCAGTTCTATTCCTTCTCTTACTAGTCTTTTTTTCACTTCTCATTATTAGGATGTCATATTTTTCTATTACAAATCCCTTGTGACTTTTTCACACCAGCCTTAGTTGATAGTTTTTCACTGGAGACTGTTTGACAGAAAATCTCATCACGTCTCCACGACTCTTCTTAGTACTCTGAGCAACCGCAACAATGCAATAGTTTGGATGATCTCAATTTCCAACTCTTCCAGTCCCTTTTCTAAGCCGTCAAAGGTCGTTCAAAATACATCACTTAAAAATGTCACCCTCTTATTGTGGTGTGTGTGTGTGTGTGTGTGAGTGTGTGTGTGTGTGTGTGTGTGTGTGTGTGTGTTAATTATGACTTAGTATGGTCTTCTAACCACGATTAGTTCATCTGTTTGTATCTCAAAATCCCAGAGTATTTTATGCATCTCATTCTGTTTGAGCACGTACTATTTGGCCGGATTTTGTTTGAGCTCGTACCATTTGGTAGTATGATCAAATTTTGATTTCTTGCACAACTCTCAGTGGATCTCTTTCCTCACCTTGTAATGTCTCGTCTTATATTCCTTTTGTGCTATTTTGTTACATTTGCTTATAATGTGATTTATTGTTTCGTCACCATCACCACGTAATCTACACTTCCTCTTCTGTTGTGTATTATCAATCTTGTCCTTATGGCGTTGTTTTATCCTGCTATTCAGTTTCTCTCTTAAAGTTTCCCTTTCATTGCAATATCTAGGTGTTCTCGTGTAAGATTTAACCAGTTTATTGCTTGGAATAACTGCACTTTGGTTTTCCTTCCCATTTCAGTTTCTTAGTTTTTATTGCTACTCTGTTTCTCCTTATATAGTCAATGCTCTTACTGGCTGTAATTATTCTTTCTTTGGTCTTTTTAATGTAGTCTTCGAGTCCTTATAATGATGCATTCACGCTATTTTCAATGCTGGCGAATCCTCTTACTCCTTTTTTTCTTAACGCATAATCTGTTTATAGTATCAACTTTCTTGTCCACTAATCCATTTCCCTTGTCTATTTAAAGAATTGTCCAGAATATTTTACAAGAGGACTGCCCTAGTGTTTATTCTTTTAATAAGATTTCGTCTGCAGGGCTTCGTTTCAAAAGGTTTTCTTGTTCGTTTATGGCAATCTTTTCTTATTTTTCTTTCATCTCCGGTTGTTTGATGGTGTTCGCTTCCAATAATCTCAAGAACTTGTAATTTTCCTTCTCTTCAAGCGTTCTGATACTTTCCTGATTTGACAGTTCGGTTTCTTCAGTTCTTTCTCTTTTCCAACTTTTTGTTATCAGAATACCACACTTCTCAATGCCAAATTCTATTCCTATATCCCGGATATAAGTGGTGCATTCAATAGGTTTCCAGACTTTTTTGTACTGGCATATAAAATTGTCGTAGACTCTTGAAAATTCACTATGCTATTGCTATACATCTTATGAGATGACCGACAAATTTTTATGATTTCAACTTCAAATCAACAGCTACAGTAGCAATTGGAATACACCCTACTAAAGCCTGATTGTCACAGCTGGTGAATTTCAAAAATACAACGTGGGGACACTTTAGAAGAACAATATGTAATAAAATTGTTTTAAACTTGGAAAAATGTCACAGAAACGTATGGAATGCCTCAGACTGCTTTTCGACCATCTTGCATGAATCGAGCATCAGTTTTTTAGTGACATAAGATATTCAAAGAAGGCAGGGGGTCTGTGAGGGATGAAGAGAGGTGTGGGAGGAGTAAGGAAGTCAATACACCAGAGTTGATTGGCCAATGGGTTACGGTTAGGGTTACTATGTTGAGGTTTTAAGGGAGTTCAGGAAGAGATTCCGTCAGAAAGGCCAGCACTCTTCAAATCGGGTCAGTGGCATTTCCAGCAGGACAATGCACCAGTCCACAACTCCATCCTTGTTACAGACTATTTGACTAAGATGAGCATCGAGACACTTCCTCACCCTCCCTATAGTCCAGACCTTGCTCCCTGTGACTTTTGGTTATTCCCTAAGCTCAGAGGCTGTCGTTATGAGACAATTGAGGAGATGAAAGAGGCTGTGACGAAGGTCATTGACACGCTCAGACAAGAGGACTCCCATGGAGCATTCCAGAAGTTGCTGGAACTGTACAACGAGTGCATTGCAGCCGGGGAGATTACTTCGAAGGGGACTAGAGTTTCATATGTGTACTATCAATAAAAGTGCCCATACGAAAAAAGTCTGGAAACTTATTTAATGATCCTCGTATCTTATTGTTTGTATCAGGTTCTCGAGTTCTTTTTTCATTTTCGGCAAACATCTGGAGTTTATCAATGTACATAAGATGATTCATTTTTTTTCCCAGAGATTTTGTAAATTTGTAGGTTCCTTTACATTCCTAAATATATAATTGAATGGCATTGTTGCTATCACAAATAGCAGCAGAGAGAATGAGTTTCACTCGAAGATGCACCTTTGGATTTTCAACTCTGCTTGGGTTTGTCTTCCTGCTGCTAAATCCAATTTCCAGTTTTCCTGGGGTTTCCCGATAAAGTTTATAATTTTGTGGCTTAAAAATTATGTTTAACTTAATTGTTTTCCTAATTGGCAAAAATCGTATACTGAAATTTCTGCGTTAAAAACGAATCTTTTACCACTATATGACTTATTATATCATACTATTATATTTGTTTTGCTTTATTATTAGTTATTCTAATTCTCTTACTGCCCACGAATTATATGTTAAATTTCATCATATATATACAAGAAAATATTAAATTTCATCATATATGTACAAAAAAATATTAACTTTAAAGTTTGGGATTATTCTCAATTTCAGATATCCACTGGGTGTTTTAGAACATATACCCCACCAATAAACAGTTACTATTCCATTATTAATATCTTTTCTTATTGTGATTCTCCGAGTGAGTTTTTCGTGCCAATTTTGAATAGTGATTCTTCCATGAAATAATGATAGCAAGAGCCTTAGGTGTCCAGGACTCTTCCCAGTATTCTATCTGATTTTAATACTGATCTCACATTCCTTCAGTCACCTATTCAAGCCCCAGGGGATCATATAAAGCTTATTACCGTATTACTATTATTAGTCGCAGTAGTAGTATTCCCGTATCGCAAAAAATAACGGCACAGATGAAACTGATATTTTGTGAAGTCCTAACTATAACTTTAAATACGTGTGTTTTAAATATATTTTTCTAAATATATGTGTGATCCTTTCTAATATAATAAATATATTAAAACACAAGTATAGGGTACCTAGTGAGCTTCGAACTCAACTCCGTCAAAATAGATATTTTTCTAACCGCTCTTCAACAAAGAGTAAACCTTACAACTCGCTCAGAATTATTTTATTAAGTTATCTCCCTTGTTTGTGGTATAGACAAAATAAATAAATACACGGGGCTTTGTCGACACTTTAAAGCGTAAGAGAAGTCAATAAATATATGAACTTTCAACTGAAATAAATCATTAACGAATAATAGTGGCATGGATTGAGATGCGCGTTTTTGTAATTCAATTGAATATAAATTTTGAAAAGATAAAACTACTTCCCAACTCAGTTCTCCGAATCTACCATTACTCTGCGATGACTGAGTCGCTGATTTCACAGTCAACGAATATTCTAAAGAAGAACAGGCGGAATTAAAAAGAAGATGAGCCGATTTACATCATGTCTACAAAATAAATGAACACTTTCAAAAAATCTTTTAAAAAACTACTTCATATATTGACACCCACGATACATAGTTTTGTAGAGAAATAGTCGACATATCAGTGAACATTAGACTATATATAAATGCATCTTCATCTTCAGAACTTATATGGAATTGGTCTAAATTTGCAGTAGGAATCAAAGTTTAATTGTCTAGTCAACGAAAAGGGTTTTGATATTGTTGCATAACAGCAGCATATAACGAAGTTAGCGTGCATGCGTGAGTTATGCGCACCGGTTTCATAGAGAAATGTAGCTTAATAATGTAGCGGGGGAATTTCCCGGGTATTGTGGTAAAAATATGAAATGAATCATGATTAAAAAATTAGCTATTAATGAAGTAAAAATAAAATCTTAAATGAATTACAAAAGAAACAAAAAAAAAGGAATTTGTGATGAAAGTGCCGTTGTCTTATTAAGTTATACTTTTGGTAATTTGCTATTGTTTACGAAATATATGTTATGTGAGGTTTTGTATGAGCACAGTGTACGTAAATATTCTAGTATTTTTTTTTAAATGCTTACTTGTGTATCAGTCCTGAAATTCCTAAGAGGAACTCGGGAAATTTGGGGACTGATACTTTTGATCTATCAGCCTTCTGAAACTGCTGAGCTTCTACAGACTAGTTGTGAATATTTGGTCTATATACTGGCTTTTAGCGGTAACATAGGGAACAGTTAAAGGTCCTTACAAATATAATTCAACTGACAAAATTTTTTCTCAACACTTATAGTTTTTAGCCCTCTGACTAAAAATACTTGTTGCTGAAATATTAATTACACATTTTAAGTTTTCTCTATAAAATTATGTGTCGTGAGTATCAATGTCTTAAATAGTTTCAGCTTCTAAAACTGTCTGTTTCTTTTGTAGACACCTTATATAATTTTAAAACGTGACGTCAAATAACAAAGGAATCTTTTGAAACGATAAAACCTGAAGAACTCAGTCTTTCCTACTTCATAACGTAAAAAACAGATGATCAGTGGGAAAAAAGGAAGAAGCTGGAAATAGTAATATTGACAATCACTTGTTACATGAAAATAATGTTGCCTGTTTTTCTTGAATTTCAGAGGCTGAAAAAACTGTTCTTCCTCCACGTGAGTACCTCCCAGAAATCTGCATTTGTTTTTTCAACAAAAGATCTTCCCCCTTTTCGCATTGCTTCTGTGAATTTGTTTAGTGCCGGCAATCCAGAGATTATATATATAATACAGCCAATAATTGAAAGATATATATTACTATAACAAACTAGGTTATATCAAATGATGATATATGTATAGTTGTTTTCAATCTAAAAAAACTAAAACTTTAATCTTTTTCTCTCGAAATCTCTGTTTGCTTTTTCCTTGATTGACGGATTTATCACTTCACTTATTTCATTCATTTATAGCGTATCTCTCTCTCTCTCTCTCTCTCTCTCTCTCTCTCTCTCTCTCTCTCTCTCTCTCTCTCCTCTGTCATTCTCTCTTTTTCTTTCTCATTCTTTCTTTCTCTATCTCTTTCAATTTTTCCTATTCTCTTTCTCTCGGGTACTCGCTGTTTTCCATATTTTTTCTCTCACTCTCTTCATTTTTCGCTCTTTTGTATTCTCTCTCCCTCCCTCCTCTCTCTCTCTCTCTCTCTCTCTCTCTCTCTCTCTCTCTCTCTCTCCTTCCAATATCTTCCCAACTACACGATTTTTATGGTTCACTCATTCTTTCATTGTTGTCTCTACTCAAGATCCTTTCCCTATATTTATTTTCAACGCTGATTGCTTCCTTCTACTAAAATATTCCTTCGCTTTAATTTACAGTTTATTTATTCCCCCTCCTTTTTCTCTCTTTCCTCCTCCAACTTCAATTCTCTTTTTTACTCCTTTATGATAACTCTAATCCTAATCTTTCTAACCTTCTCTCTCTCTCTCTCTCTCTCTCTCTCTCTCTCTCTCTCTCTCTCTCTCTCTCTCTCTCTCTCTATCTATCTATCTATCTATCCCTGCTTTCTGTTGATATGTCTGTTTATTTATCTGTCTTTTGTTTTCTGCTTATTCTTTTGTCATCTAAGCTATACGTTAATTCATACTCTTTCCCTCTCCCTCTGTATCTTTCTTTACATCTTTTCTACGCTTCCTATATCTTGCTCCCTTTTTCAATCACTATCTCTCTCTTTTTCTCTCCTCGCCTCTCTTTTCTCCGATGTAACATTCGCAATCTCTCTACAAATTCGATCTTTCCTTCTTTGTTGACCTCTCTTTTCCTTTTCATGCATTCTTACAAGTAAATATAGATTAAACTCTCTTTCAAGGGATTTTTGCTTTTTCTTGCGAAAAAAAAGTTCCATTTCAATAAACGCGACAGTCCGAAATAACACATCTGAAAACTGTTGGGAGAGGAACTGAAATTAAATTGCATGAAACAAGAATTTGTGATTAAAATACATAATTTACAGGGAATCCTGTTGAGATTAGATACATTTAGTCTTGATTTAATAAAATATTGACATGGATTCTTGTAATTTAGAAGACAAGTTATGGCAGAAATAATTCTATAATTATATTGATGGAATGACTAATTAAATTGATACATTCTAAATGCCGAACTAACAGAAATAAATATACAATTGTGCTTGCACACGCATGCGCATATGCTCGCTTTTTTATTGCCGAACTTTGTTTGCATTTTTTTTATTTCACGCATATCTCTAAACTAAGCAATGAACGTTTGATTTCTATGAATATTCCAATATGAACTGGGCTTATCATTGGGAGAAAATGGAAGACAACTGCAACATTTAACATGAAAACGATTTTAATAATTTAACGTTCTTTGGAGATGTTTTAATGGGAGGGATTTTTTCTTCCTCAAAAATATATTTCAGCTTTCTTTAAAATAAATGTTGATGGCGAAAAACGGCATATCATGAGCTTGTCAAACTGATTATACAAATTATCATTAGGAAATTTTCCAGGAGAGCCAACCTGCGCACCGACTTTGTGCTACTTATTTATTTACATTTTTACTGCCAACAATTTTAAACCTTAACTGAATTGAGTTATCTAACTTGAGCGAAAAATACCTGCCTTAACATTTTCAGTGAATGAATAATGAGATTATTAAATAAAAGAGTCAGATGAATTTAGACCATACAGATTATCATTAGAATTTATGACATTGCACACGTGGTTTTCATTTTAGTAAATGGGTTTCCCACTCTAGTGTCATCAATTTGATTACAGCTACAAGAAAGTATTATTTTAAACCATAGAGAATAGAAGATCGAACATTTAACAGAATATATCTCATCCACAAGGATGTTTGTTTTTTGTTATTAATTGATAATCGCTCAGAATTAGTTAAAATTAAATTTAAATAAACAAGCCTTTTAATAAAACTAAGTATTGCAATTATATTACTCGAACTAAATGAATTTGAATGCGACTACCAATATCTCTGAATGTTGCACGAAAATGCCAAGAAAAGAAAAAAAAAGAAAACAATATTTTCCGTTAATCGCATGAACATTTTTCTTGACTTGTTGAATACTTTTACGACAACAAGCTTTAAGATTTGTTGATAACAGTGATATTGTGCAAAAAGCAAAAATAAATATTCTCCCTAATGACATTTATTTGCAGGGAATTAAACGCTTGCTGAGAAATTGTTACTTCAATAACTGTCATAACGAACGAAATCTGTTAAAAAAATATGATGATTCTTTCAAGCTCTCATTTTAATATTTAATGTTTATATAAGGTTTCAGTCGATCAATTCTTCGGTTTACCCACATATTTTTATAATAAAATCAACGAAGATAGTTATCACGAAAGACGAACGAAGAAATAGTTCGACTTGAAAATTTTTTGAAATATAACACGTTTGTGATTGGTTAGAGTGGAGTTTTTAATAATGTTCTTATCTTAAAAATTCAGATAGAAATTCTTTAAAATATCTCTTTATATGTTTCAGCTGAATCAATTTTTGTAACATAAGAACTGGTTCATGTTGGAATGATAAAAATTCCGCAACAAAGGAAAAACTCAAAGTCACATCGTTTTAAACCGTTTCGTTTTAAGAGCCATTCTCTTAATATTTAAAACATGTTACGAATCATTCCGATGTTTACATAGTGGTCATAAATTTTCACTGAAACCAAAAAACCTCTAGAGCAAAATCTCGAATATTTACTTGGCAAAACCGAGACGTCCTGACTAAAATTCAAGAAGAAAAATCTTTGTTGCAAACTACTGTTATTAAATGACTAAGAATTAACTGAAGAGCAAACAGACACCATAAGCTACAAAACACTTGAACTATATCAGTACCAAGCAAAATTACAGTTAATTGTCTGGGTATATTTGATTTAAAATATTCTATTTTGGTGCTGTCTAAGATGCATAGTAAGTATCACTTCTAAAATTAAGATTCATTATTTCAACTAAATTTTCTTCTTTGTAATCACGAACCTCAAATAATTTGTTTCCATATACAATAGGAATTTTTTTTCTTCTTGAGAGTTTTTCACATCAGCGTTAGCTTATGGTTTTCCACTGGAGTTTGAGTGAGAGCAAGTCCCTTCGTCTCGAGGACTCTGCTCGGTATTTTGGCCGATGCTGTATTTTGAAAAATCTCCACCCGTCCCGTTATTTCCAAGTTCTCCAATTCTTGTACTAATCCTTTGGTTACTGTACCAAGAGCACCAATTACAATTAGTATCACCGTCACTTTCATGTTCCACTGTATTTTTCAATTCCCTTGCTAGGTCGAGGTACTTATCCCTCTTTCTTTTGCATTCTTTCGATTTTACTATGTGGTCTGCCAGGACAGCAAAGTCCACAATTCTGCAAGTTCTCTATTTTTTGTTGATTGTTATAAGGTCTGGCGGAGATTAGGTGATCCGTTTGTATCCAAAAACCAAGAGGAGGTTGTGAGTCTCATTCTCCAAGAGAGATACATATACCATTTGTTCGTATGGTCAAACTTCAATTTCTTACAAAATTCCAAGAGGATCACCTTACTTAACCATTTGTGCCTAGTCTTAAACTCTCTCTGTGCTAATTAGCTGCATTCGTTTATTATGTGATTGATATTTTCGTCTCTATCACCACATAACCTACATCAGTTGTTTTCTTGTATCTTATCTATTCTCGCTTTGATATGGTTAGTCCTTATGGCATTGTTTTGTGCTTCTATTAGAAGCAATTACATTTCTCACTTGAGGTTTCCTTTTCTTAGCCACGTCCACGTTTTCTCGTGCGAGATGTCGCTTGTTAGTCTCTTAAAACGTCCATAGAGGTGTTTTTCTTTCCACTTTTATTATCTGATTATTGTCGTTCCCATGGTCCTCGTATCGCTAGTATTGTTTCCGGTGGCTGTAATTAGTCCTCCTCCGCGCTTTTCTATGTAGTCTCCATCTCGTTGTATCGATGCGTCAAAGCTGTTTTCAATGCTGGCAAGTCCTCTTCTTTCCTCTCTTCTTGACACATATAGTCTGCCAACGTCATCTCTGGGATGCAATGCCTTATGCATGGTCATTAGTTTTCTTGTTCTTTGGTCCATTTGTTGAAGATCTTCTCTGGTCCTCTTCAAGAATAGTCCTGAGTATCTTATGATAAGGACAACCCAGGTATTTATCCCTTTGATAAGGTTCCTATTATAGAGTATTGTCTCGAGTAATCTTCTGGTTATTCTGAGATACTCTTTTTAATCTTTTTTCATTTTCACTTGTTTGATGGAGTCAACTTTCAAAATCCCCACGTATTTGTAGGTTTCCTTTTTCTCTGGGCGTTCTGATTACTATTTGATTTGATACTTTGACTCCATCCATCATGTGTCATTTGCACCTTTTCATCACTGGCATGGCACATTTTTCTATACCAAATTTCATTCCTCTATCTTGACTGTATATTCTCACAGTTTGTATTAGGGTTTTCAATTCTTTTTCGTTTTTGGTAAAAAAAAAAAAACTTTTTGTCGTCCATGTACATGAAGTAGTTGATCTTTTCCTACGATTTACTGAGTTTGTATCCGGCGGCACATTTCCTAAGGATGTGGTCGAGTGGCATCATGACGATCACAAATAATAATGGTGATAGTGTATCTCCCTGGAATATACCTTTTTGGATCTTTACCTTCGCTAAGTTTTTTTTCCTCTTGCTGTCGATAAACTATTCGACTAGGTCGGGTATATAATACATTTTTAGACATTTTGGAGGACTATATCGAAAGGCCTTTTGTAATCACTCCAGGCTATAGCTAGATTTTTCCGCCCTCGTTTTACTTTCGTTGGGAATGTGTTGATCTATATAAAGTAATTCCTCTGGTTCTCGTGCGGCATCCTTTCTGTTCCTTGGGGAAGATTCCGTGGCTTGTAGATCCTCTCCTTAATTTGTGCCGTTAGTATTTTCCACATTATCACTAGGCATGCAATGGGTCTATAGTTGTTTAGGGCGGTTCATTTGATGGGGTCTTTTGATATTAGAGATGGCTTCCTTATTGTTATTATTAAACACGGTTTAAAAGGCATTTCAGTTTATAAGATGTACATATGCATATGTATACTTGTGCCAATGTTATGCCGAGAAAACGGACTTGAATACCAGGACCTAAACCTGCTGTACAAATATCACATAAAAGTGAGGATAGAATAAGCTGACTATATTTCATGGTGAAAAAAGAATATATATATATATCTATTAGCAAAGAAAGTGTTTTGTAAAATTTAACTATTTAGAATTTGAGGAACTTATGTTGAAAAACAAAGTTCTGTGCAAAATTTAAACGATAAATTTAAAAAGTTTATGATTTTTTTGTCGTAGGTCCAAAGAGAGAAAGAAATATTATAAATGAGTAAGTTCACGAAGAGATTTGTATTTTTTTAGGATTTATTTATTTATTTGTTCTTACACACTTGAATGTTTCCATCTTGTTGCTTTCGTCAGAAAACATATATATAGCACAAGGTTACTAAGTGAGACTTGTATTCACTCCTGTTAGCAATTTGAATGGTTATGTGGTCACTCCTCTCTTTTTCTTAGAGTGAGTTTACCTAAGCCTGCTTTTCCCCTCATTGGTCTTTCATATTTGATACATTTTTTCGTTGTGTGTGTGTGTGTGTGTATGTGTGTGTGTGTGTGTGCGTGTGTGTTACAGTGGTTTCGGATTTCACTTACAGTTATCTTTCCTCTGTGTGAGTGTATGTCTTGAATGCTTTTGTGTGGTAGTATGGTTTGAAATTAACTGGTAATTATTTTTATTACTAATTTTGTCTATGTATGTTTGTGTCCTTTTGTGTGTGTGTGTGTGTGTGTATGTATGATTCATGTCTTATCCAACTTCGGTTTAAATTTATCAATCAATTTCTTTTCCTTTATTTGAAGTAGTGTGTAGTCGATGGTTTGGTATATGGGCATTATTTTAAAATCTCCTTGACTACGTTCGAATAGGTGTTTCGAACGAGAAATCCTAGCATACGTCGCAACCTGTAAAAAATTCAGAACTATTCATAGAAATAATTTTTTTTTAAATTAGAACATAAAAACAATGATAAAATAAAAGAAATTCTAGACACAACAAAATCATTAGAAGCCAAAGACAACCCTAATATCTTATGAGAATACTCACTTCTTCTACATTCGGAGAAAACATAACACGAAGTGTTACTAAAGGCAATAATAAATGAAATAACACATGTGATATAATTATAGAAGGAAAATGCTATACCTTTAAAAACCCATAAATAAAATTCTAAATTAATAAAGATTTAAGTTGCAACTCAAAAACGTAGTCAACATAATTGAATGCACCAATTGCGAAAAATATACATAACATCAACACTGGCCCTTAATACAAGGACATCACTTCACAGGAGCAATATCAAAATAACAGAAAACATAGAATTAAATATATCGAAATATCTATACAATTGTAGTCCAGGAGATTTTAAGATAATGCCTACATACCAACTAACGACTACACGCTACTTCAAATAAAGGAAAAGAAATTTATAGCTAAATTCAAAACCAAGGTTGAATAAAACATGAATCATACGCACACACACACACACACACACACAGACACACACACACACATATATATATAAACATTATTTATAAAAAATAATTACCTGTTAATTTCAAACCACACTATCACACACGCAAAAAACATTCTCAAGACACACATACACACACACACGGAGAAAAAATTACTATAAGTCAATTCCGAAACCACTCCAACACACACACACACACACAAACACACAAAGAAAAAAGTATCAAATATGTAAAAAGTATCAAATATGAAAAAATTATCAAATATGAAAGACCAATGGAGAGAAAAGCAGTCTAAGAAAAAGAGAGGAGTGGCCTCATGTAAAACCATAACCAATTGAAAACCATTCAAACTGCAAACGGGAGTGAGTTCAAGTCTCAGTGAGTACTCCGTTAACATGGCTTAGAGTGAGTACTCCATTATATGGCTTTGTGCCATATATGTTCTCTGGTGAAAGCAAAAAGCTGGAAACATGCACGTATGTAAGATCAAAATAGATAAATAAATCCTAAAAAAATACAAATCTCTTCGTGGACCAACTCATTAAAAATATACATACATACATACATACATACAAACATGTATGTATGTATATACGTATTAGCATAGAATCGGTAAAATTATTGTCCTATTTGTATATGTATTCATTATACGGTTAATAATTCTGTAGAATATTCTCTAAGAAACTTTGTTTTATGATATTTGAATAATTAAGAAATGAAAACAACTTGAATCAGTGAACCTATTTTGAAAAGCAGTTTGTTTAAAAAGTTTAATCGTAAGCAATATCAGTTCCGTGACTTATATATATATATATATATATATATATATATATAATTGAAAATTGAAAAATAAATCGTTTAAAAAGCTTTTTCATGAATCCTAGAAGTACTCAGTACCAACCAGCAAAGGAGGTTAAAACCTAAAATGACCGTGGCAGTTTCATATATCCTTAGAAAGATACTATCCCCATATGTCTGTTATGTAGTAAAAGTAGCTTCTGTTTCTGCAAAACTTTATAAAATTTGGACTATTTAGAATCCAAAACAAACTAAATCGGTGAAATTATTTTGAAAAATGAGGTTCAGTGGAAAACTTTCATTCGAATTTTTTAAAAGTTGCTTTCTATCCCCTGGAAATTTGTTGTAATAAATTTGAATTGTTTAAAATTGAAAACAACTTGAATCAACGAACTTGTTTTGAAAATCAAATCACAATGGCCCGCCTAAAAGCCAAAAAAAAAAGAAAAAAGAAAAGGATAAGAACTCAGAATTTCTCTTTTACTTTTGATTTTATTTTAGATCTTTGAGTTACGAAGATAATTAAATAAGTTTCCAAACTTTTTTCTTATGGGCACTTTTATTGATAGTATATACATGAAACTCTAGTCCCCTTCGAAGTAATCTTCTCCGCCTGCAATGCACTTGTTGTACCGTTCCAACAACTTCTAGAAGGCCACATGGATGACCTCTTCTGTGAGCGTTTTTCCTTGAGCTTAGGGAATAAGCAAAAGTCACAGGGATCAAGGTCTACACTATAGGGAGGGTGAGGAACTGTCTTGATGCCCATATTGCTCAAATAGTCTGTGACAAGGATGGAGTTGTGGACTGGTGCATTGTCCTGGTGGAGATGCCACTGATCCGATTTGAAGAGTGCTGGCCTCTTCCCAAGGAATCTCTTTCTGAACTCCGTTAAAACCACAACATAGTAACCCTAACCCTAACCATTTGGCCAATCAACTTTGGTGTATTGACTTCCTTACTCCTCCCACACCTCTTATCATCCCTCACAGACTCTCTGCCTTCCTTGAATCTCTTATTTCACTCAAAAATGACGCCCGATTCATGCAAGATGCTCCAAAAGCAATCTGAAGCATTCCATACGTTTCTGTGGCAATTTTTCCAAGTTTAAAAAAGAATCATATTGCATATCGTTCTTCCTCAAGTCCAGATTGGATTTTTGAAATTCACCAGCTGTGACAATCAGGCTTTAGTAGGGTGTATTCCAATTGCTGCTGTAGTTGTTAATTTGAAGCTGAGATCCTAAAATTGGTCAGTCATCTCATAAGATGTATAGCAATAACATAGTGAATTTTCAAGAGTCTACGACAATTTTAAATGCCTCTACAAAAAAGTCTGGAAACTTATTGAAGGCACCACGTATATCGGAAAATTTCTTTTAAAACATGAAGAATATAATTTGAATGAAAAAATAAATTAATAAAGCTGAAAATTTCTAGTTTCACTTATTTTCCTAAATCTTTTATTAGCTTTTTTCTAATCTTGTTTTAGTTTTTTTTGTTTTTTAAAAAAAAAAAAAAACTAAAACTTCTGGATCGAGAAATGATTTAACTGATTCAATGATTCAAATGATTCATTTCAATGATTACTTATCAACATCTAACAAAAGTTTAAAAAAAACACAACGTAGAAATTAAATTATATTCTAGTTCCCTCGCTTCAATGTTTTCTTGTAACCTCTTGGTTACAATGAAAGATTTTCTTCTCAGCACGGTTTCAAATTACACCGGTCCTGAATCGTAAATTTGATATAATTCGATTTGTGTGGGCAGGGCATTTTTGAGCGAACAATCAAATTTTGTGTCAGTTGTATTCAGTGAAATATGTTTGAAAAAGAATCGATAAATAGCGAGAAACAGAGAGACAAAGATGAAGAACTTACGGAAAACAATTAGGTTACCTGTTCGTCTCACAAGCTATTAAGAGTGAGATACACAAGAAATGTATTGCTTTGTTTAACTGAGATATATAGATGTAAATATACACTTCAAGTTTCAAGACCCAATTGCGTTTGGCAATTGTACTTGTTATGACTGTGTTGCTGTGAAACAGTAAAAAATATTACAGCACACTAAAATTCGGCACGTGTTCTGCTTCTTGAAAATTGAAAGCTATCACAATCTTTTTTATCATTATTATTGTAGCTACACTAAAAACGGCTAAATGAAAATTCCATCAGTCGGAAAAATACCTTTTCTTTTTAACTGCTTCAATGCAGACAAAATTTGAAATAAAGGAACAAATCTTCTCGCCACCTTTTGGTTCAAATAGTAACCTGTAGTGCAATGCCCGGAGTCCCGTCTATTCAATACAATTTGAAAAAGAATTATTTTTCTATATTTATTCCTCACCAGTTTTTTCTCACCAAATTCTTATAGAAGCAATTAAGCTCCAGCAATAATACCGTCACTTAAAAAAGACGAAGCCATTAGTATGCTGAACAAAATCTATGTATTTGGGGATTTTTATTATAAGAATTATTTACTCTCGTTCTTGACTTGAATCTCTCAAGATCGAAATTACCTTATTTCATGGAAATCCAAGAACAATTTCTACGGCTAAAATAAAATTAGTCGTTACGATTTTGACAATAATTGCTTTAATTTAATAAATGTTTACCTTTTCGAGAATAAGAAAAGAAAACTTTTTTATATATTTACAAACTGACATATAAGGAGCCTTCAATAAGTTTTGCCCAGTCAGCTGGAGCTGGAGCTGTAGAATACACTGACTGCTTCTCTGCAGAGGGGTAAGACCCCACCAACGAGTGTCCTGATAATGACACTAAACAATCTGATGGTGAGGTTCCAGCAGTGCTGGAGCTTTGGGGAATGCGGAGTACCCTTTCATTGCCATCGCTCCTAGGTCCACTCTGGCCCGGAGTGGTTGCACCTGATAGGGCCCTATCTATGGGTTAAATAGAACTAACGGCATACTTATGCTAAAATGAATTGAGTAAACTGAATAGCTTGAAATAGAAACGTTTTTGACAATTAAACCGTACTTACACTAAAACTGCATGCTTATGCTTGACTGAATTATTTCAAATAGAACTGTTTTTCGACATTAGAACTGTATTTACACTTAACTGAATTATTACATATAACTGCTTGAATAGTTTGAAATGGAAATGTTTTTGACAATAAAACTGTGTACTTATGCTAAACTGAACTGTCTTCAATAGAACAGATTATTTACATAAAAATGGATTTGGCGTTGAATAACCTACAAATGTTGATATGCCATAAAACCAAACAAACGAAACCAAACCTTCAATAAGTTTCCAGACTTTTTTGTACTGGCATTTAAAATTGTCGTAGACTCTTGAAAATTCACTATGTTATTGCTATACATCTTATGAGATGACTGACCAATTTTTATGATTTCAGCTTCAAATCAACAGCTACAGCAGCAATTGGAATACACCCTACTAAAGCCTGATTGTCACAGCTGGTGAATTTCAAGAATCCAAACTGGATGTGAGGACACTTTAGAAGAATGATATGCAACATAATTCTTTTTTAAACTTGGAAAAATTGCCACAGAAACGTATGGAATGCTTCAGACTGCTTTCGGAGCATCTTGCATGAATCGAGCATCAGTTTTCGAGTGGCATAAGGGATTCAAGGAGACTGGAAGTCTGTGAGGGATGAAGAGAGGGGGGGAGTAAGGAAGTTAGAACACCTGAGTTGATTTGCCAAATAAAGAATTCCATTGATAAGGACCGTCGTGTGTCTATAGAGACAATAAGTCACAGTTTGATGTCAGTGTACACACAATTATTCGCGAGGATCTGAAGATGCGGAAGATTTGCGCAAAGTTTGTCCAAGGGTGCTCAGAGAAGATCAGAAAGAAAGACGTTGTCATGACAGCAG
>OY757920.1:28032253-28192490 GCA_963585895.1 Sepioteuthis lessoniana
ATAATAGCCGAGAGATTTTGGTTTATGCCTTTGGGTTTAGTTAGGCTGAGAACCTTTCGGCTCAGTACATGGATTAGTTAGGTTCAACCTTGATGCAGGTGGTAACGCGTGAGCGCGTACAGAGCGGACATGTCACTCAGAGATGTCACAATAGTCCGAGACGAAACGGGATGACAGGGTGCGGGTGACGTCATGCACCGGAAGCGCGCGGAGGTTTGTGTGAGAATTTGAAGAAAGTTAGAGAGTTGAATACTAGAAGCCAAACGAGAAGGATCGACTCTTAGAGCTCGCAGGTGCGAGGCGAACTTGCGCCCTATGGGGGCCGCTCGAGATGGGGGCCAAATGAATAAGACAGCATAGAAGATTGTGTCTCTCCTCTTTGTGTCGAAACCTTTAACTCAAAGTTAATAAAAAGGTTTCGTACCTGAACAAGAAGTCGTTACGTGTTTTCTAATTTCGAGATTCCTATGTTCTATCGTAATGAACATTATCTGTCTATTTCCAAAATAGCCGTATCTGCTGATGGTAAATTTAAACATATTTGGCGCCAGAGCTAGGCATATCCGTATCATGGGTATAGTACGACTGGGTTACCATGGTTCCAGGGAGACGATCAGAGAAGCGGCTAAGAACAATGAGGAATCTATTTAGGAGCGGCACAATAGTTTAAGAAAATAATTTGTCATCATCCATAACAAATGATTTTGTTTGTGGTTGGATAGGTATGTAATATAATAGCCGAGGGATTTCGGTTTATGCCTTTGTTTAGTTAGGCTGAGAACCTTTCAGCTCAGCACATGGGTTAGTTAGGTGCAACCTTGATGCAGGTGGTAACGCGTGAGCGCGTACAGAGCGGACATGTCACTCAGAGATGTCACAATAGTCCGAGACGAAACGGGATGACAGGGTGCGGGTGACGTCATGCACCGGAAGCGCGCGGAGGTTTGTGTGAGAATTTGAAGAAAGTTAGAGAGTTGAATACTAGAAGCCAAACGAGAAGGATCGACTCTTAGAGCTCGCAGGTGCGAGGCGAACTTGCGCCCTATGGGGGCCGCTCGAGATGGGGGCCAAATGAATAAGACAGCATTTCCTTGTGTCGACACCTTTAACTCAAAGTTAATAAAAAGGTTTCGTATCTGAACAAGAAGTCGTTACGTGTTTTCGAATTTCGAGATTCCTATGTTCTATCGTAATGAACATTATATGTCTATTTCGCACATGGCCATATTCGTGTATATAGCTATGTAACTTTTGGAAATTAATTTGATTTTCACTCAGTGAGAAACAAATTCACAACACTAAAGAGAAGTTTCCAAGCACAGTTTGCAAACACCAAGCCTCTATTTTTACTAAGCTTTACTTTGTTTGATTAAGGTTTACAACAACACCCAGTGTGAATTGAACTCATGACACTTGCGAATAGTCACTGAAATCCATGGTTCTATTTTAGCAATTCATTGTTTCAATTTGAGTTCGCTGCATAATACCATATAATTGGTCGATTTTTCATAAACAAGCTGAAGAAACATTACAAGAACAGAAAAAAGTGAAACAGCATCATGAAATTAACTGAAATAAAAAAGGATTTTTATATCGACTCAAGACAATATAAAAAAGGCTATGATTTAACGAATATAAGTCACTTTATTAAAATGCCTTATCGACGAATAAGTATCTTTCCCTTATATCTGAATTTAATCAGTTACTAATAGATCGTCTAATTTATTTTCCATTGATTCTAATCTTTCAGGTCAGTTCTAAAACCATAAATGAACAGGTAGTTAGGAATCGATTTTCCCGTTGACAATTCATGATTTTGTTTTTCTTGATTCGTCTCCGTTTATTTTCTTTCAATAGCTGTCAGATGCCCTCAATTAGAAATCCCATTCCAAGGAATGAAAACGGGATCGGGAAACAACTATAACTCCATCGTGAAGTTTTCTTGTAAAGAAGGCTATAAAATTGTCGGTTCGGCCGAGAGACGCTGTATGGCCAACGGTCAGTGGAATGGTCAAGCACCGAGATGTGAAGGTCAGTATGAATAATATTGCTTTTATTTTTACTTTTGATTTCTTATTGGGGGGGGGCTACATATAATCTTCCTTTCTTTTATCTTCTTTTTTCTATCTTTATTTTTCTGTTCTTTTTTCTAATAAATTGAAATTTTGATGAATTGGCTTTGAAGACTGAAGACTTGAAAATATATCAGAAGGATTATTTATTTTCGTTAGATATAAAACACTGGGCAACAAAAGTTTTATTAGTTGGATAATCACGTATGACTTTTCGACTATATTGAGTATGCGGATCAGGATTTTTATAGTGTACAGCATATGGCTTTAATAGACCAATAAAATGTCTTCCTTCTACGCATTTCATATAAAACTAGTTTTATTTAGAACTTTGTCAAAGTAATAGCGTACATTGCAATATCTAAATGCAAACCAGAATGAGGCATAAATAAAAATAGTCATTTACCCTGATCTCATGATCAGAGAATTTATGTCTAATCGCAAGTTCTGAAGTAACTGAATTCACTTCTGCCTGCAGCATGAGTGTCGTTCGCATTGCACAGAACTTGGGACATTGAAAACTTATACTGATTTAATAAGAAACGTGCAAAAATATATGAAAGATTGTTTCTTAAGATGCACGTTTTTTATTCTCTTCTCAATGGATCTCAATGGATCCCAGAAATAAAAACAGTATATCACGGCCAATTCAACTCCCTATTGCATTTTGCTTCGCACTATTGCCTTTAGGAAAGGCATGAATACATCTGTCCCCCAAAACTATTGGTTGGTAGTAGAGCAGTTAATCCTGATATGGCAACCAATCTAAGAGAAGGAAAACTCTGAATTAAAGCCAGCTGTGCTTCGCTTAAAAATTTACTTTTATTACATTCGTGATGGAATGGTTAATACAAATAACGGATGACCAGCAGAACGAATTATCAAGTGTTTAAACATTTCCGAAAATGTCACAAATAAAATCTTTTGTATTCATTTCGTTATTATTTCTCTTCATCATATATATTTACCTTGAATATTTATATATTATGTTCTTTACTAATATCATGGCGTGCCAACAGAACGGATTCTTTCACTCTCTCTCTCTCTCTCTCTCTCTCTCTCTCTCATCATTCGTCCCTATCCGTTATTGCACTTGGCAAGTCCTTTAGACGACGCCCAGTATTTTCACTAAGTTGATGAATGTAAGTTTTTGCTATTCAGGCAGCAATGGTATGTTAATCATTGGAGAACATTACTAATAAGATCGTCCATGCTTTCCAGTAGTGTCTAGAATGTGTTGCTCGCCTTTCTCAGAGAGTTTGCGAGATGGAAGGTAAATGGCCGTGCAGTTACAATTATATAAGATGGTTCTTCCTGAATTTGTTCAAAACAGCACATAGTATTAATTGTGTAGTTCCTATCGAGCTTTTTCTCTCAGCATATGGTTAGATTCCGAGTGGTGCAACTATACAGTAGTTTCCTAATATCTACTTAGATCATATAGATGTTGCATACTAATACGTTGGAGATATTCCTAAAAAGCAAAGTACGCATTGCTTACCCAATGAAAATTTTTCAGTAAAAATTTCAAATATCTTTATTATTAAGTTTAATGTATTATTTTATCAATAGGTTCATACAGTACTTTAGTGAAACTTTGTAAATTTATGTTAATTCTAATGAATACTTGAAACATGTACGCAGACATTCGCCTTTAAAAATTTGTACAGCTAATATGCAAAATTCAATTTCCAAAAAGCTATTTCCCCTATTAAATGACGAAATATGGAGTAAATTTAGGGAAATACAAGAGCCAAGAGTATGCAGAATTTTCAGCTTCTGATGATTTGGTTTTATTTCTTGGTTTCATGGCATATCACCTTTCGTGGGTTATTTAATACCAAAGCTATTTTTGTAGAAGTATAATAATAGTACTATTTCACCTATAGCTGAGATTAAGAAGTTCATACCTTTCCCAATATTATTAATCTTTTTTGTTGATATATTTGTATGCAGTAAATATTCTGTCTATTTCTTTTTTAATCAATTGAATTCATTACTTATTATCATAGTTCTTGAATGATCATATTAGCCTAAACAATTCAATAATGCTAATTGAAATGTTTTAATGGTATATCCTTTTTCAATCTGGTACATTTTCTTTTGGATGTTACGCTCGAAGGTTAATGTCCTTTTAATGTTAAATTGATCAAATTATTCTTTTTCGTCTAAGATTATTGCAATGTTATTTACTGACACTATAAAAATAGGTTGGTTGGTTGGTTGGTTGATTTTACGGCATATCAACTCTTTTCAGGTCATTTAATCCCCAATCAAGTCATTTTGATAAAAATTTTGTTTTAGTCTAGTTTGGTTTTATGGCATATCAACAATTTTATACATATTTTCAGATATTCTATATCAAACAATTCAGTTTAGTCCACAAAGTTAAATGGTTCCAAATATTGCTATGTTTTACAAAAAATTCAATCAAACATCAGTCAGTGGTTTACGCAGTTAAATGTAAAAACCTTACTATTTCAAACAATTCAGTTGAGCATAAGAACACAGTTAAGTTCAATTTGACCCATAGATAGGAACCAATCAAGTACTCCGGGCCAGAGTGAACCTGAGAGCAATGTCAATAAACTCTGCATTCCCCAAAGTTCCAGCATTACTAGAGATTGCTTAATGTCATATCAGAACACTCGTTGGTAGAGTCTTACCCCTCGGCAAAGATGCAGTCGGTGTATTCTAGAGCGCCAGTCGACTGGGCTATACAAAATCGGCTACGGTCAGCAATTAACATACCACTAATTCTAATACTAATATGCATAAACGTTTTTGTAATGACTACGCATGTGTTTCGATTGGTGTGTGACCTCCGACTATAAAATGACTTGGTGGGAAATTGGATAATTCCATAGAATTGATATACATTAATGAGTATTCCTCAAAAAACCTACCGCGCAAGAACAATTTTGTGTAGAGATTCAGACTCAGCATACTCGTAGTCTAATACATACATGTTTGGGCAGCAAAAAATAAGCTTTTTTTTTTGTTACCTCGGTAATCATAAATACGTTGGTATTTCTTTGATTGTTAAACTTTCATCACAACATGACGTCGAGCAGAGATTGACTAATCTAAATATTTTTCTAATACGAAAAGAAAACTTGTGAATTTAAGAAAACAACTTCTTCTCCTTGGCCTAATTGTTATATTTTATTTTTTCACTTAAATTAACATCTATTATTCATTCTTTTTCCGCAAAGTCACCACATTTACCATCGAATATTTTTCAAGTTGCATACGATACTACAAATTCTTTCAAGCTTTTATTTAGTTCCAAGTACTTAATAACAATAACTAATAACTATTCTTATTATGAATAATTTGCACAGTTATATAATTACACATCTTCTTATCCAATACACATACTTTGCACACAGTTTTATGGCTTCAAGTAACTATTTTTATGTAATTCTTCTCCTTTTGATATTAAAGGAGGAAAATACAAAAATTTGCAATTTATTTAACAAGAAAAAAATTGATGGATATAATTAAATTTCTGTAAAATAACGTTTTACGGAATATACTAAATAAGAAATTTACATATTTTCAAATATTAGTATCCTTTAATATTTGGATTTATATTATTCTGTTGTGTCCGTTTCAGAATTTTATTTGAGTGAATTCCATTGTTACCATAAGTTAATACCTGATCGCTTTGATTGATTGATTGATTGATTATGATTGATTTTAACGATATTTCAACCCGTCAACCTACGGAAATTCTATTCTAGTTTGTGTTCAGTGTTATGACGTTTCATCTGGTTAGTTAAATAAATCTTATTTCATTGAACTAATCCTCCGTAGCGGGAAAGTTGTGAATACAAGAAAGGACTATACAAAGACGCAACACCTGGATCTGGCATTTCCACACTATAACGGAAAACCAACAAAATTTGACCGTATTGTAAGATACTACTGCGGTGCTCTGAGTTGGTTGTAATGATGCTTTTAGCCCCAGAACCATGATCTAACCGAGAAGCATCATATGACAGAGACTTTATTAGCTACACAGCCTTTTTTTACCAATATATTTTACCAATTTTTTTACCACATATATATATATATATATATATAATCGCTGTGTTTAATTTATGTAAATTTTTTCTCTTTGATAAAAGCGGGATCAGCATGGTTGTTACTACTTATAATAATAATTATGACAATAAGGATAATGATAATAAACATAGTATCGTTGCATAATAATAACATAGTATATCCAGTTCCCATTTGGTCACAACTAGTTTTAAATACAAAGTGATTTTTTTTAAGTTAACATCCTTATAGGAGTATCTTTACATGATTATTTCCAACAGTCTCCACAAGTTTATCATACTTTTCAACACACTTGATTTATTTTGATTCATATTTCTATGGGAGTATCATTTTCATAAGTCGGAAGATTCCCATCATCTGTTTACTGGGATAGTGAACTAGGATGTTGCAATCCTTATATCATAAAGGAACTCCCATAGAAATGTTCGCATACTATTTTTAAACATCCTGTAATAGTAGCGTTATAATCACAAAAGCTAAAACAACAATCGTTAAATATGTTAATTCATCTGTTCTGAAAGAATGCTTAAATGGCGCTTGAAAATTTCGATTTCAAAAAATAAAACCACAGAAAGTTCTCTCATAGGGATCTTAGTTTCTAAAATTATGGAAATTTAAGAAAAAAGGGAAATTTAAATCGCAGAAGACTTTTATAGATATTGGACAACCAAACATTGAGACCAAATTCTCTAGACTGAAATGTGTTGTACCCAAATCTTTGATCATCACCAAAAATGATCTTATTGAACAGATATCTTTTTAAATTTATTATACAACCGGCTTTCTTTTGTGTACAAAAGTCATCATCATTATCAAGTCATACTAATAGCTCGGATTCTCTCTCTCTCTCTCTCTCTCTCTCTCTCTCTCTCTCTCTCTCTCTCTCTCTCTCTCTCTCTCTCTCTCTATCCGTCCCTATTGTCCATCGACAAAGCCTTAGACTACGTCTCGTATCTGCACAGAACTGATGAATAGGTCTTTACTAGCGCGTCCATGTGCGGAAACCCGCAAGAGAGCTTCTGAGTTCTCCACGATGTCTTGTTTGTCTTACTTGGGTGGTTTGTGAGATGAGAGGCAAGTGGTTGTGCAGATGCTGCAGCATCCTTGTGTCGTCCCTATCTAGCTTTTTTCGATGTGTTTCGTTGAAGTCCAGGATGGTAAATGTATAACTTGAGAAAAAACAAGATTTTTGATCAGTAATAAATCGGCTTACACAAACAACTATTTCTTTTATATAAAATGCCATCCCTTTATAACAGCAAGAAGCGTAAGCAATCCGATTCTTGTTTGCCAGACGAGGCAAAGATTAGTGACTCATAATCTTTACTATTAAGTAACACAAAAACCATTAGTTCCCATCAAATTAAGCAGCTATAAGTCTACTTAGTACTTAGGTGGTTTATCACTTAGTAACAGCAAGTATTGTGAGTAAACTGAGTACTGTGTGCCAAACTAAGTAAAACTTGGTAAAAAATAACATTATCAAAAGTTTCCAATTTATCTGCTAAAAGTGACAAGTACATAAAATATGATAATAATTTTCTGCAGTGGTTGGAACTCTAATTATCAATATTAAAAAAAATTCGCTGAATGGTCAGATGAAGTACTTCTCTTAATAACAATTTATGTCAATAATTGTTACATTTTCCAGCTTCCGTTTCAAAAATTATGCTCAATTTTTTTAGGATTATAATCGTTGCCCAATCTAAAGATTATCAACTCGTGAGTCTGCGATGTATAATCAAATAAATCGTAAATTTTCCCTAATTATATCATTGTGAGATAGAACATTATTCTTTTTTAAACGCTACATTTAGATATGACCTTATAGCATAGGTTACGATAAGCTGCGATAAACAAGAATCCGACTTTCCATAAACTACTAAATTCAACTTGACAAAATGGACAGAATACATAGAAAATATGTGGAATATATAGAAAAAAGAGGATGAGTTGAAAAAGTTAACCATTTAGGCCAACAGTAGTGAGTTCGCTTTCTTACTAGGAGCCCCATAATTCTTGTTTTGTGCCACACCTAGGTAAGCTTAATAAATAATTACGCAATAAAGAAAACCTGAAACAAACTATAAAGATTTATTGATTGATTTTAACGGCATGTCTAGTGTTATTTTATGCCTAGTGTATAGGGAATTGCGTTCATTGTTGTTCATAATTACATTTTATGTGTATTTATTTCTTATGAGTTTTGCGGGAGGGGGTTTGCACACGCTTCTATTGATTACAAAAAAATTTAAATAGATCTATTTGGCCCAAAGATGGAACCCTAACAGCTTTTAGCGCTCCAGGACAAAACAGATCTGCGCGTATTTTACATTCCACAGATCTTCATCATCAGATGAATTTTAGTGCCATATCAAAGAAACTCTTTTTTAGAGAGGGAGCTCTGCAAGCAATCGGTCAATGTATTCTAAGCCCCACCGACAGAGTAAAAAGTATAAAGACACTACGCTGATATTTTTCGGCATATTTGATATATATCAAATGCAAAATATGTTGACTGAATTTCAAATTAAAATGCTTCCATTATCGACATACTATTCATATAATATTGCAACAAAGATATAATAGAAATTTGCTAAAGTGTTTTAACATATAAAAGAGATAGGTCAAAAAGTGGTTTTCCGAATGAATTTTAAAGGTTATTTTTTTATTTTATTTGTTTTCCCTTAACTCATTTAACGAACAAAATATTTTTGTTCGTATCGCAATCAACGGCAAAAACAAGTCAGAGCAATTTCTTCTGATTTACTTTAATGGCTTTTGTCCGACAATGCTAAACCTCGTTTGAGTCATGAATCTAAAAATGAGTAAATATGATAAAAAATTTTAAAAACACATTTTGTGGAAATTTGATGTCTTTTTAATGTCGATTTGGAAGTGGCAATATATTCATTTTTCCACAACTATGTTCACGTTCCTTTGCTGCGATTTAGTTGAATATTAAAAATTGTTGCAGACCTAACGTTTATGGACACTTGATAGCCATTGCTTGTATTACAAATCTAAAAGAAATACAATTTTTTAGTTTTGATTTTCCAGTGACAGGAAAAAGTCATGTTAAAAAATGTTAATTTTAATTTCTAGTTAAGAAGAGTTTAGCTACATTTTTGCTGGTTGTACAAAAAGAAAGGATTCGGTTTTGGAAACCTGACATAGACTAAGTAATGATCAGGATTAGTAAAATACATGCAATGAAAATCAAAAGAGGCGCGCATGGTGCAACGGTTATCGTCTTTGGAAATGAATTCAGCTATCCGAGTTCAAATCCCTAACGAGGCTTTTTGCACTCCACATAACGCTATTGCCTTTTTAATAAGTGTGAATCCAACTATTCTCCCATCAACTATAGGTAAATAGTAGAGTAGACCTTGATATGGCAACCGTTATAGGAGAAAGAAAACTCTGAATTCAAACCTCCGTTAAAAACTTCCTTTGTGTCGCATACTGTTCTGAGAAGGGATCGGGTAAATATATTTAAGAGTAAATCAATCCTTTCGGTAAAAACTTATTTGTTTAACAATCAAAACCTTATGTGCCCAAAGCTCTCATTGAAGAAACATATTTGAATTAAGTGGTAATAGACAGACTGACATCATGTGAATTATAAATTGACTTTTACATAATTGTTAACTGAAATGATGAATTTCCCCGGTACAATTTATGAAGTTTTTTCAACAAGAGTGAGTCGAAAGTTTCGCAATATTTTGGCAGAACGTAAGGTAGATTTCAGCAAGTCTGGATGCTTTTGTCAAGGTCATGAAGGTGACAAATCACATTGGACTGTTGGATGTCGAACTCGCCTTTGTTTTTGGATTTGCCTCAATGGCTTGGAGCAATTCTTCAGAATCTATGGAGTTCGGCCTCCAAGATTTTGCTTGGTTGCAACCAAAACAAAATTTCTTTAATCATCTCGTTACTACTCTGGGATCAACCGTGTCTTCACTTTTCGCTGAACAAATGCTATAGGTTGATTTCATTGCGTTCTGGCCCAGTTCAAAAAGCTACCACGATATTACCAACCAGAGTGAGTACCTTTCACATCTTGAACTGCTTCGAACACGTCATATAGATTTCACAAACAAGCACTTACTAGAATATTGCAAAACTTTTGATTCACCCTAGTTATTAGGAACAAACAGGGAGTAGACTCTAACATTTTTATTAATCATTTTTATTGATTATATTTGATTTTAATCTAATGTTAATTGTCTAATATCTTAAGGTAAAATAATGCAATATCGATCTGCATAGTCTCCAGAACCAGAGCATATTTTGAGAAATAAAGTAAAATCGTGAAAAATGATATCAAAGCAAAAGTGAATTGCTTTGAACAGTCACCTTCACGATTTTTTTGTAAGGATATTTTACTCCTGATAACTAGAGAAGACACTGCTCGAAGATAATCCCATTAGCAAATTAGCCATGTACGATCTCATTTGCACGTGACTTGGGAAAAAGAATCCAATCCTTTTCGTAAACAAGCAAAATAATCTTGAAGGTAAATATTCAGTTATTGATTTTAAGCTTCTTGGACAGTGGGTCATAATCTACTGAGTCTTGTATCTTATTGGAACAAAGTTCCTTTATCTGAATTAACATTCAAAAACAAGCGATGAACATGATAAGTTAGAGTTTTTTGATTGAAAGCTTTTTATTGTTTTCTCAACAATTTGTGCGATTAATTTTTTTCAATTTTTAGCTATCCGTTTTTCAACGAATGCATGAAAATTCGTAACTTTACTCAACAATATATTTTTAAATTGCTCAAAAAGAACTGATTGAAGAAAAACCTTAAAGATAACCCAATAACATACACTAAAAATACATTTCAATTCAGCATCATCAACTAAGTGGTGACTTAGATAGCAGCATTACTCGTATAAAAAATTAGATTGATAGATTGATCGATTTTAACATGTCAGCCCATTAAATGTTATGTAATGAAATTACGTTTATATTTGCATTTTGAGTATAATTGTTTCTTAAGAGTTTTTTTTCCGTACGGTTCAGTCGAATATAAATATAAACTGATCGATTTGACCCAAAGTGTGGACCCTAACTGGTACTACTACTCCAGGTCGGAATGGACCAGTGGGTAATGGCAGTGAACAGATACTCAATACTCCCCAGATGTTCAGAATAGGTGCATCAGATGCACTTTTGTGTCATACCCATGACACCTCTTTTTGAAAAAGAGGGCCTTATGTAATATGATTGGGGAGGAATTTCGTTTTATATTGCCTTTCGGTTTAGTTAGGCTGAGAACCTTTCACTTAGGGCATGGGTTAGTTAGGTGCACACATTGAGTGCAGGTGTTCACGCGTGCGCGGGGTGGATGTGACAATCAGAGATGTCTCAATAAAAACCCCAGATAGTAAATGAGACCGGGAACGTGATTGACGTCATGCCCGGAAGCGCTGAGGATTTGGGAATTTGAAAAAAAAAAAACAGTGAGTTGAGATTTAAAATCCGAACGAGTGAGTTGAGATTCGAGTCTAGAGGAAAGTAGTCGATTTTTGGTCTCGCCTCGGCGAGACCATTTGGGGTCTACGAAATGTGCCGCGCGTTTGTTGAAGAAATTGTGTGTGTGTGTGTGTCTCTCTCTCTCTCTCTCTCTCTCTCTTTCTCTCCTCATGTCGAAAAACCTTAAACTCAAAAAGGTAGTAAAAAGTTTCGTACCTGAACCAATTTCGTGTTTTTCATTTTCCTATACGCGTATGAACATTCTATGAACATTGTGAACGTTTTCCGTATCGGTATGAACATATATATATTTCACGAGTTCGTATCTTGGTCGTAGATTTTTGTATTGTGTTATATTATACTTACCCTTCTCCAGGGATACAGTCAGTGTATTCTAAGACCCGACCAAAGAGCGACAAAACTTAGATAATCCTATGATTAATACTGTTAAAATAAACTTTAGTTAATCATTATCGAATGTCTGACTGAGATAGCTGCAATTACTCAAATAAAAAGCTTTGAATTTGAATCCTAGTCCTCGAGTCAATATATTTATCTTACCCCAGTTTGTCTCGTGCTATTCTTATCTATAAATAACTTGTGTCAAACAATTTAAAAATAAGTTCAATGATATTTTTTACATTGAAAGATGAACTCACGAATATTTTTGACTAACCAATATTGATTGGAGATTTTTTTAAATCATTGAAAACGGATTTTTAAACTTTATTGATTTTAATCTTGTCTTAAAATACTATTATTTTCTCAGGACTGAAGAATTTTTCGTGACATGACAATCGGGTATATTATAATATAGATAGATGTTCAGTTACCTTTTTAAATTTTATCTATTTATCTATTTTGTTTTATTTCCTCCTTTCGATACATCCCGTTTTCCTATCTTTCATTTTCCCTTTGTTTATTCTTTATTGGTATCCACCCTTTTTATGTTATTATATTTCTTCTTAGCTTTGGTAACGTAATTTCCCTTGACCCAACCTTTAAAAATTTTACATTATTACAGGAATCTCACGATACAGGTAACTTACAACCTTACACAGGTATTATATAATATGATTATTATTTATTTCCTGGTTTGCTATTTGTCACAATCCTTTACCAAGAGATAGATGATTTTTGTTGGGTGGAAGTTACAGAGCATATTAGACTGAGAGTTTTTCTAAGTCTGGGAACAGTGTTCATTAATAAAATCTTTCGTATTTTAGATAAATATTGATTTCCTGGGATTTTCTTAATCTTCTAAACGACTGGGATAGTCTTTGTGTTCAAATGTTCTCTCACTGGTCTCGTAAAAAGGATTGGTCGTGGGGACAATATTCGTGTAGCGTTTCTTGGACAGGAATAGCCTGAAACAAGAAAATCTGCTTTTCAAATGTAGACTTTTATGGTACCGGTGGGAAATTCATCATTTAGCCAATGGCTATAATGGAGGGATGATTTAATAATTTTCGCTTTATCAAGCAGCCCAGACAAAAGAAAACTTTGAATACAAAATGATGGAATATAATTAAAGACATCGAACGATATTTTACATAAAATTATTTTAAAATCAACCATAGTTTTCTCCTTAATACTATTCACACATACACACACACACACACACACACACACACACACACATATATATATATATATATATATATATATATATATATATATATATATATATAAAGACAATCTTCACCTTAACATACTTCAAGTCAAGCTAATACTTCATTCATCATTTTATAACAAAGATATACTTCAACATATTCTAGTTTTTTTAGTCAGGCTGATAGGTTCTCCCCAACTTGGAAATTGATGTAACACACTTTCTCACCCTGTTTATTCCGGACAAACTTCGCTCTAGATTAAACTTAGTAAATATCAAAACAATATATTGATATTTTATGAAACCGCGAAACATTTCAGATAAAGTATAAAAATTCAAAGGCTCTATCTTGTATTCATGTATATATTCTAAGTCTTGTTAAGAAGTTTATGTTTGTTTTCATAAAAATATTCAAATTGTGTTTTATTGAAATTATTCTTCAGAAATTGTAAAGTTACTCTTGTACTAGTATTCCTGTATACTACTAAAATAGAGGTTAAGTGACACATGCTTTCTCAGATTAACTATATTACCTCAGGATCATCTTTTTAAATATTCAGCTTGCACTCCAGTGTATCACCTTTATTTCTCTTATCCGTGACGAGCTTTATTTTGTCTACAAATAAGAACAGAAAAGAAGGGTGTCTGCGGTAAATAAAATTTTAGTAATTTAATAAAATTGTACATATTTCACTTCATTTCTGGTGTATCTATGATAAACTTAGTGTTATGGCCATGGAAGGGGTCACAAAGAGAACAGAACACCACAGTTATAGTATAGGTATATATTTATAAGAACAAAGGATGGTTACAAGAACATAGAACGGTAAGTTAGTTTGCATAACCGCGCGGGGGCGAGGTTAGCTTCCGGGTCAAGACTGACTTCGTATTGCTGCGTCTTCCGGTACTATGATGAGTTGTTGGGTCCATTAGTAGGTGATTCTGCCACAACACCCACCTCCCAAGCTGATTACTCCGACAGGTGAAATCGGTATCTCTTTTTCTTTGGGCAGACCAAAAGAGGGTCTGTGAATTTCCTTTTCCAACCAGAGCGTCGTGGTTCTGGTTTGGGGAGGTTCGATGTCAAATGTGTCGTAGACGGTGTCAATTGCCTCTACTTCCTCCTACGGAAGATCCATTAGGTCCTCGGTGGTGCGTTTTCTGATTTGGTTGAGGTGTCTCTTATGCTCAAATTCTGGGCCTTGGATAATGTATGTGACATCGCCGATTCTTTGGATTATCGTTCCCTGTTCCCAAAAGGAAATGTTATTTTTTATGTGTTTGAAGTAGACTGTCACCAGGGTTGAATCGTTTGAGTGGTACATTAGAGGTTCTGTTTTGTAAGGACTGTTTTGGTTACAGTTTTTCGAACACTGGTCTAATTTTTAGACCAAACATGACTTCTGCTGGGGATCGGGCCTCTGATATGTTAGGGTTTGTCGTGATCCTGTAGACCAGGAGAAATTGTTGAAGGGACTTTTTCGTAGGCGAACCATAAGCTTTCTTTAATGCACTTTTTAGCGTGTCTGCGAAGCGTTCGGCTTGTCCGTTGCTTCTGGGGTGGTACTGTGGGGTCGTGATGTGTTTAATTTGGTAGGTTTCGCAGAATTCCTTGAACTCTGACGAAGTGAACTGGGTGGCATTGTCACTAACCAGACAATCCACAACACCAAAACGAGCAAACAACTCATGTAGGAAATTAATGGCTGTCGCTGTGGTAGGTTTCCTACGTCTTAGGATCTCAGGCCATTTAGAGTAGCTGTCTATCACTATTAAATGATAATAATCCTCTAATGGTCAGGCGTAATCTATGTGAATCCTGGACCACGGTTGTTCGGATTTAGGCCAGGGTTTATGAGTAATGGGCGGTGCCTTAGCAGCCAAGACACAACCTTTACATGTTTTAACCATATTGGTGATATCTTGGTCAATAGACGGCCAATAGACGATCTTTGCATTTGGCTATCATCATGTTTGTGCTTGGATGGCCCATGTGGAAATCCTTTAATATTCTTTTTTGTAGAGTTTTGGGGATAGTGACTCTTTCACTATAAAGCTGCACATCGTCGCAAACAGAAAAAATATCTGAAGTGACATCCCCTCGTGATAATTTCTGCTTTGTAGTTTTAATGAATTCGTTATTTAAGGCTTCTGTCTTTATCTCTAGAAGAGTTACCGGTAGTTCGCGGATGGTGTTGTTGATCATTGTTTTAATTTCGCTGTCTATGCGTAGCGCAGCGATTACCGAGTCCTCAAGGAGTTCCTTTTGGGTAGGAATTAATCTCGACAAACCGTCCGCATGTTCGATTTGTTTTAAGGAGAGAAATTCTAATTTGAAGTCATAATTCCCCATCTTAACGACCGGTTTGCAGTGAATGTAGGAAGTCCTTTTTTTACCCAAAATGGTTATCAACGGCTTATGGTCTGTTTGCAGTGTAAAATGCCTACCGTATAGGTAACGGCAAAATTTTGAAACAGCATAGATAATGCTAAGTCCTTCTTTCTCTATCTGAGAATAGTGTTTTTCAGTCGGAAGCAGTGTTCTGGTGCGAAAGCGATTGGCTGTTTCGAACCATCTGGCATTATGTGTAGTAGGTATGCGCCTATGTCGTACTGACTAGCGTCACTAGCAACTATTATGTATAGTTCCGGGTTAACGTGCGAGAGGAAAAGGTTTGAGGTTAGGATTTTTTTTAATTTCCTCAAATGCTGCCTGACATTCAGTCGTCCAATCCCAACGTTTATCCTTTTTTAGTAGCTGGTTTAGTGGTGCCTGCAGCTCGTGCATTTTAGGGATAAAGCTTTGGTAATAGTTTGCGAGACCTAAAAAACTTTGTAATTGTGTTGTATTTTCGGGTGCCGGCATATCCTTAATGGCAGTAGCTCTCTCTGGGTCTGGACGTCTGCCGTCTTTGTCAATGATGTGCCCTAATTTTTTTATTCTTTGTAGGAAGAATTCGCATTTATTTTCCTTGACTTTGAAGCCATAGTCTTGTAATCGTTTGAATACTTGGTAGATATGGTCTGTATGTTGTTCCAGGTTTCTGCTAGCTATAATGATAATGTCGTCCAGATATTCCGTGGTAAAGTCAAGGCCGCCTAGCATGGTGTCCATGACCTACTGAAAAATAACAGGTGCGACCTTGACCCCAAACGCAAGTCTTTCGTATCTGTAAAGACCTTGTCGGGTGTTGATACAGAGAAGATTAGTGCTGTCATTGTTGACTGAGATTAGCAGGTAAGCGTCGCTTAAATCGATTTTCGAAAAAAAGATGCCGCCGTTCAGTTTAGTGAATACTTCCCGGGGACTGAGTAGTGGGTAATGAAAGTCCTCTTAGGCCGCATTCAAACCAGTCGAGAAGTCAGCACAGACACGGATTTCCCCTGATTTCTTTTAAGAATATACTACGGGGGCAGCCCACTGGTTGTTTTCTGTTCTTGATTGGATCTCAATATTTTCTAGTCTATCTAACTCTTGGTTTATTTTGTCTATAGACCCAAATTGCACTTACGTTTTCTTATGAAAACTGGTTGCATGTTTTGTTTTGATTTTTGTCCTGCAGCCATTTTAGTACATTTCCCAAGGCCAGGAGTGAATACTTCTGTGAATTCCTTTATTAGTTTAGAGATTAAATTTTCTGTTGCCGATGAACACGATTCTGCTTTTCTGCTGAACTTAGATATAGCCAAGTCCGATAGATTGAATTCGTGCATCCAGTCTGAAACGAATAGGTTTTCGGTGTTTTTGAGCACGTACATATTTAATTTCTTTGTTTTACCCAGCAAAGTAACATTGGTAATCACTTCTTCCTCAAAATTGATATGTGCCATTAACGGACTTTGTTGTTTTATGGAATTTTAACATTGTGGGGTTTTGTAATTTCTTCTAAGTGTTGAAATTCAGAATTGTTCGATCTGATCCTGAATCCAATTGGAATTTGATATCCTTGCCAAGAATTTTAACTGTTACATATTTCCGTAAGCTTTCTTCTTGGATATTTACGGTTTTTGTTAGACGCACTCGGCTTTTAGTTTGATTTTTGTTCCTGCAATGGGAACTTTTGTGTCCTATTCTTTTTTTACATACTAAGCATTTTTTGCTAAGTAGGGGCAATCCTTTACTCAATGCATGCCTCTGCATCTGTAGCAAGGACTAGGAATTTTTCTTTTTCGAATTTATTGTCAGATTTGCGAGGGTATGTGTGATAGTTTTTTCTATCCTGTATTCTATTTGTTTTATGAGTCTTGGTTTGTTTGACTACTCTTTTTATGTGCGAAATGCCAGATTCGATATCTTCAGAGTCTTTTTTTTTAATTTCTATTTTTTGACAATCTTCTATTAGTTTTTGGAGAGTTAGACTTTCTAACTTAAACGCGCCGTCTAATTTCTGCATCTCTACCAGAAGTAAAAGTCCCTGTGCAAACACAAGGCACTTGAAGTTGTCCGCCGTTAACTCCGATAATTTAAATTCGTCGCAGTGTTTATTCACTACAGCTACGTACGTTGCAAAATCATCTTCGTCATTTTTTGTCAGGTTCAAGCATCTCCACCTCTTGTGAAAGAGAGAGGTTTTCGGGCTGAACAATTCAGTTAGGAGTTTTACCGTCTCGTCGAACGATAGCTCCGAGGTTTTCCGTGGCAAAATGAAATCCACGAATTTGTTATGTTCAGTTGTCTTGAGCTTGCATTATAGTAGGTAGGTCTTCTTCTGAAGAGACCAGTTCTTGCAGTCAATACTAAAGAAGTCTTCGTACCTCCAATAGTATACTGCAAACGTCTTATCTTCTGTTCGTAGTGAAAATTGTCAATGGCGTTCCATATTGAATCTTGAGAAAATCCGGTATCGTTATCTGTATGCGCATTGTCTTTAAGATTTGTGCCAGCAATTCCTCCGTACGCTGTTGACTCTCGGTTTTTAGTGTTCGAACTGTAACTCCCCAGCATGTTGCTGTCGATCTAATAGTAGTTCTTGTTTTTCCTCCCATTTTCATGTAGTACCTCTGTGCGTTGCTGTCGTTCTGCTGTTTAATCTGTAGCTTTACCAACTTTGTCATAGCCGCCTGTAGTTCTTCCATTTTACTTGGTTAGTCAAAAATATAAAAAATGCACATTTTTTTTTCTCTTCCAATAAAAAGAAATGTTGAGATTCTTTTTTCTCTAAGGTTTTTTTCGGGAGAGATTCTTTTTTCTTTAAGTTTTTTTTTTTTTTTTGAGATTTTGCCGTGGTAAGTTTGACAGATTTTTTAAGATTTTCCGTTGGGCCGATTTTTTCCTTTTGAAAACAACAACAGTGGGGGGGGGCAGTAATTTATTACCCGATATTTATTTTGGAACAATTTTAGTGTGGGAATGGGGGAGAAATGGTAATTCGTTTCACCACCAAAACAACAAATAAACGTTGTACTTACAATTTGTTCAATTGTAGTCCCGTGAAGATAGTACTTTGTCAGCGGTACTGTTTTTTTTTCTTTAAAATAAGAAAATTTTGTTCGCGACCCGCAATTGTTCTGAATATTAACTGTTTGTAGTCGACGCACAGAGAGAGAAGGAAAAAAATTTCTTTCTTTTTTTGACAGTGTTTTAGGGGGGGGGTAGAAGAAAGAAGAAGAGTTATTGTTGAAAACAAAGGATGTGCTTGATTTTCCGGTTGGGTTCGTCGGTGGTATGGTGAATTTTTCCTGGGTATGCAGTTTCCAGTTTTTTAAGTGTCCGTGTTAAGGTTTGGTTTCTGGTTCCTGCGTGAATCCGTATTTTCGATCTGCTAGTATTATGGGTTCGAATGCTTCGTCGCCAGTGTTATGGAAGGTGTCACAAAGAGAACAGAATACCACGGTAATAGTATAGGTATATATTGATAAGAACAAAGGATGGTTACAAGAACATAGGACGGTAAGCTAGTTTGCATAACCGCGCGGGAGCGAAGTTAGCTTCCGGATCTAGACTGACTTCGTATAGCTGCGTCTTCCGGTATTATGGAGAGTGGTTGATTCCATTAGTAGGTGATTCCGCCACAACACTTAGTTAACTCAAAGGAAAATTCTTCGAAACTTTATATTTTGACATATTTTAACAACTTGTACCAAACTAATTCTCAAGATGGACCAAAATAACTTTCGGAGAAATTGATCCACAACATCACAAATTTTGACTATCCGTCGAATTCTAGAAGGTATACATGTCATAACCTCGAAACAACACTATTATTTGTAGTCTTATCCAAGGCATTTGACTCCATACACAGCGGAAAGATGGAGCAGATACCTCTCGCCAATGGTCTCTCCGCAAAGACTGTCGCAGCTACAATGATGTTATATTAAAAACACGAAAGTTCGCGCACCGGATGAAGACACAGACTTCTTTGACAGTGTCGCAAGTGTGCTGCAAGGGAACACATTAACCCCATACCTGTTTATTATCTGCCTATACCAGTACGTCGAGTGTCTATAGATTTAATGAAAGAAAATGGTTTTTCTTTGGCAAAGGTAAGAAGCAGATAATATCCTGCACAACTACTACGGATGCGAAGTACGCAGATGACATTGTGCTTCTGGCAAATACACCCGCTAAGCCGAATCCCTGTTGCAGTTTGGAACGGGCTGCAGGTGGCATAGGCTTCCATTTCAACACAGATAAAACGTAGTTCATTTACTTTAATCAAAGAGGCGACATCTCCACACTAAATGGAAGATCTCTGAATCCTGTGAACAAGTTTACCTACCTCGGAAGCAGCATCTAATCTACCGAAAATGACATCAACTAGCGAAGATATGGACAGCGATTGATAGGCTATGGGTCATATGGAAGTCAGACCTATCAGATGAAATAAAACGCAGTTTTTTTTTCAAACAGCGATTATGTCAATACTGCTGTATGGACGCACCACATTAACACTGACTAAGCGTATAGAGAGAAAGCATGACGGCAATTGAACAAGAATACTGCTAGCTGTATTGAATAAGTCCTTTAATAGACTGATTGGATAGTTTCAAACAAAAATGTTCGTGCACTGAAGCTAAGTTTGAATGTTTTGTAGTTGTTTAATGTGTTTGAGAATTTTCGGAACTTAGTTACAAGATATCTGAGGGGGACTAAAATTCAAATATTTACCTTTTAAGCTGAGAAACATTGGAACTTATTTCATTATTCAATGTGTATCAAAAAATTATCGAGATTAAATCAGTATTAGCCAATGCAGAAATTAAGAAAGAATGAAATGTTAATTTTCCTCAAAACAGTCTCACTTTTTTATACGAGTTTTACATTGGTTCAATCACCTTTGAAACTACTCCTTTGTTATGACAAGAAGCTGTGCCGTTTCGTTTCTTTCAATGGCTTCCACGTCCTCAAATTTTCAGTTTTAGAAGAAATGAAAAGTTGAACGGAATTAGGTCTGGTGAATTTGGTGATTAATTCACTTGCACACTCCTATGTTAAGCTAAAAACATTTCCTACAAACATACCGAGGCTGGCTTCTTAATTTTTGTCAAAGTGACGCTAACTTTACATCATGTCTTCATTCACTCAGCTGTATAAATATATAGACAGTAATCTTCTAGACATCATCTCTTTATGAAATAACTTGTTTAGCTGAGCACACGTCTACATCTAAAAATTAAATCGATTTTTTTAAATTTAAACATTCACTTTCCATACGTTTTTATCACTCTTCGTATTTGTAAACTTGTAAAATATGCAATATTCAAATACTCGAATCTTTCATAATGAGAACATTCTCTTTATTTTAATTATTGTCTCGAAGAATGAAATGTTTCTTTATAGAAAAAGGAAATGTTTCTTTATAGAAAAAGGACATGTTTCCTTATAGTAAAACCTATTTCAAGCACAATAAACCGATTATTATTTTACTCTTTTGAGAGTTTTTCACACTGGCGTCAGCTGATGTTTTCTTACTTGTTTGACAAGTATCCTCTAGTTTGCAGGACTCTTCTCAGTATTCTGACCGATCTTAGTAATGCTATATTTTGGATGATTTCCACTCGTCCTCTGATTTCCAATTACTCTAGTCCCTCTACCAATCCTTTGATGACTGTACTAAGCGTGCCAATTACAATTGATATCACCGTCACTTTCATTTTTCATATTTTTTTTTCAGTTCTAGAGAACTAAGTATTTATCTCTCTTTTCGCTTTCTCTCAGTTTTTATGATTATTATTTTACTCCTTGTGAATTTTTCTCGCCAGAATTAGCTAGTGATTGATCAGTAGAGTCTGAGTGATGGCAAATCTCCTTATGTCATCTGGATTTTCTCACCGATTTTGAAAATGTGGTATGAATGGTCTCGGCCTTTCTTCTCATTTCCAGTTCTTCCAATTTTTTTCTCCACCTTTGGGGACCGTTCATAGCATCCAAACAGCAATCATTATCACTATCATCCTCATGTTTCAGAGTTGTTTCAGTTATTTGGCAAGATGATTATTATAATTATCATAGTTACTCCTTGAGAGTTTTTCACATTAGTGTTAGCTGATGGTCTTTCACTGAAGTTTGAGTGACGGCAATTCTCCTCGAGTCTCCAGAACTCTTCTCAATTCTTGCCAATTTCAATAATGCAGTAGTTTGGATGGTCTCAACTTATCCTGTTATTTCCAAGTCTTCCAGTCCTTGAACTTATCTTGTCCTTTTCTCCGAGCTTTCTAATTTTTTCTTGGTGTGGAAGTTCCATTCCGTCCGTCAGGTGTCGTTTGTCACTTTCCATTATTAGTATGGCACATTTTTCTCTGTCAAATTCCATCCCTACGTCCTTATAGTATATTTTGACGGCGTGTATCAGAGTTTTCAATTCTTTTTCATTTTTTGCAAACAGTTTGATGTCGTCTATGAACATGTTTTATCTTTTCCTGTGATTAATAAGTTCATATCCGGCTAAAACATTTTCTAAATATGTAATTGAGAGGCATCAGCGTTATTAGAAATACTAATGGTGACAGTTCATCTCCTTGGAATATACCTCTTTGGATCGTTACTTCAGCACAGCTTTTTCCTCCAGTTGTCAATTCCACTCTCCAGGTTTTCATGGTTTTCCCATTCTATTTTTCTTTGTGATGGTAAGGTATTTTTTCATTCGTAATTCTCTTTAAATTTTCTAAATTTATTTTTTGTCCTTGTGCTAGTGTTTGCGCTATGTTATTTGGGTGCGTGGTGTTTCTATTTTCTAAAGTTGGCGGTTCATTTCAGTTTGACTGTTCTTGTTTGTCAATACTTGGTATGTCTGATATTGTATTAGTGTCTTGTTCATTATTTGTTTCATGGCATATTTCTAGTTTTTCAATGTCAGAAAACCAACCTGTCTTTATTATTGTCCTAAATTGGTCCACGAGTCTTTAGCTTGTTGTCCAAAAACTATCACATTTTTGCCAGATCTCTATCATTCTTTTCCTACACCCTCTTTGTGTAGTGTTGCTCCAAAACTGTAGTGCAGTTCAAGTTTGTTGTCTTCCCTAGTCTGTTTTTTTTTTTTGCTTCTCTGATTTGTGTGGTTCCTTAGATCGTCTTTCGTGTACCTGAAAAAAGAACTGCCAACATTAGCAGGTTGATGACCAGGTCTCCAATGTTGACTATCAAGAGAGAACCTGCCGATCATGACACCCACGCCTGTTGCTTGGGTCCCCCGTTGCGTTATATTTTGATTCGATATTTTTGACATGGCTATACCAGACAAAGGGGTTGTTTAAAATCTGCATACCTGACACAGACGTGACCAAATCTTCTTAAATAAGAAGAATTTTAAGCGGATCATACATAGAAGAAAAACAAGACAAAAAACAAACACGATGGCTGGATTAACCTCATCAGAAGTAGCCACACTTTTGATGAGTAGCAGTAGTTTCCTGACTGAACTGTTTGATCCTCATCGTTGACTATTGGGGTTCGTCCACATCTCGTGAAATACTCTGTTGGCCCAGTGATAGGCTCATCCACTATAGCTCACATCGACCATGCTGCTTCCCATGGTTTCTGATAAAAAATACCTCTCCTTACAATTCTTAAGTCTTATTTATTTGATATTTCTTTTTTATGTTTTCAACCAATTCTAAATTCCAGGCATCATTTTACTTTACAAAGTTGGACGATTAACTTATTTCGATAATTGTTCCCGCAACATTAATAAGATTGGATTTACAGCGGATATTCACTTACCACTCCCAGCAACTCTTTTAGCTAAAATACAACGGTTAAATTTCAAGTAAACTGAAATTTATCAAGAATTACTACATCTTAGAAACAAAAGCAAGAAAAACAAAAACAAAAGTAGAAATGTTATTCGCAAAAAATAAATTAAACATTCATGTGGATACTTACAGTATTTCAGCGAATATTATTATTATTATTATTTTCTCTTTTCAGAGTTTTTCACACCAGCGCTAGCTAATTGTTTCTCACTAGAGTTTAAGTGATAGCAAGTTTTCTCAAGTCTCCAGGACTCTTCTCAGTATACTGATCGATCTGAACAATACTGCAGTTTGAATGGTCTCCACTCGTCCTCCTATTTCCAAGCGCTCCAGTCCTTGTACCAATTCTTTGGTGACAGTACCGAACGCACAAATCAGAAATGGTTTATTATTATTATTATTATTATTATTATCAACCCAAGTGTGCTTTTTACAGCAGCCTTAGCTGATGGTCTTTCACTGGAGTTGGAATGACAAGTCTCTTCAGATCTCGGGATTATGTCTAATTCAGCAATGCTGGATGTTTGGATGGCCTTGGTTCACTCTTTGATTTCTTTCTTTTCCAGCCCTCTTTTGTCCCTTTCTTTGATTTTCACTTTGTTCCGCTGGGACGGCAAAATTCACTATATAGCAAGTTCTATTTTTCTTTGTTAATTGTTACTAGGTCTATTCTCCTGGACAGGATCAGCTAATTTATTTGTAACTTGATGTCCCAGAGAATTTTGTGCGTCTCATTCTCAAGGACGTATTCTGGTTTTGTGCATATATCATGGTCAAATATCAATTTCTTGCATATTTCCCGGGGGAAGGTCAGCTTTCCCTGTCCAGACGTGCCTAGTTTTATACTACTTTTGCACTAGTTTGCTGCCTTCGCTTATCATGCGATTAATCGTTTCGTCTTTGTTTCCACATAATCTACACTTGCAATTCTGTTGCGCATTATTGATTTTCGTTTTAACATGCTTCGTCCTTATGGCGTTATTTTATGCTGCTATTAGAAGAGATTCAGTTTCTCTCTTGAGATTTCCTTTTCGTCGTTATGTCCAGATCTTCTGACTAAGATTTTGCTTGTTTGTCGCTTGAAATATCCATACTCTTGTATTCTTTCCTTTTCATTTTCCTAGATTTTGCTGGGTTTTTTTGTGGTTTTTTTTTTGTTTTTTGTTTTTGTCCTCATATTGTTAGTGCTGTTAGTGGCTACCAAAAAAAATTTTGATTTCAGTTCCATACTGAAGCAGTTAAAGAAAAAGTGGCAAAAATCAAAGAAACCATTTGAAGAATGAGTTGGCTGAAAGATTAAATAATGCATGGAATTATGATGATTTGCCTCGGAAATACGGATATTTAACGATGGAAAATTATATATCGGCTATTGATTTGTAATTTAATATTAATTGTAAAATTATTTGAAATTGATGATCTAGCAATTAACTTTTTTCTTATTAAGTCTTCTGTTTGGTTCGATTAAAATCCACAAAGACTTTCTTATATCCTAATAACAATACAATTTCCCGAAATTCGGTGATTAGTGGAACTTAGTATAAAATAGATCAGTTTGATAATATATCTTAAGGAAAAGCTTCATACTTCAAAATAGTTAAACTTGAAAAAAAAGAACATCTAATACGCTCCGTGTGTGTGTGTGTGTGTGTGTGTGTGTGTGTGTGTGTGTGTGTGTGTGTGTGTGTGTGTGTGTGTGTGTGTGTGCGCGCGCGCGCACGCGCGCGCTGATTAACTGATTTTAATGGCATGTCAACATGTCTGAAGTTTAAAAAATCACATTCATTATACGTTCATATTTACATTTTTTGTGTCGTTGTTTCTTTAAAGCGATTTTAACACAATTTTATCGAATACGAATTATATTTAAATAGAACATTTTGCTCAGTAGATGAGAACTTAACAAGTACAATCACTCAGGGTCAGAATGGATCTGGGAGTCATGGCAAGGAAGAGGTACTCCACACTCTCCTAATCTCTAAAACTAGAGTCTCACCACCAGATGTAGTTGCTTATTTGCTAGAGATACAGTCAATATATTCAAAGCTCTGTGTGTGTGTGTGTGTGTGTGTGTGTGTGTGTGTGTGTGTGTGTGTGTGTGTGTGTGTGTGTGTGTGTGTGTGCTGAGATGAATAGACCGATGTGTGCATGTGCATACAGTTCTATCAGATTACTCCAGATTCGAATCATTACTAATGTTACTAAGCCACGATACCGACATACCTTACATATGTAAATCATTCATTTTATCCGTATTCTTCTTATGACAATCCATTTTCTACAATATGATTCAAATAAGTCAGTTCTCATTTCGAGCTGCAATGTGTTGTTGATCAATAACTGCTGTTGATGGGGGACTAGTCAGTAAACTAATCCAGTTTATGATTACACATCATCAGTTGACGTGTTCATTACTTATCTAGTAGGTTTCTGATTGAGTTCATAACAGGCAAAGAGAATCTCCTCAGGCCAAATCGCTCGATGCTGGGATTGGCTTCTCTAGATAAGAAACGGTTCACAAAGTTCAATCTAGACTTTCCTTCATTGTGTGTCTAGGCAACTAACATTTGTATTAGACGAGAAAACTAACGTCTGAAAGGAACGCTGTCAGTGTCCAATAATTGAATTCGGAAAAGTTGAAAAACCGGAAATGTAGAAATAAAAATAAAAGAAATGATTAATGAAAATATTCTGATGTAAATTCGAACAGAAATATTGCAAAAGACATATTTTGATAATATCTTCTACGTGATTGAATGGGACCCCTGGCAAAGTTTATGCCTGTAGGTGAGGCGTATGTCAGTCTATTATTATGTCAGGTTCGTCACACGTACGTGTAAACATTCCTATATTTCAATGAATCCTGAGCATAACACATATATACGCACATATACACATATATACGCACACTCATGACCGAACGTACAAACATAATACACCCAGTGCATAGACTAGGTTTTGACGGAAACTTTTATTCATTGAGTTTATAATAGCTCACTGGCCGGTCTGTGAGGCTGAGAATACGCAGTTTCCCCAGCAATTGACTAAACACCCACCTCGAAAAAGAGAATTTCAAGATTCTAAACTGTATCTGATTGCGAGACTCCCTTTATTACCGTTACGCCCAGATTTACTCTGACCCGGAGTGGTTGCACCTGTTAGGATCCTATATAGGAGTCAAAAATTTCCTTTTTATTCATTCATATTTGATAGGACTATGTGTGAAAAAGTTCTGAAGAAACAACTGCGCAAAAAATGTAAATATAAACGTGATTCCCAAATTGTAAGGCAAAAAATAACCCTTGACAGGTAGACACGTTGTTAGAATGAATCAATATTATTCAGTCATCGGTGTTTTTTCTGGCTATTGATAAACTTATACAAACTTTCCAGCTAGATTGAACATTCTGTCATAAATTGGGGGAAGCATCGTTGTGTAGTGGCGAACGAGTTGAATTGCAACTTTCGTAGTAAGCAAGTTCGAACTCCAGTCGTGCTATTACATTCACTTTATTACTAATACCTTAGGAAAAAGTATGAACTCGATTATGCACTATCTATGGGTTAAATAATATCACTTCTGGTCTTCTGTAAGGACGACTTTAGCATTAAATATTCCACGAAGGTTGATATACCAAAACCAAGTTACCAAACCATCAGAAATGAATGATTCCGGTTAATTCGATGATTTTTCAAAGAATTTAAAATGTTCTAGATTTATTGCACGAGTGAATAACACAATGAATTTTGCGTAAAAGGAAACAAGTAATTGTTCGATTGTGACCGGTCTAACGAATACGTTGCATGAGGAAGAACTTCACATCCTTGTTCCTAAATCAATTGCTGCTTTGTAGTATTATTCCATAATATTTATCTATCGGAAGGACAACTGTCATCATCATCATCATCTCTCTCTCTCTCTCTCTCTCTCTCTCTCTCTCTCTCTCTCTCTCTCTCTGTGTGTGTGTGTGTGTGTGTGTGTGTAAGCGAGTGTATGTGCGTTTGCACATGTTTATATTCATATATACATATGTGGGATCATTTGAATCACCTTGAAGGAATAACATATAGATAAAGGTAAAATAAAACTACTCCATGATTAGCTTTAGCCGTAACAGACAAAAATTCAAATACACGAAATCCACTTTTTTTAACGAAGATTATCTTTCTTAGGGGTTTCATGAGAATAAATATGCAAATACACGTAACAATGAATTATATATATATATATATATATATATATATATATATATATATATATATATATATATATATATATATATGGGCACGCATGCACGCGTGTGGTTAGGTTGCAGGAATTGTGTTTGGATAATGTTCGTGGTTATCCAAAAAGTCTCCCTGTGTCTATGCATATATGTTTCTTTGTGAATTCATGTATATTCGTGTATTGGTATACAGATATTTTACACACACATACACACATGCACACGCACACTTGGACATATAGATTCAAACACACACGTACATACATATAACTTAATGTTTTATCCAAATAAATAATCAAATAACATTCACAAACCTTTGTCCTTAGGCAAACTATTTTCTTTTACTTAAAGAACAGAAATTGACTGCTACTGGAATACGATCAATGGTCCTTTGGGTCTGAATGCCAAGAATTGACCTGTAGAAAGTCGCCACATTATTGGCTACATTGTAGTGTTATGTACCTTTTGTAAATAATGAGCTGGTGGCAAAAACTTGAAGGCCAAAAACACAATAGACAAATAATATCTCTGCTGGGAAAATGGGATGAAAAGCAAATGAGCCAATTCCTCCAGAACATTTCTCTTGATGTATAGAGCAATGACAATAAATCTTCGGCAAAAAACCTTGAGAAAATGCATACACTTTTTCAACAATTCAGGTAATGATTATGAACATTGTTCGTCATATGATTATTAATATTTAATGGTAGACAGAATGAAAACGTTTAGAAATCCCGAAAAAAAAACCGGCCATTATAAATTCTTTTTAAATTTCGATTAATTTTTCCTTTTTTTTTAAATTATTTGCATGTTTAGCTGAATCTTATTCTGAATATTGAATTAATATTTCCTTGTCTCGTAACATCATTTTCAGAAATATATTATATAGAACATGATCTTCAAAGTTTTGATTTAATATTATAAATAATATCTTCTCACATTAACATTTTTTAAAAGAAAAAAAGAAACTTCTTGCATTATCTTTGCACGCTATTAAGACAAAATCCATATACAGGTCAAATTCTTTTAAGTAATTCAACTGATTGTTACCAAAAATGCCATCTAAAATTCTTTTTCTTGCCATTTTTCTGTCTTCACTTAGTGGATTGATTGATTGGTTGCTTTTAACAGCATACTCCGTCTAGGATATTTCATGCCGATAGGTTAAGGAATCTCGTTCATTCTACGTTCATATCTTCATTTTCTATAATTTCTTAAGAGGTTTTTTTTTTGCCTTTTTTGGTTGAATTTTTGGTTTTTATTTTGTTTTTGTTTTTTGCACTTTGTATTCTTTATTTTTTGTTTGTTTGTTTTTGTGTGTTATTGTTTTTCTTCTTTTGCACTCACTCCAATTGAATAGCAAAATTAAACAGATCTTTTTGATAGATGAGACCATAACTCCGAGCCAGAGAGAACCTGCGAGTAATGGCAGTGAAGGGCTACTTCATACTCCTCTGACTGGATCCTCAGTATCAGATGCAGTTTAGTGAGGACACCCATTTTTTGGAGGGGAGTAGGGGTTTTAACCTTTTGCAAAGGATTTTAAGCCCCTTTGTACAGGCGTTCTTCAACTTATGTTAAATGAATCTATATATATATATATCCATCGCAGTCAAGGGTGACCAGAAGGCTCCCTTTTCGATAGCTACTACACCGAGGTTCAGGGGAGCTCGCTACTCCTTTCCCTGGATTGCTCCACTTTACCCTTATATTGCTGAGTATTAAGCAAGGAGGTATCAAGTACCACTTTTAAAGTATTTGGTATGACGCGACCTGGAGTTGAACCCAGGTCTCCCGGACCATTTGTAAAAAACATGTCCGAACGGTCTTTTTTGTTGATTAAAAATCAATTAAAGTTTTTTATGGCTGCTTTCTTCCACTACAACTGTGTTTATTAGATTTTGTAGATTTTAATCATAATGGGGGAGAATAAGTACAATGACGATGTCATCAAGCCTGTTAACAACTGCCCCACGGAGACTCACTCCCCAGAAGAGAGTATGTTATGTGCATGTTGATTTTGTTGTTGTTTGGTTGGTTTGTTGGTTGTTGTGGTTTTACAGAAAACAATGTTTTCACACTATCATTTATTTTATTTTATTCAATATATGTTGTGTTTTTCTTTTGTTTTATTTTGTTTTTTTCCATTAGTATCTCTACATATTATTCTAATCTATAGATTATACTCATTTTTTAACGCCAAAATTTTCCTTGGAAGAAGCTGAATTATCAGATGAATTGTCAGATGAATGGTCAGAGGGTCTACTTGTTACAGTTTTTAAGAAAAGATGCACCTACAAACATACGAATCACCTTTATTAAAAGAGAAAATTACAGAAATTGTCGCTAAGAGATTTTAAAATGACCAGTTCTCTTTAAATAGCAGGCATTTAATTTCAAATTATGGTGTTAACTTTTGGGATTTTTTAGCATAGGAATTACTTTCAGTTTAGATAGTAAAAATCATATAATCTTGGCTGCATAAATCCGAAATCTTTTTAAGAATGAGTCTAACAATACCTGAAAATTTGTTTGAAATCTGACCTAGACTCAATGGTACAAATAAACTTTTGAGACGGCGTTGTTAAAATGAAATTAGGATGTAATTGCTTGATTTCTCTAATGGCTGAGATAGTAGTATATTTTTCTCAGTGACAAGAAGTATTACCCGGAATTTCTGTTGTCGATTTTCAAGGCAAGTTCCGACTCGTAAAACTGATGCATTAGGATTATTCCTCTTTCATTTCACTCATACCGTATTAAAATCAGCTCCAAATATTATTACTGATATACATCGATAATTTTAAAGAGACTTTTTGCAACACATATGGTGTGGAGGCTTAGGTGTTAAAGATGCGCAGGAAAAAAAAAACTTAAAAAATCTGTAACGAAGGAAAAATTATTTTAAAAAGTGTATTTATTCTCGTTGAATAGCTTATTTGGCTTCATTTAGTCTAGCACAAGGTCACAAATATAGAGCACAGGATTGAATTCACTTGAGTAGTAACGGATACGAGATTATCTATCTAAAACTAATAGGTGAAGCACAAATAGGTATTTACTAAGCAAGTGTAATTCACCAATTGAGAATTGAACTCATTAAAGGACTAATTATCTGCGAAATTATCTTACTAACTGTAGTAGTTTGTGTGTCACTCACACACAGTTATTGTATATATATATATATATATATATATATATATATATATATATATATATATATATATATATATATATTAATGACGAAAAGAGAAATTATCTACATCTACATAATGGTGAATAATGTATTGCAACCATACCACAAGAGAAGAATTATTTATTGAATTTATTGACTTATTTGTAAAATATTGTCAAAAATAACTGAAGGTAATACCTAAACCAAACAAAATAAATAAATAAATAATGAAAACACTACTACTACCACAAATAATGATAATAATAATGATAATAATAATTTAACATAATCCACATATCGTTCGGGGGGAAATGGTTCACTGCGCTGCTTATAAATAAACTTTTTTTTTAAATATGAATATTAAAATTGCTTTGCCTAAAGTTTGGATTGCTAATTCATTACTGAATCAGAAAAAAAATCTTTTGCGCTACAAGCTGTAGACTAACTACTAACGAGGCTCCTTCACTAACAAGAAGGAAATCATTCGGAATGAATAGTACGGTTAAAGAGAAATATTTCTTACTCTTCGCGAAGAGTAAAATGAATAAATATCGCCTCTGGCGGGAAATATTGAATATTTTTTGTCTAATCAGATAAATGAAGTTCATTAAGACTAGTATCAAATACACAATTCGGAAATCAAATGAAAGTGGAACTTAAAATAATTTTTTAAAAATTATTTTCAAACTGAAGATAAAAGAGAGGTGTTTAAAATTGTATCTCCAACTTTATAACCTGTATGATTTGTGAAAAGGTGAAGTACATCCGTGTTTTTACTGATGGATGAAATCGCATTAATAATTATTATATTCTTTGATCTTGAAGATTTTGATTTGCAAGACGGCTCTACAAAACTACTGTTCCTTGTAATATTAGTAAGATATCCTACTTTCTGCACAAAACAAAGAACAAGAAAAGACGAGTTAATATACTGGGGAATTTTGTTTCTTTTTACTAATTAGTTATAAACAAAATATAAGCCTTTATAATCAAAGACAAAATTGTACCGATATTTGCTAATCTAAACCCAGAATAATAAGCAGCAAGACCCCAATCATGATGCACCCAGAGAAGATTAACCTCATCATTTAATAGTAAAGCTGTATTAGAACACCTTCATGCTACAAAGTTCCAAAGTATTTCATTAATATTAGGGCATCTTAACATAAACACACCCATATCATATCATATTATATTATATATATACATGCTGCAAAATATTGAAGCCTTCATAAGATGACTCTTGGAACAGGCATGGTTTTGGATCGAAAACATAATTGGAACTAACCGAGAGCACACCAGTCGTACCGAGGCTACAATGTGCAACTTTTCACTTTCATCTGTTTTTATATTTGATTTTTACATTATATATATATATATATATATATATATATATATATATATATATATATATATATATATATATATGGAAGTAAATAATGGAAAGAAATCCGACTGTATGGAGAAAAATTGTTTTATAGATAGATAGATAGATAGATAGATAGATAGATAGATAGATAGATAGATAGATAGATGAATGTATGATGTAGAAATAAAGAATAAAAGATGAAAATGAACATGAATATATATATATATATATATATATATATATATATATATATATATATATATATATATATATATATATATATATATATATGAGGGTCATTCAACAAGTTAGTTGAATATTGCCTGAGGAATTGCCCATATGAAGCACTGTTTACAGAGGTACTTTTTTACGGAAATCAATGAGTTATTTAATGTCCCAGAAAACTGTCAGGATGACAGTCTTTAATGAAAGCTGCACCTGGGACGTTTTCATTATTTGAGAGTCTATGTGTTTCCACTCGATAGACTTTCTTTTCTAGTTAGTATCGTAACTCATTTGTAAATATTTTTATTTTTTATAACACACTATCGCTCCTTCCACGTATGAAAAAGGAATGCGTCTCTCAATGATGAAACAAACCCGGATCAAAAAATCAGCAACTGCAACCAAATTCTATACGGATTTCGTTAGTTATCAGGACTGAGATAATCCCAATCCTGACCCACCAAGATCTTCACTAAAACCAATAAGAAATAAAAACACAAGGAAAAAATGGTCAAGAGGGGTTTGTAAAGAAACATTACATGCGTTCTTTCAGGCAATTAACTAACCATCAGCAAGAAAGGAATCCCAAAGACCCTAAATGTACAGAAACACGCTTAGATTTCAATAAATTAGTCAATAAGAGAAAATATATCCTTAAAAGCAACCGCTTTACAGATGCTGAATAACAAAGAACAGGTAGTCGCTGATTTTCAACGAAATGAAACTGTAGCACTTGAAATGAGCGCAGTTAATAATGATATAGATAATACATTAAAACAATCAAGCAATGAGTGTATGAAAACTCCAGCAACAGAGAATGAATAAAACAAATTAGTAAATAGACTACCTCAAATTGAAAAGCCAGACTACACAGAAAATACGATTAGAATCGACGTAATGAAATATAACCAGAGAACATGCTAAGGTAGCTAATATTGAAATGAAAAACAGAGCACTTCCAAATAAAATTAGAAATAACAAAAATAGCCTAATTCAGATTAAGTTGGCAAACTTGTACCACAGAAAATCTAAAATATCTTAAACCAAATCTTATGCTTTTGAATGAAATAACATACGCAACTGCTACAGTAATAAGATCAGTAACCATAAAACATAAACAAAATAGCCTTAAGCAACCCGAATGGACATTTAGCATACAAAAAGGAAATAGAGGAATACAAATGAGAAATATCCATACTTAATGAAATAAGGGAGGATGTCGAAGTAAAATCTCGAAAAGTAAAAGATCAAAAGAAAATATGAGATAACATTAATAGAAGAAAAATTAAAGCAGAAATTCAAACTAAAGCGTATCCGAAAATATACAAAACGAACAAAATTCATTAGACACAAAAAAGACAAACCCTAAAAACATAGAATCAAAAGGATACCCCACCCAACAATTTAAGAATTGAAATCATTTTGGTGAAATATATGAAGCCATAAGAAACCACATAATGAAAAGGAAAATGAAATGAGAATACAAAAGAAACTCATAAAAATAATGAACCACGAAGGTACGAACATATTAGGATGGAAGAGATAATACACTAAAACTCACACATAAGTGGAAGTTACCTGGAATAGATAAAATAGATCTTTGACCCCTTCACCTTACTTCAGAATTCATATTTAGGAATTAATGAAGCTAATGGTATCAAATATACTACAAGGAAAGAATTTTATTTGAGAATATTCGGCAAATTAAGAACAGAACTGAATGCAAAAAATAAAGTTAGATTAATGAACAGCTTAGCAATTCCCTTACCGACATGTAGTTTTAAACTGGACGTTAACTGAAAAAAAAAATGGAATCTAAAGTTAGAAAACTAATATCCTGCCACATAATCCATCACCCAAGATATAAAAAGTCTCTACGTGACGAAAAAATGGTGGAAGGCGCTTAATCCAACAATAATTTACAAACAAAATAAGACTAAAGAAATACTTAACCATTACTACAGATATGGACACACATAAGAAGTAAAAGAAAAAAATAATTCAATTAGTAAATTTGCTTCTCAATTTGACCTCACACCGAAAGAAAGAAATATAAAAGATAAAGTAATAGAAACAGCAAAAACCATAAAGAAAGAAACAAAATCACAAGGACTAAATCAATTAAAAAACGCTTGGTAACAAAAGTCCCAACATGAATGATAAGAACAAAGAATTAGAAATACTGATATAGATATGGTAAAGATTAACTGATGACCGAAAACTGCTGGAGAGAAGGCAGAGGCTTTAATAATAGCAGCACACAATCAGAGCCTACGAAGCAGAAACTATCAGGAAAACATTATAAAAAAACAGATCAAACACAAAATGTAGAGGGAGCAAAAATAATCAATTGACTACATAGTTCCCGGTTGCTCAATCCTAACACCAAAGAATATTAAAAATGAATGACAAAATAGGACATGATATTCTTTGGGAAGTGTATAAATACTATGGAAAAATTGGATTAGGAAAATGGTATAAATTGCACCCAGAACCAACAACAGAAACAAGCTACTATCTAGGACTTTGTTAACTAAACTGACAGAAAAATATTGAGCAATAAACCAGAAATAATGGTTAAGGATCATTAAAGACAAATACGCCTTCTAATTGATATGTCAGTTCCAACAGATAATAGCATATAAGTCAAAAAATATAATATAATTAGTAAATTCAAAGACTTGGAAATAGAAACCGAGAAAATGTGGCAACTTTAAACTACAGCTGTGCCAGTAATAGTCGGAGCTTTGGTTATGATCAAGAAAGGAACAGATAAATACATTAACCTGACAGGCCCAGCAAATATGAAGTACAAAAAATGCATATAGCACAACTGCTAATCTCCTTCGGAGAGTACTATCAATGTAAGTGGAAAAGTAAGGCCCAAAAGAGGCAGCAAAACCATAGGTACATAGAATGTATATAATCATTATCTTCTTGGTTGAAGACATAGTAAAGGATTGTAAGAAACCGAAAATAAAACTGAAATTTTAATAATAATAATAATATATAGGTTATGTTGGGATAGAGATAAAATTATCAATCATATAATAAGCGAACACAGCAAATTAGCGCAAGAAGAGAATTAGATAAGACACGACTGTGGAGGGAAAGTGATTCACTTGGAAAGGTGAAAAAATTGAAACTTAACCATACGAACAAGTGGTTTATGCACAACCCAGAATGCGTCCTGAAGAAAGAGATACACGAAGTCCACTGCGATTTTGAGATAAAAACAAACCACCTAATCTCAACCAAACGACCAGACCTAGCGATAATCGGCAAAAAGAAAAAAGAGAACATGCCAAATAGTGGACTCTGCTGACCACAGAACAGATTTAAAAGAAAGCTAAAAGAGAGATGAATATCTAGATCTTGCTTGAGAACTAAAAAGACTATTGAACATGAAGGTGACGGTGGTACCAGTTGTAATTGTTGCACTTGGAACAATCCTGAAAGGCTTGATAAAGAGACTGGATGACTTGGAAATGAGAGGACAAGTGGAGACTATCCGGACTTCAGCATTATCAAAATTGGGAAGAGTTCTGGAGACACGAGGAGACTTGCTATCACTCAAATTCCAGTAAGAAACGCTGGAGTGAAAAAACTCTCAAATAATAATAATAATAATGCTAATAATAACAAAAGCCTAGAATAAGGACACGCAAACTTAGACAAGGGAATGTCTTGAAATTTACAAAATATCTGACAAAGTTATAAACTCCAACACAGAAGCTATGAAAAACTAATTTGTGGAATTAAACAGCTGGACAAAAAACTTTAGCAGAGGTGAAAATCTACAGAGGCATCTTCCAGGGAGAATCACTGTCGCCACAACTATTTGTAATAGCAAAGTTGAATGAAAAATAAGATATAACCGCAATGGTTACTTATAAAATGAAAATACCAAAATATCGAAAAAGAAAGCGAAGAAAAGTGTCAAACGTTGAAATTGAAAATCAAAGAGATGTCCCGTGAAAGAATTAGAAGTAATATTAAAAATAGATAAGGAAAATCTTTGAATCGAAGAAATGGAATAATATCAAAATTTTAATAATCATATTGAATATCAAACATCGATTTGCAATAGAAAACATGGCTTATTATTTTTTCCTCATTTTCTTCACAACAGCGTTAGCAGATGATTTTCCACTGAGTGACAGAAAGTCTTCTCAAGTCTCTAGGACTCTTCTTAGTATTCTGGCCGATCACAACAAAGCAGTAGTTTGGATGGTCTCCACTCGTCCTCTTATTTCCAAGTCCTCCAGTCCTTATACCAATCCTTTGATGACTATACCGAGCGCGCCAATTACTATTGGTATCACCATCACTTTCATGTGCCATAGCTTCTTTTTTTTTATTCTCTAGCAAGGTCTTAGTATATATATTTCTCTTTTCGCTTTCCTTCAGTTTTTCCCTGTGGTCAACCGGAACGGGAAAATCCAGTATTCGGCAGGTTCTCTTTTTTTATTGACTTTCACTAGTTCTGGTCGTCTGGCCAAGGTAAGATGACAAATTTGTATCTCAAAATCGCAGAGAATTTTGTGAGTCTCAATTTCTGAGACGGATTCTGGGTTATGCATATATCATTTGTTCGTATGGTCAAATTTAAACTTCTTGCACAATTCCCAGTAGATCACCTTTCCCACTCTGTTATATCGTTTCGTCTCTATCAACATATAGCCTATATATGATATTTTGTTGCGTCTTGCCTATTCTTGCTTTGACATATTCCTTATAGCATTTGGCCTAGCGGTTAGAGTGTTCGCCAATGGCCCGGGAGACCTGGGTTCAATCCCAGGTCGAGTCATACCAAAGACTCAAAAAATGGTACTCGATGCCTCCTTGCTTAATACTCAGCATTGTAAGGTACGGATCAAGGGTAAAGTGGAGCAATCCAGGGAAAGGAGTAACGCCCTCCCCTACACCTTGGTGTAGTAGCTATTGAAAAGGGAGCCTTCGGGTCACCCTCGACTATGGTCGCCAGCTTTACTTTTTTACTTATAAGAAGAGATTCAGTTTCTCTCTTAAGGTTTCTCTTTCTTAGCCATATCCACATCTTCTCAAGTAAGATTTCGCTTGGTTGTCGCTTGAAATGTCCATATAATTTTTTTCTTCCCATTTTTGTTTTCTGGCTATTTTTGTTCTTTTGATGCTTGTGCTGTCTATATTGTTTCTGCTCGCAGTAATCAGTCTTCCTCCGCGCCTTTTTTGTAGTCTCCTAGTCGTCGTATCGATGCATCGACGCTATTTTGAATGCTGCTAAGTCCTCTTCTTCCTTCTTTTCTTGGTACATACAGTCTGTCAACGTCAAATCTGGGATGTAAGTAAGGCGTTATGTATCGTCATGAGTTTTCTTGTTCTCTGGTACATTTGTTGAAATTCTTCTCTCATCCACTTTAAGAATGGCTCCGAGTAACTTACGAGAGGGACAGTCCAGGTATTTATGCTTTTGACGAGATTTCTATGTAATTTGGTTTCGAATAGTTTTCTCGTTCTCCTGAGGTATTCTTTTTTATTTTTACTTTCATCTTTGCATGTTTAGTGCTATCTGCTTCCAATAATTCCCATGTATTTTTAGGTTTCTTCTTCTCCAAGCGTTCTGATTTTGTCTTTCATTTGGTAATTCTATTCCTTCCGTCCTATGTCGTTTTCCGCTTTTCCTTATTAGCATGGTATATTTTTCTATAGTAACTTCTATCCCAATATCTTGATTGTATAGTCTCACTGCTTGTATTAGGATGTCTAATTCTTTCTCATTTTTGGCAAACTGTTCGATGTCATCCATGTACATTAGGTGTTCGATTTTTTCTTGCGATTTATGAAGTTTGTATCCGCCTGTGTGTTTCATCAGTATGTTATTGAGTGGCATTATTGCTATTACAAATAGTAATGGTCGTAGGAAGATCTCTCTCTGGATTTTTACTTCAGTTAAGCTTTTTCCTCTTGCTGTCAGCACAACTCTTCAGTTTTCCATGATATTATCAGTAAACTTTATGACTTCCCCAAACAGCTTTTACATTTTGGGACAGTCTATTATCCAACTTTGCGGGACCATCTCATATGCCTTTTTATAGTCAATCCACGGCATAGCGATATTTTTCCGTCTCATCTTCCCCTCCTTGAAGATGTGTTGATCAGTATATAGTAGCTTGCGTTATCCTTTCTATTTCTCGTGGAACAGTCCGCGGCTTATTAGTGAATCGTGTATCCCCCCCCACTAATTTGTGGTGTTAGTATTTTTCACATCATCGGTAGACAAGTTATGGGCCTGTAGTTGTCGGAGGTGGTTCCTTTTTGGGGTTGTTTTTGGATCAGGATGGTCTTTCCTTTTGTCATCCATTGGGGTATGCCTGTTTCTTGTAGACATCTATTCATTTCCATAGCCAGTCTCGCATGGATGGAAGGGAATCTTTTAACCAGGATCCATGTATTCCATCATGGCCTAACGTTTTCCAATTTGGTGCTTTTTTGAATGTTGCTCTGAGTGAATCGAGCTGTTTGGTTTGATTTGGTTTCTTTGTTTAATGGCATATCAACTCTTTGTAGATTATTTAATGCCAAAGCCATTCTAGAAGAACAGTAGTGGTACAATTTAACCCATAGCTGGGAGGATAAAAGGGTTCATACCTTTCCCAAGTCGCGCTATTACGTTCAGTTTCGGGCAAACTTCCCGAAACTGAACGCAATAGCGCGACTGGAGTACGAACTCGCTTGCTACGATTCCGCAGTCCATCGCTTTAACCATTACACTTCGAGGACACCCCCGAATCAAGTTGTATTTTCGCCTTAGGTCTTTCTGAGAGTCCTAACTCTTTTCCCATGTTGCTTATCCATTCGGCTTTTATTATGTTCTCTTCGTTGCCATATTTTGCTCCAGAATTGTTTTATTTCCTTGTCATCCGGTTGTTGGTATGTGTTGAGGTATTCATCTCCTACTTGCCGTAAAATTTTCTAGTTGTTTTGGAATGTCCTGTTTTTTCTGTATTGTTTTATCCTGTCTTGATATCTTTTTAGTCTTCCTTCTTTCGATGGTACTTTCTGATTTATTTCCTCGAGTTGTATTGTTTGTTTTACTTGAGTTGTTTTTTTTTTCTTTTCATCCCAACATGTTATCTCTAACATGTTGTCGTTGATTTCTTATTTGTGTTTCCAGTCTAGTTTCTCATGCAGGTTTTGAGTTTATGTTTGTATTCTTAAGGGTAACACTGATTTTATCATAGATTAATTTTGCTTCTGTATAGATTGGTTTGTTTAATTCTGCGATGTTTTTCATTGAGATATGTTAATAATTCTTTTATTTTTTCAGTGTCTGCCTTGACTGTTTTCAAGTCATGGTTTCTTTGTGATAATAATTAAGTCTTCTTTTATACATAATTCTCTTTGAATTTTCTATTATCATTTCTTCTTGTTATGTTAGCACTTATTCTGTGTGATTTGGGTGTTGGTAGTTTCAATTGTTATTACTTCATACCAGTTAGATTGTTCTTGTTTTTCAGTATTTGGTGTGTTGATTATTTTGTTAGGGTTTTGTTTTGATTCCCTATTATTTTTTGCTATATTTCTAATATTTCGAGGTCAGAAAACCAACCTTTCTTTATTATAGTACTAACTTGGTTTCGAGTCTTTGACTTTTTGTCTGAAATATAGCACATTCTTGCCAGATTTTTTAATGACTTTAACAGGAACATGTTAAGCGTCAAATTAACCGTATCTGCACCTATATATTTTGACAGCCAAGTCGAAGAGAAAAAGCAAGTAACAAAATTAAATACGAGTTTTCTTCCGAATAGACAAACTTGAAAGTTTATACATACAATTTTGTTGAGTCATTCGGGACGGTAGACCTTCGTATCTATTTTTTATTCTATTTATTCATTTATTCATTCATTCATTCATTTTTGCCTCTCATCTGCAGTTGTTTGAAAGAGCTTCTGTTCTTTTTGTTCTATTTTGTCATATTAAATGTATACCTTTGATAACCCCCACTATCTCCCTCTTTCTGCAAACTTAACAGCATTTTTTTTGCTTTTGTTGTAGTCGTCGTAATCAAGTTGAGAATATTTTTGACAAAATGTGTTCTTTAAATATTTTAACAAAAATATTTTTGATATATTTCTGATTTGACCTTGTCAACTGGGCAACAATATAGATATATTTTAAAAAGTTTGACAAAATGGAAAATATAGAACATATTTTTGGCAAAAATAACTTTTCAACTGGACTTATTGCTTTTTTACGTTCTTCCTTTATATATATCTTTATAAATGTGTGTGTGTGTGTGTGTGTGTGTGTGTGTGTGTGTGTGTGTGTGTGTGTGTGTGGAAAGAGAAAGAGAGAGAGAGAGAAAGGCAGAGAAAAAGAGAAAGAAAGACAGAAAATGCGACACAGAGACAGACAGACTTCTTTGATACTTGGCTAATATAACATTGACACATATGACAGAGCGAAATATTAAAATAAATTTCAAGTGTAATTATAAAGTACTGACACATGATAAAATTTTTCCTGTTTTAATTTATATATTTCTGTGTCTTTGTGATATGAACAAATGTTCGAAAAACGTTTTCTTTAGAAGGTTTATTTCCAAGGAAGAGGTAAAAATGAACTAAAGTAAATAATTTCTTTCTTGTGTACTGTCTTTGGTTCGATTAGCTAATAAAATATTCAGAGTCAGGTATTTATTAAAGACAAGCAATACATCAAACAAACCGTTGCAAATCATTATCAAATTTTCTTCTCATCAATTGCAATAAGTGAGTAGACTTCTCTCTCTCTCTCTCTCTCTCTCTCTCTCTCTCTCCATCTATCTATCTATCTATCTATCTTTCACTTTCCCTCTATTTCTTTCTCTTTTATTTTCATACTGTTCCTTCAAGTCGATCAAAATATCCTCACTACAGAGAATAGATTCTTTAGAAAATTTTCCAGCTATAAATGAGAAGAAATAAAGATCAATAAATACAATTAATTAATTGTAACGGCATACCAACCCGTCTTGGGTTATTTTATGGCAAGTGTAAGAGAATCATTATTTATGCAGTTGCTTCTTAAGAGTTTTTTGCACGGTTTTATCAAATACTAATATTTTAAAACAGATCTATTTCACTCAATGAGTGAAACAGATCTGTTTTAGAATATTAGACCCTAAGCCGTACTACCATTTCGAGCTTGATTGAACATGAGAGTAATAGCAATGAAGAGGTATACCACGCACCCCAGATCTCTAGAACTGGAGTCTCTCTATTAGATGTAGATTATTTTAATACTCATGACATCACTTTTTGGGGGTTTTACCTCTCGCCAAGCGATACAGTCAGCGTATTCTAAGCTCCGCTGATTGTACTGGATAAATGTTTCTCTTGTGATCTTCTCTAAGACAGTACACAAAGAAATTAGGAGGCGTGAAAATTGAAGTATTTATTTTAAAAAATCATGAGTTTATTCACGGGAAAAAGTAGCTAACCACTCTGTAGAAGTATATTTACACATTACGTCGATAATATCTCTTTTACTTGATTTCTGTTTTGAAATATCACATTTCAATCACTTACATCAAATGATAGAATTCACCATTCCACAGTTGGGATTTTAAAACGCAGTTTTTTCCCTTCCCTCTCTTCTGGGATAATATTGACTCAACATTTCCCTCATTTTCAATATCGTATCTTTTTTACTCTTTTAAACTATTCGCAGTCCATGCGTTTTTGAGAACCTTGTGTGACACAGTTGTTAATAAGATTATCTCAGAAACTATTTTGCTGGTGTTAGGACTTCGATCTTGAAAAGAATCATAGGTTAAGGCTGTTACTTATAAACAGACATTGATCTTATCAAATGTTTGAAAGCATTAACTACGATTAATATTTGATTTTAACGAGTATTTCATTGAAAACTTGAGCTATTTCCTTGAGTCTCTTATTGTATCCATGTTTTCAATCACAAACATTTAAACGTTATAACTCTGTTGCAAATACTGTGGAGTACACTTTCATTGTTGTTACACCCAGGTGCAATGTAACCCGGAGAAGTAGAACCTGTTAGGGTTCCATGTATGGATCAAATAGATCTGTGTGCAAATTATTTATATAAGATATGAATATTTGACGTAATATAACCGTGTGGTAAAAAATTCAAGAAACTATATAAAGATGTAAATATAATGGTGCAACTTAAATAACTTCCTAGAAGAGTTGGCGTGCTATTAAAATAAATCACTCAATCTCATGAAACTATAGTCAGAATCGGCATATTTTAGCAATGATCCAGTCATTATCCTCTCCGATAAAAAACTGATGTCTTGGAAGTCGACAGACGATTAGAAGACATATTTCATTGGTGTAAAGCTTCTGGTGGATACATGTAAAAAGAGTTAATCGGCAGGATACAAGTTCATTAAATTGGAATGGGTAAATCCTCTCTGCGTCAACTGAATACGTTTTTCTTTGTTGTTTGCGTACTAAGAGGTTTTTCGTGATCCCGCCGTAGGACAGGCCACGTCTAACCAAAATGTTTGCAACCTTTGATGTCCATGTTGCAAGAGAAGCTAATTGATAACGCAATGACGGTTACGAGGATCTCTTTGATTTTGGAAAGATCAGATTGAGAAAAATTTAGTCGATCCAATTTTTATAAAGAAACTACTTTGAATCGGTAGCAAGAATACGATCAAGAAAAGGATCATTTTTTAAAGGAACAAGCAATTTTCATCAAGTTTATTTCAACCCTTAAGTATTGTTGCTATTGCCAGCAATTTTGATAGTTGAATGTCTGAATTTGAACAGAAATGAAAATGATGTTTATGCATCTTTACTTCGATACTTTATAAAAAAACGATTTAAAAAACCAAACACTTCAAAAACACCTGAAAGGGAAGATACAGAGCCTTTAAATGAGATATAAATGTAAATGTAATGAGAAAGGAATAATGCAAAAAAAGATTGTTCTGTAATATTTTTCTGCAATGCAAACGCGACCTATCATTTTTGCCCTAAAATAATAAATATACTTTTTTATAAATATCATTTGCATTTCAAATTTGAAAACCTTCAGATTGGTCATAGGCTATAAAAAGAGTTAATTATTTATATCCTCCCGATAAAATTGTTCATTCCTTTTTATTTATTTTTTGTTTTGTTTTTTGTTTTTTTGTTTTTTTTTGTTTTTTGCTTTTTTGCATGCGTTCAATTAAGAAAATGCAAACAAAGAGTGCATCTAGTAAATTAAAAACAAAGATCAAAAGAAATTTGTAAAGTGAAAAAGGACAAGAGATATGTGAAGAATTCAGTTCATCAAATATTTTTCTCAGATATTTGCTATTGATACGATATAATTGCTTCATCTCATAAGTTAATGATTTGCACAGCATTAATAGAATAATTTCCTGTTTTTCCGAACTCTACACACAGCTGAAACCGAATTCTTTCATTCAAAGTGAAAGAAATTTATGGAAGTAGCAACGGGATCACCATAAAAGCGTTGATACCTTAGCAGAGTGAACAGTGTTGACATTGATCATTATATTTTAGATTCTATTTTTTTGCTAAATCCAAGTAATCAGAAATGTCTTTCGCGCAAAGAAAATAGCAGATGCCATAACAGAAGATTAATGTGTGTTTATGTGAAGATTTCTAAAAAGATTCCGGGGAAAAGCAGTATTTCTTATAAAAACACGTTGATTTCACATGAAAATATTCCTGATATTCAACAACCAAAGTTACCACGCTAACTGTGACATATGTGGAAAATTGTGCCTATCCCTTGCTGGTCTCAAAAGCCATCTGCGTAAATGTGCAAAATCTATCTTGAACCCAAATAATGTCTCTGCAGGCAAAACTGAACGGTTGTGCCAATTCTGTGGTAAAATCTGCTGCAGCTTGGCTGGCCTGAAGAGTCACCTACGAACACATAGAATTTAAGGGGGGAGTAGGGAGGGGAGAGAGGACACGAGACAAAGGAGGTGGTCACGCTCAAAACCGAGAGGAAAGCCATCATATATATATATATATATAGTAAAATCCTACATTTGCACTAGTTCAAGTTCACCGGAAAGGAAAATTTATTGATTTTTTTTTGTGATTTCGAAAAGAAATGTAATTATTTGACATTTTAAGGAGATTCTCTTTCTCGTTCTAATTCAATGAGCAATAATCACCCATTTCCAGACCAGTTAGCGTTAAAAAAGACCAGACTGGCCGAATTATTTTTCTTTTTTTATTTTTGGTGGGTAGGTGGTCCTTTCTTCACATTCTTGTTTCGGAAATGCAATTATTTTTTAATAGTAAAAAGAATGCGGTTATTTTTAGGTTTTGATTAATTCAATCCACAAAAAACTGCACAAAAAAAACGGTGCACGTGTAGTATAATGCTATCTATCTATCTATCTATCCGAGGGCCATTCACTAGATAAAGGGGATATTGTCTAAAAAGTTGAAAACTAGAAGCACCGTCTGCTGTTGCACCTTTTTCAATGAAATCATTCTTCCGATGGTCCAGAAAACAGTCAGCATGACATACTTTACTGAGTGTTGCGCTCAGAACTTTCAATCTATCAGAGAGTCAGTGTTTCCATTCCATGCACTATCATTTCGCCTGAGCCTCGTCGTTGTAAATCCATGTTTAGCTTATTTGTTAAAATTTTGTGAATTTCGCATGATTTGCAATTCTCAGCTACCAAAAATTTGATGCACTCCCCGGTTCAATTTTAGAGCCCTTGGTTTGGTTTGACACGATTTTGAATAGCCCCAAAAATATTTTTGTGAGATTAAACAAATTTTTCTATGAACCAATTCCAAGCAATATAAAGTTAATATTTATGGGAAAAAAAGGTATTTTGCTTTTTACAAAATGAAGTTGAGCCTGTCCCATATACAGATCGTGTGATATGTGTATATAATGATATCAAAACATAGATATAAACAATTTATATCATCAAATCATGCAAAATGGAAAAGATTTTCAAAAAACTATATTCCGACTATCTTATCTTATTCAGACCCTGACTATATTTCTCCTTTCATATATAATGTAATAGCATCTCATCGAGTTACTATACTTCACGCAATATAAACAGTGTGGGTGCTTATGCGTATGTATGTGTGTTTATAAGAGTGTGTGCATGCATACATATAAACGCATAAATACAGGTTGTTTCAAAAACTTTGATATCATTTGAGAAGTAAATTATATTTTTAAAAATACGATATGGTTCCATAATTTAATAGTCTTTTAACCAATTCTCGTTCAGATGATCACAAATTTTAACAGCATGTGTAGAAATAACTAAAAATCCTATGTTTAATGTTTAAACGCCTCTTCATTTCCTATGAATGTCATTTCTATACCTGAAGAGAATAAACAAAATATCAAAAAAAGAATTGTTTTAGTGATTAGATTACGAAATTAAATCATTTTTTCTTATATATATATATATATATATATATATAACCCATCAAATACACACCCATACAGACATACTCATGATACATGAATATATACATACGTGGATGCAAAGTCTATAAATCAATCTTAGATTAAAAGAAACACTCAGTTCATTATGTAAACTGCCCTGATTTCAATGTCTATACTTATTAAAACAATAAAAAGTAACTCAAATCGTTTATTCGTCCACACAATTGTTGGAGATTATACGAAAATGTTTACGAATCTTTTGATTATGTAATGGACTTTATTTCATCAAACATGCATATTCTAATATCCAACACTTTTATGTATCCAAGTGAAATCGATATTTTAAAATGTTTTCTTTGCATGTGTAATTTTTCATTTGTCTTTGATAACCGTGCGAAATCCGAATGTAAAATTCAATCATATGCTTTATACATCATCATTATCAAGTTGCACTGCTCAAAGGTATTTCCCAGACTCTCTCTTTCTCTCCATCCCTCTCTATCGTTCATCGCTCTCAGCAGGTCCTCTGAACTGCATCTGGTATCTGCGCAGAGCTGTTATTGGCACGTTCTCGCAGGTCATGTGTCAGAGTTCGTCGAAGAATGTCACTTATGAGTTCGTCCTTGCTTCTCCAGCAGTGCCCCACATGTTTTGTTCGCCTCACTGGGATGGTTTCAGTGATGGAAGGTAGATGGCCATACATCCGTTGTAACGTGGGATGTTGCTTCCAGGATTTGTTCAATATAACTCGTAGCACTATAGTGCAGTTCCGACCTAGCTTTTTCTCAAGGCATTTTATCAGCATCCATCGAGTAGTATTGACATAACCACTTCTTATAAGAAATCCTGTTATATTTTATCGGATAGATCAGACTTCCATATGATCGATAGCCTATCGATAGCAATCCATGCTGTAAATGAGATGCTGCTGCCAAGGTACGTGAAATTGTCTTCTAATTTCAGATGACCGGCATTTAAAGTGGAAGTGGCTTCTTCCCAATTAAAATACATGTTTACGCTCAAGTATAGACCAATATCTCCTGCTGTTTGCTCCAGGCTATGCAGCAGGGATTCAGCTTGGTCAGGTGTATTTACAAGAAGCGCTATGTCATCTGCATAGTCTACGTCTCTTGTAGTTTCTGCATTATACCGTCTGCTTCATACCATTTTTAGTGTAAAGCCATTTTCTTTTATTAAAACTCTAGACTTTAAAGTACGTATTCTTAGCAGATTATAAACAGAAAGGGTGCTAATGTATCTCAAAGTAGAACTCTTGCAACAATGTCGAAGAAATCTGCGTCTCTATCCGGTGAGCAAACTTTCACTTTCGTGTTTTTATAGAGCATCATTATGGCTGTAAGTTTCTTTTAGGAGATCATTGGCTAGAATTATTTGCTGCATCTTTCCTCTGTGTATGGAATCAAATGGAGAAATCTACAAACAAGATTTTTTGCAGGAGCTTCTTCAATGATTCGACGGATAATTAGAATCTTAGATGTTTTGGATCGTTTTCCCCGAAAACTATCCTGATTTTTCCAAAGAACTTTCTCAATTTCAGGTTCGATGCGATTGAGAAGCAGAGAATTATAAACCTTAGCAGCGTTAGAAGTAAGAGTTATGCCTCTGTAGTTCTTATTGATTCCGAGATCACTTTTCTAAGGGAAAGGGAGGATGTAAAGCTGGCAGCTTTTCCGTTTTTCATCTTTCTAAGTACTTCGTTGACTTCTTCTTGAATGAACTGTCCTAATTTGATGTCTTGTTGGCTATTGATAATTTTTGTGATAGATTTATTAGTGACTTTAGGAGAGTTTGCAAATTGATTCTTGAAATTTTCTTTCCACTTCTGTATTCTTTCTTCTTGGCTTGTAGCAATTAGTTTTGCTCTCGAGATGCTCTTCTTTTTGCTCACTCATTTACTGTCTGCCACACTATTCATGATTGTCTATCGTCAACCGAGTTTCTTTTTTTTATTAATCTGACCTTGAATGTATTCCTTTTATTCTTTTGGTAAGCGTCAGTTTCTTTATGCCTTCTTAAGTTTCTGTTATGTTTTGTTATGTTTCTTTTATTACATAAGGACACCCTTTTCATATTATTTTGTTTTTTTCCGAACTGCTAGTGTCCCCTATAGAACTCTATGTTTGGCTCTTGGTTTTGGTCGGTATATATTCTGCTGCTGCTTCCATGTGGGCATTGATGAGGTTTTTTGTATTCTTCATTTGGATTATGTGTTTCGGATATCTCCTGAAGTGTATCGAATTTGTTTCTTAAAGTGACCGTATATTTGTTGCTAATATGAGGATCATTAAATAAGTTTCCAGATTTTTTCGTATGGGCACTTTTATTTAGAGTACACACATGAAAATCTAGTCCCCTTCGAAGTAATCTCCCCCGACTGAAATGCACTTGTACCGCTCCAACAACTTCTGCAAGGCCCCATAGAAGTCCTCTTGTGTGAGCGTGTCAACGACCTTTGTCACAGCCTCTTTCATCTACTCATTTGTCTCATAACGACAGCCTCTGAGCTTTGGGAATAACCAAAAGTCACAGGGACCAAGGTCTGCACTATAGGGAGGCTGAGGAACTGTCTTGATACCCATCTTGGTAAAATAGTCTGTGACAAGAATGGAGTTGTGGACTGGTGCATTGTCCTGGTTGAAATGCCACTGACTCGATTTGAAGATTGCTGGCCTCTTCCCAAGGAATCTCTTCCTGAACTCCCTTAAAACCTCAACATAGTAACCCGAACCGGGACCCATTGGCCAATCAACTCTGGTGTATTGACTTCCTTACTCCTCCTACACCTCTCATCATCCCTCACAGATTCCCTCCCTTCCTTGAATCTCTGATGCCACTCAGAAACTGATGCTCGATTCATGCAAGATGGTTGAAAAGCAGTCTGAAGCATTCCATACGTTTCTCTGGCATTTTTTCCAAGTTTCAAACAGAATTTTATTGCATATCGTTCTTCTAAAGTGTCCTCACATCCAGATTGCATTTTTGAAATTCACCATCTGTGACAATCAGGCTTTAGTAGGGTGTATTCCAATTGCTGCTTTAGCTGTTCATTTAAACCTGAAATCATAAAAATTGGCCAGCCATCTCAAATGATGAAAAGTAATAACATACTGAATTTTCAAGAGTCTACATCAATTTTAAATGCCTGTACTAAAAAAGTCGGGAAACATATTGAATACACCACGTATCTCTGTTGGTAAGTGAGAACCAGTCGTATCAGGTTGTTTTCACTCTTTCCATCTTATTTCTGTATAGACTCAGTCGTATCTTTGATGTATCAAATCTGTGATCAGAAGATACTTCTTCAAAAAAGATTACGCTATTTATCCACTTTTTGTTTATGAAGATATAATCTATCTGTGCTTTAGCATTATGTGGGTTGATCCATGATTTCCCTCTCTTTTTCGGAATTTAGTATTATGGCCGGTTAATCTGTTTTTGAGTGAGAAAATATTCCCCATTTCTGTTTGACATTAGCAGAATTTGTAAGTTTCGCCTATGCTTATTTGAGGGTTCATGTCTCCTTTGATGATTCGTAAATTCGTTGTAGAAGGTGATGATGTCCGTTTCATCTCTAGCATTGGTGGGACTAGAGCAGATGATTGTTATGCAAAAATTGCCGTTATATGAAGCACACATTAATGGTTGTATTTTCTTAATACTTTTGAGTGATTTCGGGGCACGTGATCTAAGACGGCGTTGCAGATACTGAGACAAATGTCCATCCATTACCAGTATTATGGTATTGTATTTCTTGTTCGCAATAGTAGTATCTATGTTCTTGTATGCATACTATGTCTATGTTGCTCTCTGCAACAGTTGCTGTTAACTTATGTAACTGACCTATTTTATTCAAATTCCTAACATTTAATGTCGCCATGTAAACTGTGTTTTTGCATCTGAGTAGTATTGGATTGGAATTGAGTTTGAGTTCTGTAGCTGATTTTCCGAACTCTACGGACAGAGTTCCAACTGCAGCAGAACGCGCCCCTTATTTTCTCCTGCGAAGGACGATACAGCTTGGGCAAATGTTTTGATTTAGAGTCATCGTAGTCTTTCGTGGGTTACTTTTTTTCTCGTCATTAGACATCAATCACCCTTATAGATGAGTAGCGGTAGTTTCCCGACTGAACTATTTGATACTGATCGAAAGCTTCTGGAGAAGCTTACCTTTGATCCAACATGCTGTTTCCCATGGCTTCTTTTTTTCTTCCCTTAGATTTGTTAAGTTTTAACTTAACTCCAGCTATTCAGAGATTTTTCAATTGTTCAGATCATAGGCATTTAGATACAGTTTGTTCAATGTTCTGAGTTTCACGTAGTTTATATCATTTAGATCTCCATATCTGCTACTGGTTACGGGCTTTTAACAGGGAAATGTATCATACTAAATTAACAGTATTTACCTTTATGTATATAAACAACAAAACTTACAAAGGAGAAAAATGAAAATGAACCAAATAAACCTGCCTTTAGTTCCAAATAGTAAAAGCGAAGACAATTTTGAAGACAATACGTACAATTGCTGTTTTTTCTCCCTTCTGCTTAGTCTTTTCACTTGAACGGTGGAAGCTCTTTACTGTTTTTATTTACTTCGAAAAGATATTTTCCTTCTTCTTTTCCTTCCCAACTTTCTATATAAAGCATACAGCTTACCAAAGCTTCTCCCTACTCATAGTTAATGCTTTGACTAAAATTTCTCTGCTAAATTAACAGTATCAAACTCCATGTAATTAAACGGCCAAAAAATGCAAGTAAACAAAATAAACCTGGCTTTAGTTCCAAAAAGTTAACGCAAACATAACTTTGTAGACAATATACGAATACGGAACTGATCTCAGCACTTCGACATAGAACCAAATCGAAACGTTGAAAATCATTCATGTCAACCAGTCTGGAATTATTTTATGACCTAGTAACTGCGTTCATTATACTTTTATACTTATATTTTTGAGTAGTTTCTTTCGACCTTTTGCACATGGTTGTATGATATCAAGTATTTCTACCGACTACGAATAATTTTTAAGCAAATCTATTTGACCCATAGATGGGATGCTAACAGGTACTATCACTCCAGGTCAGAGTGAACCTAGGAGTAATGGTGGTGATGGGGTACTCTACACTCTCCTGATCTCCGGGACTTTAGCCTCGCTACCACATGTAGTCATACCCGTGATATCTCTGGAGTGGGGGTCTTAACTCTCTCCAAGGGGTACAATCAACATAAACTAAACCCTGCCGACGAGGCGAGAAAGTTATCCTGATACAGCTCTCTCTCTCTCTCTCTCTCTCTCTCTCTCTCTCTCTCTCTCTCTCTCTCTCTCTCTCTCTCTCTCTCATACACATTCTACGATTTATAGAATGATAATAGAACGATTTATAAAACAATTATAGAAAAATTTATAGGATCTTTTCTTCATCGACTCCCAAAAATACAACTTCACGTGTCTCTGTTTTTGAGGCTGACCTGGTGGGAAGCGGAAATACACTAATAAAGTGAGTGGTATGTTTTCTTGGACCACGTGCCTATTTTTTTTTTCTTTTTCTATGAATCCACTGTCATCTCGTCATCTCATCTGTTGATAACTTTCATCGAAACTCAGCAAGGAATCACTTGTAGAACTCACGCATCACAATTTTCCCCTCTAATTTTTTTCTCTCTTTTGATTTTTTTTCACTAACAGCCACCCAATGTCTTTCAATCAATTTTCAGCAAATGGTTAAAGAAAAGTAGTCATTGATATAATCAACTTTATGCACGAGATCAACAAGCAAAATATAAAATCTCTTGAATATAATACTAAGCCGCATCTGATGGTGAAGCTCTGGAGCTCTGGTACCCTTTCATTGCTATTACTCCGAGGTCTACTCTAACTCGGAGTGGTAATATCTGCTAGGGTTCTATCAATGTGTCAAATATAACTGTTTAAAAATTATTCATATACGATAAGACAATATGCAAAAAAAAAAAACTCATAAGAAATAACAATACAAAATGTTATTCTATAATCTCTTAGCATAAAATAACCCAAAATAGGTTAACATACCGTTGAAATCAGTCCATGAATGAATAAAGTATTATAAAAGAGATGAATACTCTATAGTATCATAAAAGATTATATAGTATTATTCCATAAATCTGTCAATTAATCAATAAAATATGATAAAAGTGATAGAATATTTTAAAAGATTGAAATAGTGTATGCAGATAAGTATTCAAAGAAAGAAATCAAAAGGAAACGTTTTTTGAATCTCAAATTAGAGGAATTCAAGATTATATATAACAGGAAACTAGCTTGTTCTCCATTGAATCTTGTGTAAAGTTGAGTGAAACGTATGATAAGTCTGGGAAGTTATTCAGAAAGTAGAATTGCCAACTGAGTTTTGGAGGAAAATTCTCCGAATGATGTAAGTAGAAAATCATCTGAATTATTTCCTTAGAAGTAAATTCAAAATGCCTGAAACGTTTTTGAATAATGAATTTCGTCATTTTTGGGAATTGATTTGAAAATCCGAGCCTCAAATATTATAATCTCTAATCTATACCGACCATGTGAAAAGTTCATTTTACTATTTTCTCTAAATTTTCTCATAAAGCCATGTTGATTAAATATCATGCATGTCTGATATGTTGATAACCGAAAAGATTGATTACACATAAAATCAAAACCAATAACATTTTTATGATTAAAATATACTTTTCTCAGAATTCAGCACGGCTGAAAACATTTTATTCACTTTAAAAGTTCGTTAAATAATCTAATTAAATGTCATCATTCGAATAAATATTAAGAAAACTTTGGCCGAAGCGTTTATATTATCATTTATTCTTTCCTCAATGTAGGCGAGATCGAATAAATTAACTGTGCAGATAGATCGAGTTACAACTTGTATTGTGTAGACATTTAAAGAATATAAAGTGATATCGGGCATTTTCAGGTCCTTTCTTTTGTATTTTTCTGAATTATAATTGAATATTTTATTATGTGCTGCTAAATAGTTATTTCGCCTCTCATAAATTGCTATTTACTTATTTACAGTGAAGAATACATGATCACTATATAAGTCTTTCATGCCAGTTATCTCTTTACCTCTCTTCTCTGTATCCAAACTTACCTCAGCAATACTATGATATGAACCATTTCAAGTCTTCCTCAGATCCCCGGTTCCTTCAGTTTATTTTTTATGTTATCCGGATCGTTCCAAAGGCTCCAACACTGTCACATAATTTCTTCAGCTATCTTGTAATATCCAGGTATTTCTGTATTTTTTGCTTTCGACTTACACATAAACGCATACACATACACCCCCACACACATTATAGTTATATTTTTCCTCTTTCTTACCTTTTTCAGGGCTGGTTAATCTATTCACAGATCATTCATGCCTCTTTTCAGTATCCTTTCTTTTCTTCTGGAAATAGTCTGCGGCTTTCAAATGAATAATATACTTATTCTTTTTTTTTTTTGTACAGTTAGAATCTTCCATATCATTGACAGACACGTTATTGGTCTATAATTGCTTCAGATGGTTCTTTTTGGCGGTATTTTAGGATCATCCATTCATGAATGTTTGCCCCTCATAGGCCTTTGCACAGTTTTTTTTCAAACTAATAACACGTGGATTGGTGTAAATCAGTTAAACCAGACCTGTGGATCCTATCGTGGTCTTTTCCAATTTAGAATTTTCTTGGACATTACTCTCAGAAAATCAAAATATATTTCAGTTTTCGATTGTTACTTGATTCATTGTAATTCAATTTTCATGTTCGTTAGTCACTCAGCCTTTCTGTTGTGGTCTTGTCTCTGTTCCCACTGTTTATTTCAGAAATTCTTTTGCTGCTGTTGCGTCTGGTTGTTCAGTTTCCTTCATGCTTTCTCTTATTAGTAGAATTTGCTTTCAATATTGTCTACTTTTTCTTATAGGGTTGGATCCTATTTCGATATTTTGTGACTTTCCTTTTCTTAACCAAATTTGCTTTGGTTTATTTCTTCCATTTGAATTGTTTTCTCTTCTTCGTGGCTCTTATCCTTTATCAGTTGTTCCATTGCATTGTGTCCTCATATATTTTCCCTTTCTCAATTGTTATGCATATCCACGTCATTCTCATTTCCCAACCAATTTTTGTCGTTCTCTTTCTCATTGGTCAGTAACTACCTTTGCTCCTGTATGAATTAGATTGATAAATTCGGTGATTTTCTCTATTGGGATATATTTTAATAATCTATCTATTTTTCTGTTTCTAGTTTACCAAAAGATAAAAGAAATTACGACAAAAGAAAAAGCAGTATTTTCGTAACCTTTTCCCCTTCGTTGTTTTCCTCTTTTATTAAATTTGTCGCAGTGGTGATGACACTATGTTCCATTATGTTATGGTTTCAGGTATTTTTCAGCTCTTCGGCTTTAAATATGTTCTTCGCGATTCATCTGTCTGCATATTTCCATTATTACAACATTCGAGAATCATTCATCCTTATTCAGTAAGTCTTAGTCTTGATGTATTAATCTTAAACCGATTCCGCTCATATTAACACCATTCTTATGTGAGCATGTTTTTAAAATAGCAGTGAGGTATCTGTTTTTGTCATTTCTACTCCATTTTTCAATTATTAGTTATAGTCGTAGTTGTCGTTGTCCTATTCTTTTGTCACACCTACTCTAACTGATGGCTTTTTATCTCTGTGCGTGACAACAAGTCTCCTTAGATATCGAGAACTCTTCTAAGTATTCAGGCTGATCTTAACAGTGCTGTGGTCTGGATGGTCTAGATTTTTCCTCTATCTCTAATTCCTCTAGTCTACTTTCCAAACTCTTGAGGGCCGTTCTAAGTGCACCAACAACAATTGGGGTCACTATCACCCACATATTCCAGAGCTTTTTCAGCACTCTTGCAAATTCCAAGTATTTATCAATCATTTCCTTTTATTTAATTTTCTTTCTGTGGTCTGCTGGAACGGAAAAATCCGCTAATTGTCAAGTTATTATTCCTTGTTAATTAAAACTAGCTCTCGTCTTCTTACTGGGATTTGATAATCTGTTTCTGTAATCAAAATCCCAGGGAATTTTATGGGTCTCATTTTCTCGGACGGATTCTGGTCAGTGTATATATCATTTGTCATTTTATTCAAATTTTAATTTTTCGCAGAATTTCAAAGAGATCACCTGTCGTACCTTGTGTCAGTTTGCTATATTCGCTTGAAATACTTGGCTGATAACAGCAGTGCTGTGGTGTGACGGTATCACTTCTTCCCCTAATTTCCAGTTTCTCCTGTCTCATTTCCACGTTCTTCAATATTGTTCCAAGTGCTCTAACTGTGATTGGTATTACTCTCACCTTTATGTTCCAAAACTTTTTCAATTATTTCGCAAGGTCCAAAAAGTTCTCTATTTTTGTGCTTTTCTTTATTTTCACTCTGTGAAACGGCAAAATCCTAGAATTTATAAATTTACAAGTTGACTAGTACGCTAATTAAAACAAGATCGGATAAACTAGCCCAGGTTGGAAAACCTATTTGTATCTCATATTCAAGAGAACTTTGTCTCATTTTCCAGGAGAGAATCTTGTCTATTCCTGTACGAATACTATTAAAACCAAGTATTCTACCTGAAAAGGGGAGATAATTATCAATGCCTCTGGTTCAATATATTCACCATTAGTGTCCATTGAAAAATTAAACAATACCTACTCAAATGTACCTTAACTGTAGAAATTATATGAGAACAAACGTTTCGAAGTTTTCATTGTAATTATTCCATTTTCTTTCTCTCTCTCTCTCTCTCTCTCTCTCTCTCTCTCTCTCTCTCTCTCTCTCTTACACACACACACACACACACACACACACACACACACACTGACGCACACACACTGACGCACACATACACACCGATACACATACATAAACACTTATATACGCATGAATACTTATATACGCATAAACACATTGATTTTAACATATACATACATACATATATATGTACGTACATACTTATATACATATATATATATACACATATATGCATACATACGTATAATATACACACACATATTTAAACACACCCACACCTATACTCACATACATATATATATATATATATATATATATATATATATATATATATATATATATATATATATAAACAGCACTTCTTACTTATAAGAAGTGCTGTTTATATATATATATATATATATATGTATGTATGTATTGAGAGTTGAAAAAGAGGAAAATTGTACAAAATCAAATTTTAATGCAATCAAGATAATAAGGCGTATATGAATTATATCCAAGTCCCATTGAAAGCACCGATTTTTGCTTTATCTTCGTAGTTAAGCAGCTATATTCTTGTTTAGTACTTAGAAGGGTGACCTCTTAAAAACAGCGAGTACTGTACACTGGTGTGCTAGACTAAGCACACCTGAAAATTGCCACATAAAATATCTGGTAAGTCATGTTTTACGGTGTTCCGAGTGCTAAATTTCGGAAACATTTTTCTGGAGATTGGATCCTTAGAAGAAAAAATTCTCTCCTTCAAAAATCACACTCAGAATTAATCAAGAAAATTGAAAAGCTGAATTCACATTAAGAATAGTTACTACAAAGTTTGTTTGGATACCATTACTGAATGACTCCTCCAATGTTAAGCAATAAAAAAAACAGATTTTGATTTTGTTCAAATACTTGACAAATATTTTCTACGTTGTAATGTTCATAAAGACGACAAAAGTTCACTTTTTTCAATTAACTTGATAGATTCTAAGCACTTTAGTGGAGCTCAGAATAAACTGGTTGTATCCCTGGTAAAGGAGTAAGACACCCCATCGCCAAAAAGGTATGACATTAAACTGCATCTGATTGAAGTCTTCAATTCTTGTGATCTGTAGAGTACTTAGTCGTTGTGATTACTCCCATGCCCACTCTCATCGAGAAGGGTAGAGCCTGGGGCCCAATCTGTGTGTCAAATGGATCTGTTTAAGAATTATTAATATTCGATAGGACCATGAACAAAAAACTTTTAAGCAACACAAAAAATAAAACAATAATATTCAATGAACATAATTTCCTAACCACAGGGCATAAAATTATCCTCAACAGGTTATGATGGCATTAAAATCAATCAATCAGTTGATAAGTTCTGCAGAATGATAATTTTATTGTTTCATTATATAACAATTCAATTCTATAAAAAAGAGACATTTCTAAAGATTTAGCATTCAGAACCACAAAAATTAGTAAATGCATTCTTTCCTATATTGATTGCAATAAAATTAACTTCGTTATGAATATTGCTTCTATTTTCAACCGTAAAAGCCACGCGATTAGTAATACATTGTCTGTTTCTCGAAAACATTATTGTTTATAATGAAACAATAATGTTTGGAATTGTGTTTTTTCTTTAATCACAAACATTTTCTAACTCATTTTCAATTCACAACACACAAGTCTAGAGTTGAAAATTCCTCAAAATAATTTTAGTTATAATTTACAATTTTTTTTAATTCAATCCAATTTCCCCTTTTCACCAGAAATATCTATGTGTTAATGCATGAAATATCTATACTGAAATGGAGTAATCGTTGAGCAGCGAATGAAATGTAATAATGGATGTAATCATCAGATTGAAATGAAAGTTTTGAAATACTTGTTTAATAAATGCTACCTATGGCATAACTGGTTACGTGAACATCTAATTTTATAGATTATAAGCTTAACTTTGTCTAATACAAGATTTAATTCAGAATTGAAGTTAAAGAAATTGTTAAGCTAATCTTCTCTATTATATGACTTGAAAACCAATAATCGAAAATCTAGCTTTTACTCAAACTTGAACACTGACTACTGGTATCAATGTTAAGTAGACAATCTCAACAACTAAATAGATGTACCTTTATTTGTTTTAGATATTTACTAGGTTTAACTTACTCTGGCACAAGACTACAAGTTTGGAGCGCACAGAGAAAACCAATTTATTTGTGACTTTGAGACTACTAACTATTACACCACGGTGAAACGGCTTTTTTTTATACATTATTAACAGTTTTCAGGACAAAGAAATTTTTACTTACTGAGAAAAATTATTCGGCGCCAAAGATTGAAGTCGTCACCAACTAAGGTACTTAAAATTATATTAGGCGAAGCTATTGCCTTAAATGAGTACTATATAAAGTCTATGTGAAAAAATAAGACTAAACCCAAGAAAATAATATAAACTGCTTCTACCAAATAATCAACTCGCTTGTGAAGTACGTTTCCAATATCTTGGGATTTTTTCCCTTTCTAATACATCGTTAATCTTTGCTATTTTCTTGTAATCTTTTTTCTCAATGTTCTCTGAGTTCCAGTAATATAAGTTAGATGAATACCGGTGTGAGTTACCGTCTTCATTTTGCTTGCAGATCAGTCAAATTTTACTTTTCTTGACTGCGGGTTGCGTGTGTCGAACCTAAAACGGTTTCAAGGTGCAAAGTAAATGAGGAAAATGGCTCCTTTGACGGCAAGTTAAAAGAACGATTAAATAAGTATTCTTTTTTTACCTACTTAATCTAGTTATGATTGTCTTTTACCCAAGATTTCTTCACTACACAAAAAGAAAAGATGCTCCCCAACATTTTCTAGCAATTTATTTATTCACTTAATTATCACCGCTACTTTTAAGACGTGAATGAGATTAAGAGGGACAAAATTAAATATTCCCATCTTAGGACGTACAATTGTTTTCTCATCTTTGCAAATATACCATTATGGCTCACCCTATTCAATCAGTGTGTTGATGATCACTTTTAGACACCTTACTCATCTGCATGAGTTGGCGTATTCAACCCTGCCAACAGACTGAATTAAATTTAATTTCAAAGTCGTAACATAAATATTTGCAACATTTTGCTGTTAGAACAAGGGATTACTAAAATTCAGTTTTCCAATAACCTTGAGGTCAATCTTGTTTGAAGGTAGATGTAGTCTTAAAGTTTTTCATTTTTGTACCACACAATATCATACATTAATCTAAGTATATTATCATGCAGATAAATAGTGCATTAAATTCTAATAACAATCAAGAGGTGACCAAATTTAAACTTTTATTAAAAATCAAATAATGATCTCCTTTTGCTCACGTTCCATCGAATACGAATCATTTTTAAACAGATCTATTTGACAAATAGATTGGACCCTAATAGATACTAACACTCCGAATGAGAGTGGACATGAGAGAAGAGGAGGTACTCAAATCTCCCCAAATCTGCAAAACTGTAGTCTTACTATCAGATACAGTTCAGTATCTTATCCATGACACTTCAGCCTTGGTCTAAATTCTCTGCCGGGCATACAGTCAGTGTATTCTAAGCCGCACCGACAGGTTTGAATATACATCAAAGCAATTAGCCATATGGCAGTTCCATGTGTAAAGGATACTGTCATTTTTACTGATAACACTCAAACTTACGCATATTTACTGTCGGTCTGTGCTATCCGAAGAACGGAATTTATAACTATTCATTAATCACAAATAAATCCCTCAATTGGGGACAATGTACTATGATTGATATTTAATAGTGACATATCTTTGAAAAATTTTAATCCATGTGAAGAAAACAAAAGCAGACTCCACATAATATAGCTGTTATCAAGTTAAAAAGGACGTAAGGTTTTCCTTTTTCTCTATAAGTGAAAGTATTTTAACGATATTGCGTAATGATCTGCTATTATTGCTAGATTAATTATCATCAGTCATATGAAAATCAGAGTTATTCATTTAATAGATTGTTTATATTCTGTTTATTTCTGTCCTTTTCTATACTTGCGTATGCTTAGAGGAAAATACTAAATGTTACACTAATTCATAACGGCTTTCGTCCTAGGAAATGAATTGGTAACACAAGTTTAAATCTTAGATGAAGCAGATTGCTTATCAATTCACCCAAATGGGAAAAGCATGAGCCCATCTGTTCTCCTTCCAACTATAAGTAAATAACACTACCTACTTTAGCTTTGTTAAGGTATCTTGTCTACTAGATAGAAAACTGAATTCAAACCAGAAGTTCTCCACTTAAATATTGACATTATGTCACTTCCTGCTATGGAGGGTTGGGAAAATACTTACTCTAATTCTCAGTGAATGTTAGAAACAATTTCTCTGTCAAAATTTTCAGATGTTCTGATCTTCTGTTTAAAGATTCAATCATTTACAGCCGTAGATGCAAAGGTCTTGTTTCATATTGCCAACAAAAACAAATAGAAATGCGCTTTTCTACGTTTAGCAGATTACAATAGTAGTAAATAATTTTCCAACACTTTCAAAAACCGTGCAAAAAAGTAAAGAGGGCAGTTGAAACAATGGATAAAAATATTCATTAAACATTTAGCGAATTCCTGAAAAAGTAAATAAAAATATGTATTCGATATTTTGTATGAGAGACGTTTATACACGCTAGTAAAGAATGGACTTTTCTAAACGTCATATATGTGTTGCTGCTACATCAAAAGAGGAACAAATCCACCATATCCTCACTGGGAATGGTCTCGGTTAGATGGCATTGAGCGGTTTGTCTGGTTCTTGGAGTTCCCACCCCCAGGTAATACCTGGGTTTGCAAGACTAAGTTCTAGGTTGAGGTGTCTCAATAAAGAGAATGCTGAAAGGACCAAGCATTTTTTGAAATAGCTGCACATGTCATAATTTGGGTGTAGCTCCCCACTTTAAAATGACCATATGTCACATTCTGACACAAATACTTCTAATTGGACAGACGGGAAATATGACTCCTCGGTTACGCCATTGATTATTAAAATTCATTTCTCGATAGAACGATGGGGAAAACTTAAGAGACAAGTACACGAAGAATGTCAAATGTGGACGTGATTCCTTAGTATCTGGGCATAAAATAATCCTAAACGAGTTGACAATGCCGTTAAAATCAATCAATCAATCAGCTTGGCAGGTTCCAACACAATCATTGCGTTGACCCAAATATCCATTCTTCACTTCTTCGATGCAACTGTAATGAATAACATGTCCTCAATAGGATTTATTGAAGGTCCCCGACCAATTTTTGGCTCTCCTCAAGGCACTGTTCCGCTGGAACATGTTGCAGCTTCGATTTATCATGAATATGAGGATGTGCTTCTCGATTACTTCGATGTACAGTGCCACGTTCGTCGTGCCATTTAGAGGCAAACAATTAGGTAGCTTAGCGATGCTTCCAAGAATTTTTTTTTTAATTTTACAGATACTATACGTCAAACTTTGCCGACTTGTATTTCGTGACTGAATATACGTGACAAAAAAGTCAAACACACTCAATTTTGTTCATTCATTTTCTTACACCGAATGCTTTGCAGAATTTAAAGAATATCTTATTCTAAAGGGATATTGAAACGTTCAATATGTGCTATGTTTAGCTTAGTTTGACACAAGACCATAATATTCATTTCCGTTATTTAAAGAATTTGGATGGTTAAAAAAAGGATGTTCTGCACAAATGCAGACCACACAAAATTATTATTCAGCCGAAAATTACTCTCTAAGTGTATTCCACTAATAATCGCTAGGAGGTGTTGTTTTTGTTGTTACTGTCACACACAGATGAACAAAGAGGAATAAGGAGATAGTGTTATCATCTGGTTGTATTTAATTATAATTTTGCATTTTTTCATACGCTTTTGTTTACTCCTTCTCTTTCTGAGTTCATTCAGCTATAACACTGAGGAACGAATAGACCTGAAATTTTGGGGCCGTCATGAGCACTTAAAATGCTTCAGCAAGTGTATGGAGATAACACTATATCACTCACACCTGTTTATGGACGGCAAAATGGGGTGAACGAGGTATGACTCGACACTGCATCTGATAGTAAGGCTTCAATTCTAGAGACCTAGAGTATGTGGAGTACCATTGCTATTACTTCTAGGTCCACTTTGATCAGGTGTGATAGTACCAATTAGGGTCCCATCTATGGATCAAATAAATCTATCAAAATATTATCTATAATCTATGAGACCACGTGCAAAAAGAAAAAAAACTCTTTTGAAACAACTACACAAAAATATAAAGTTGAACGGACAATAAATGCGATTCCCAAATCACAAGCCATAAATAAACCTAGACGAGTTGAAAACCAATCAATCAATTAACAGAACCATTCGTTTAAAATATTTTTTTTCTTTTGATTTTCAAAATCCAATGTGGCGGAACTGTAATGACTGCGAAAATTTGTGTCATGCAAGACAGATCGGCAAAAATGACGGTGAATTATTGTAAGAAATTTAAGATCAGAATTTTAAGAAATTTTGCTTTTTTCATGATTATGTAATTTTCAGGAAGTCAAAGTTAACAAAAAATTTCAAACAAGAAAAGAAAAAAATAAACTCAGTATTATTCGATGCCTCTTGAATAAATGACAAATCTAATCTATTCAAAATGAATTATTTTTCAACCATAAGAACTGAAAAATGGGAATAAATTGGATATCGAATACAAAAATGAATTTTAAAAAATATGAAATGAAAGAATAATTGTAAAATATTTGCAAAGGAATTATTGTTTTTATCATTTTGATTTTGTTTAAAAAACAACAAAAAACAGCAGAAAAACTTTTTCAAAAATGTCCTAAAAGAATAAAGTCAGCAAAAAGGGAGGTAATCCATATTTACTTGTTCCCGACATTTACTTGTTCTATATATCTTATCTATAAATTCCATTTTCATAACCTTCATCATCAGATGAAGAGTTTTTGTTTTTGCTTGTTTGTTAGTTTTTTTTAGGTGGGGGGGTCATAACCAGTTGGTTGATACCATTGACCGCAAATACCTTCTACCCATTGCCAAACGTACTAACGTGATTTATTAACTTCGAATTTTTATCATTTACAGTTTTCAGACTATTGTCTTCATCTTTATTGTAATACGTTTACAACGTTTCGGTCTACGCGTCCTTTGGCCTTCTTCAAATGCTTCTTGTTTCTTGTTTCGAGAGCCTACACGGAACTTAATTCATTCTACAAGTAAAAATAGCAAATAAATACTTACTATTGCTAAACACTGGATAAGGATAACGGAATAAGAACAATCTACCCCGGTAGATTAAATAAAGGGTTCATTTCGAAGTTCCGCGTGGGCTCCCGAGTTCAACAAGAAACGACAAAAAAAAACCGAAGGACGCATAGACTGTGAATATAACAATGAATATCAAGCTTCATCTAAAATATTTTGTAAAATATTTTTAACCTCTAAAATCTACAAAATTGCTATTTTTCATATTTATTCAAATTATTAATATAGTATTATTATTTCATCACTATCAATATTTTCTAAGTTTCGTTTTGAAAGACATAAAGCTAGATGAAGGGAAATATAGATAGGAAAATTTTCTTGCGCAAGTTAAAATAGCAGGCCAAGAAAATCAGGTTTGAAAACTGTGGCTTTTAGCCAATTATGAACATTGATATCTAGCACCGATAAGAAATACGAAATTATCTCATTACGTTAACAACAAATAGACAACAATAAATCTCTCTCTCTCTCTCTCTCTCTCTCTCTCTCTCTCGCTCTCTCTCTCTCTCGCTCTCTCTCTGTATGTTTGAGTGTATCTCTCAAAGTAGCCAAACGATGAAATCGTATTTCCTCAAAGGAAATGAGGAAATGTAAATGAAAGAGATTCAATTGCTGGAAGAATTTTGGAAACGAAATGTTAATATCTCACTTTCTGATTGCTTTTTAACAATCAAAACTCAGAACCAGGATCTTAAATCCTTTACATCTGCCTTTCAGCCTGATGTGTTAATCGCCAATGACAGAATGGTAGAAAAGGTAACTTTTATATAAAGAAAAGTGTTTTATCCACATGAATTAATTTGGTGAGAGTAAAAACTGAAAGAAAATCAGTGTAGTGTTTTGTATAAGATCAAAAATTTTCCAAGTTGGGGTACTCAAAAATACCCATAGCTCGACTTTCGATGGCAGAACCGACTCGAAACCAATTTCTCTTATATAGAAAAGTTTATGCTAAAATGTCACGTTTTCCAAAACATAATTCCCGTCATAAATATAACAGAATTATTTATTTATGCATCATGCGTTTTCTCTTTCTTCCTATCAGTTTCCACTCCGATTATACGTTTGTATTTAGCATTATCCTTTTTGAAACAACATGCACTTTAACTTTCAATACCTCTCTCCTTTCAATAAAGTCATTCTTATCTTGTTCTCTTCGTGTCGTATTCTCTTTCTTTCTTCCTTCCCTTCTTCCGTCAAGTAATGCTACGTGTTTCTGATATCAATTTTTTAGTATTTAATCCGTGTGAAATCAAAGTTTTCTTTCTCCTAGACGGATTGCTATACAAGTGTTATAGGGTCCAGTCTGTTCTATTATTTACACATAGGTGAAGCCAGAATAGTTAGATTCAAACCTTTCCCAAGAGTATTAACCCAATGAAAAATGAAAACAGCTTCTTCTAGGATTTGAACTTGGGTCGCCATGTCCATTTCCTTTGAAGATAATCATTCCACTACGAGTACCTTCACATATAAGATATATACTTATTTTTTAACATATATTGTTGATTTTAAGAAGAGCTTATAATCTTTGTTTTGATATTATGTTTCTCAAGAAATATTAAATTTCTAGTGCATGAAAATATAAATAAACGGGTGGTACCCAAAATTAAGAAATTGTTCAATGCGGCGCGTAAGTCAGGATAAAAACCGAAAATAAATGGATGTGTACTCACTCTTCTGTGGTTGCCACATGTCAGTTTCACGTAGAAAAATACAATCCTCAGATAAGACAGCGCTCTCTCTCGTTCTCTCACTCTATATCTCTCTCTATCTATCTATCTAGATAGATAGATAGATAGATATTCGTTATATAAATTTCTCTCTCTCTCTCTTTCTCTCTCTCTCTCTCTCTCTCTCTATATATATATATATATATATATATAGATAGATAGATATTCGTTATATAAATTTTCACGCCAATACAAATTCCAATTTGTTCTAGAATTTTGAAAAGTTATTTCTTTTTCTTTCAAATTTCACGTAAAAGCAATAACAAGCTTGAATTTATATGAAAAAAATGAATTAAAACCTGAAATTTATGATGCCAGAAGCTGTTGAATTTTTGTTTATTATAATATGAAAACAATTATTTTTTGCAGATATTTGAAATTGCTTTTAATTAAGAATTTTGTTCATATTCTTTGCTGCTTTTTTTGTGATGGTTACATCGTCAAAGATAAAATCGAAGAAAATGCGAATTTTCTTTTGTTCCTTTTCTTTCTTTTGCTTGATTTTGCATATATGATATAATTTGTGCTAATTTTATATAACCCTCCAAAAAAGCAGTTTACCAACGGAGGAGCGAAAAGAGTATGGAAGCCAAATAATGTTATAAATTTTCTTATTGTCAGCCTCTTTACGTGAAGACACATGCGTGTGTGTTAACAATTTATCTTATTCTCATTGTTTTTCTTTCTCTTTAGCATCAACCGACACGTCTTCTGAGAGTCAAGGTTAGTGTGAGAATATCCAAATCACAGTGATATTGCGCTATGGTCAATTTGTCGTCGCTTGTTGTATATTTATTGTACTACTATTTTGATGTCACCATTTGTCGCCGCTGTCGCTGCTGTTGTTCTGCTGTTGATGATGCTGCTGCTGCTCTAATATTATGCCTGATTTTTTTCTTTTCTTTTTTTTTTTTTTTTGCTGTTTATTCTTCTCTCACCACACTCGTCAACGCACTCTTATTTTTCTCCAAACACAGCAAACCTACCAACTTTTATTTGCCATTCAACAAAAGTTTTGTGCACGTAACGAAAAAGAAAAGATTGTCTTGTCATGCTTTTTCTATCACCTCCATTCAATTCTATCATTTCTTTTTCTTTTTCTTTTTTAAATGTTTCTAACGTCTTATCATTGTTTCGTATTTTATTTTGCATTACATTCTGTAATTGTATGTGCTTCTTTCAGTAAACAATAGAGAAATTTTATGGATTCTGAGTCGGCGAAAAGATCTGTTCAACTTTTCGTTTTTTCCTCATGAATAAGTCGTTCTTGCAATTTGTCTTTTCTTTTCTTCTTGTGTTTGTAAAATAATTGACTATCAACTATTGACTCTTTCGTCTTCAGTGCCTCATTGTTTTATGAACTGGACTGTTATCACTTTCTAACGCATGCCCTGATACATCTTCAATGAAGTTATATGTGTATATATATATATATATATATATATATATATATATATATATATATATATATATAGTTCAATACTATATATATATATATATATATATATACATAGTTCAGTACTATATATATATATATATATATATATATATATAGATAGATAGATAGATAGATAGATAGATAGTTCAATACTATATATATATATATATATATATATATATATATATATAGTATTGAACTAAAAACAGACGATGAAAAAACTGAACCATTTTTATTATTACCACAATTTTGATGAACCTTCGATGGCTTAGACACACAGGAAGTGATTATTGTCCTTGATTATTGTCTTCAAATTTCTAAATTGTAGCAAAAAGTAATGATTTTCTAAAAAAGAAAATTCTCTGAAATACCAAAAGAATCGAAAATTTCTTAGAATTTTTTTCCTTGGTAAGATCTTTTAATTAGTGATTAGTCCTATGCTAATAATTTTTCCACCGAAATAAGAAAATTTTGACAATGAATAATCAAGGAAAATAATCACTTTCTATGTATATCAAAGTCAGTTCAGGTTAAAAGCGTAGTAAGGGTAGTACTAATAAGTCATCTTGATTATCTCCCTTGAAAATGGAGGAGGTATAAAAGCTTTTTGTAACATTTGTCAGACAGTCAAGTGTAGTTGGAGTAAAGTGTAATAAAGCTTATCTATAAGTCTAATCACAGGTTCTGCTTTTACTACAATTTATTACAATTTACCGGGCTATTGACATAATGGTTAGAGTGTTCGCCAATGATCCGGGAGACCGGGGTTCAATCCCCGGTCGAGTCTTGCCAAAGACTAAAAAAATGGTAGTTGATGTCGCCTTGCTTAACACTCAGCACTATAAGGTACGGATACAAGGGTAAAGTGGAGCAATCCAGAGTATGGAGTTGCGCCCTCCCCTACACTTCGGTGTAGTAGCGATTGAAAGGAGAGCCTTCGGGTCGCCCTCGACTACGGTCGCCAACTTTACTTATTACACTTTACAATGGAACATTTTATACGGCCAGAACGATTTACCTGATTCAGAAAATGAAGCAATAGACAAACGCTGGACACGTTGGTTCGAAACCTTTACCAACTTCATTGAAACCTTCCTACTTGAGAACCCAAATCGGACCATTAACAAACGTGCCCTCCTGACTAATTATGTGTCCAACTCAATCAACGACATCATTACTGATTGCGAATCCTATGAAGAAGCCATAGAAAGGTTACACACAACTAACAAAAAACAGAAACATGAATTATTTGTTCAACATGTACTTGCCACTCGGTGACAGGAAGCCGGTGAAACATTGGGCCATTTTCTAAAGACCCTTCGAACATAAAGTAGGGGTTGCAATTTCCACCCCATGACTGGATTGGAGGCTTAAGAGGAACACATTTTGGACGTCTTCGTAAATGGTTTTCGCAATGTTCAGGTAAGGCAACGTCTTTTTGAAAATAGGACCCTTACTCTAAAAGCAGGGTATGAACAAGCATAAACATGCTAGCTTACTATAAAGCTGTTATTCTCTTATTTTCAACCTGACACTGTGAGTGCCGCTCTAAAGTAACCTGTTCCTACTGCCAACCCCTCTCAATGATTGTCCAATTTGCTCTTTTGCCCAGAATGTCCCACATGCAAACACTCTAGAACAATCTGTCACGGCTGCATCAACCAGACAAGCGTGCAATTACTGCTGGTTAAATCCACACTCACTACCCACCTGTTTTACGAAGGAAACTCATTGCCACAAATGTGGAAACATAGGATATTTTTCCGAAGTATACCGTTCGTCTAAAAGTACCTATCACAAAATACTCATTACCATTTTCTGCAACGTTGGATGCGTTCCTTCACTGTCTTTCCAAAACTATCATAAAAATTACAATTAATGGAGTGCTCACAATTGCATTGCTAGATACTGGCATTTAAGAAAATTATATTAGAGACAGTCTAGCGAAAAATCACAAATGGCATTATGTCCCCTCCCCAAGGAAAGTAACAATGGTAAACGCATTACTGTCGTCGCACGCAAGTGTTTACTGTTTGGTCGACTTATACAAAGCTGTTAAATTATCTCTAATGAAAGGCCTTTCTTATGGGGAGATATTAGGCCACGACGTTTTTCAACTACACTCCAATATTGCCATACAGTTCGGTGGAAATAAACCTGCATCAAAAATTTGTTTGACAGCTGATGCTCTATCTAGGGTATGCAGCATGATTGCAAGCACGAGAAAAACTCCAGACACTACACAAGTAACTATGCCACTCGGACATAACACGAGCAAAGAGTAGGAATTTACCTTTTTTCAGTGGAAGACATAACAAAAATTATAAATTCCTGCCGAACGTGCGCCGAGATAAACCCAAATTTTATCGACCTACACCTGAAGTCCTAATAAAAGCAACACAGCCATTTGAAAGGCTCAATCTGGACTTTAAATCCCCGCTACCATCGCAAACACGAAACCGATACATGCTGACTATTGAGCACGAATATTCACGGTTTCCTTTTGTTTTTCACGGTCCGGATATGACTTCAACAAAAATCATGCAATGCCTCTGTTCCCTATTTGCAATCTTTGGAGTGCCTGCATATACCCATTCAGACTGAGGGGCTTCCTTCAAGTCTAAGCATCTCCGACAATTCTTACAAGAACGGAGTGTGGCTGTAAGCCGGAAAACCTCTTACAAACCCCAGGGTAATGGCCAATGTGGGCGATACAGCAGCCTTAATTGGAAAACAATTCAATTGGTCGCTTCGACCCACAATGGCTCGTTAACTAATTGGGAAAATCTCTTTCCAGTCGCCCTGTATGCCATCAGATCTTAACTGTGTTTGGCATCCAATACCACCCCACACGAAATATTTTTACCTTTCCAGCGACGGAGTTCAGCTGGGAACTCCGCTTCCTTCTTATTTCTCAAACAGGTACGGTTCTCCTAAGACACCACGTTCGCTATACTAAACACAATTCCTTGATAGACGAGGTGGAACTAATAGAAGCGAACCCTCAATACGCACTTGTGCCACACTCGGATCTCTCTCATGGATCTGGTCCCTGCCGGAGATGTGCCAGATCTAAAAATCACCATTAAGAGACTTGATTCTTCTGAAATACAACCTAGAGATCACTGTACTGTTCTCGATACATTACCCTCGGATGATAATACAGCTTCCGTTGCGTCTCCGTCAGGCCTTTCTGTGGAGTCTGCAGCCCTGACAACATCAAATGATCCAGATGAGCGATCAATACCTCAGAAGCGTGTCCATCCAGAAACGGATTCTGATGATCCATATTCGAACTCAGAGAGGCCTAATCCTCAGAGAAGGAGATATTTCGGGACGAAATATTTCAGTCCAAGAACTAACAGGTGTGCTCGTAATGAGATGTCTCCCAGTTTAAATAATCCAATGCAAGACCGACAACAATCCTGGTGTTTACAAAGAACTTTACCAAGAACTTATAAAGAGCCCGGACATTTGAAGGATTTTCTCCCTTATAAATAAGGAGGGACGTAGGGGAGAATATACTAATAATTCACATTGATTTTCTCCCTTGAAAATTGATTTTAGAACTCTTTGTAACATCTGTCAGATTGACAAGTCTAATCAGAGTAAAATGTAATAAGTGTAATCAATGGTTCTGTATTTACTACAAAGGTAAACTTCAGTCGAACTATTCGGACCTTATTTTTCCGATGAAGATATCATTGGGGAACAAAAAGTTCTGGCTCTCTTACCAAGAAATGTCGGCAACTTTAACTTCGCTTTTAAACTAGACTAATTCTAATCATTGAAATTTGAGTCGATAATAAAAAGTGGTTTAGTTTTTTCACTTTTTGTCGTCTAATACTGTGTGTGGAGAAAAGTGTTTGTAAGTACGTCGCCAAATAATGGAAAAATAAGCTTTAGCAAAAACATTTTTTATCAATCAAGTCAAATCTGTAGTGAATATTAAATCACATCACGTCAGGTTGCGGACTGATTAATTCAACCTAACACACACACACACACACACACACACATATATATATATATATATATATATATATATATATATATATATATATATGTGTGTGTGTGTGTGTGTGTGTGTGTGTGTGTGCGCGCATGTGTGTGTGTGTGTGTGTGAAATTTACGTACCTTTTTTTTCAGCCTTTTAAACTTTTACAGTTTCCTTTTTCATATTTTTTTGTTTCACATTTGAAATTGCTGTATTGTTTCAATTTTTCTTTGTTTTTTTTGTTTTATTGCTCAGTTATTTTGGGAGGGGTCTTTTTCACGTTGTATAAATGTCGTAAGACGATATTATATATATAATTTCAGAACTCATACTTATTTGGTTATCAGTATGCTTGTTTTCGTGTCGAGTACACTAAAAATGTTACCTTAAGTCATATTATCTCTCTTAAACATAAAAGGGCATACAAAAATATACTTTATACTCATTAGCTTTGCGCATTCACACGTTTAGATATACCCAAATACGCATGCCCTCATATACATACACAGAAAGCACAAATATAACAAAAGAATATATCCACGTATCAAAATAAAATTTGATAGATATGCAATCGTTTATAATTTATTAAACTCTCTCTCTCTCCCTCTCTCCATCCTTCGCTCTCTCTCTCTCTCTCTCTATGAGTGTGTGCGTTTGTGTGTGCGATATCACGCGGAAATTATTTTTTCAGTGTATTGCAACTTATACTTTCACGCTTTCCAGATCAACAGGCAATACTACGTTCTGAAGAATTGTAAATATTACAGGAGAGCAGTCTCATAGAAAATATTGATTATATAATAGACTTGGATTTATATTTGAGTAGGTTAAATAGTTTGTTGAACAAAGATGTCTTCTCAAAAACTTTAATTTTGTTCATGATATAGTTTAAAACTTTGTTAATTTCCTAACGTTTTTATATATGTGCAGCTATGTTTTAGCCCAGACATCAAAGAGTCGCTTTATATTCGGTGACCTTTAACTACAGTAATTAACACACACACACACACACACACACACACACACACACACACACACACACACACACACACACGCGCGTATATATATATATATATATATATATATATATATATATATATATCTTTTTCTTTAAGAAAAAACCAAAGACCGGTTAATTTAGGATTATGAATTTATTTCCATCCTGTTTTTCAGTTTCTGGTGTAAACCAATGTCCTGAAGGAATTACTCCCAACTCTGGTTTAACTGGACCGAATAATACTATATATATATATATATATATATATATATATATATATATATATATATCCAATGAGGGAGAAAGTATATGTGTGTAACATTAAAATTAATTGCACATACTGCTACTAATAGTTTCACGTATTCACGATTAGCAAGCAATTCTAAAATCTGAAGGATTTCAGACTTGTGAGTGGAACGAGAGTGTGGTACATACGATTAGAAATTGTAGAATATAAAACGGAGCCTAAGTTACATTACAAAATATCTGAAAAGAAATCTATAAAATAATAAAAGTTAGCTTCGCAAAAATTCACTGTGGTTTACTGAATTGGAAAATCCTTAAATTCTTACATACATTTAATCTTTTCACTCAATTTAACGAAATAAAGTACCGAGACATATGAAAATAGGTTTCCGTTATCTTTGCAACTAAGCCTACCGTTACCTTTTAATAAAATGAAAAATATTTTTGTTATTTGCTAGTTTAGTTCTCACAATGTGTCTTCTGTATCCAACAATTCAAAAAATTATTTGCCTCAGCTTGTGAGATGTTATTAAGTAATAAGAATTAGAAAAATAATCAATGAGAGTCCCTGATGCTGCAATACATAAATAATTGCAGGGAATTGAATCCTTTGAGCTCGTTACACAGCTATAACAGTGATCTGCAACTGCTTGAATTCTCCTAAATCGGTCGCCATGCAAAGTGACAGATCCAAATCTGCCCAACTATTTTTCCATCGCTGAAGGTAGAATAGTTGGATTCCTGCCTTCCCTCCCCACCCCAAAAAAAAACGCAAACAGATTTGTTAAGAATTTGAAGTGAAGTAACCGAGTTCTGTTTCTATTATGATAATTTTTATGTCACGAGCGTCTCCGTCGGTACAAAACCCTGTGTATTACATAAATGTATTCTCATTTGCGTTTTATTTTGTTCAACCTTTTAGCATCCAAAGGAGACAAAAACTTTATAAGCAACCTGCATAAATGAACTTATTTAAACGTTATTGGAGTACGTTTTCGCAAGGAGAAAGGTCAAAACGTAACTTAGAGCTGGTCATAATGATTCTTATTACCAGGGGGTCAAGTTTTGTAAAAACTACTGAATAGTCCTAAAAATTCCTCAAAGTTTTCTGGAAAATCAATATTTATAGTAACAGCACAGTGTATTTTTGATAAATTGATTAATACTATGTAATCATTTTATATCTAAAGTTAGAAGAACTACCAGGAAACTAAATTAATAATGTTTAATTAAATTTGAATAATTATCTTTGTAGGACAAATAATTCGTTAATTTTTCTTTTGATGTTAGAGACTTAAGTTCTGATCGATGAGTTACGTCATGCAGCAACCTGGGTTTTCACTGATGATCGTTTATTGTTAGAGAAAACCTTTTAATAAAATAATAAGAAACAATTACTTTTTACGTTAAAACTTTTCCCATATATGTATGGATACCAAATTTGATTGCTTTAAACTAGAAGGCAGTCAAATAAACTCTGCCTAGTGATTAATATTAATGCCAAGTAAAATATTTTACTCTCAAAGGCATTCGAAATCATGATTTTACAATGGAATTGTGTTGCCCATGATTTTACTATAAAAATCCATTGTAGATTTCGTTGTTCAAACCATTTGATCATTTACACATGATAAGCCATGCAAATTATTGATATAAATGAAGTAAATACACTTCTTATTAAAATAAATAAAATTACTAATATAACTGCAATAAAAGTACGCGTATGAATATTCATGAACTGCACTTTTGAAAAACTTCAGTTTTTTTTTGTTCACCTACTAGCTATTACCTTAGCACTTTTCTTTAAAAATCAATAAACTTACGTGTAATTTTTTCTGCATTTTATTTTCAAACTGGAGTGTCGAGTTTAGAGTTCAGTTAGAATAGACACAATAATCTCACTTTAATTTCAACAAAGTTTCTCTAAGAAAATATTTAAAATTTGCTTGAAAAATATTGAGCTTTTATCAATGCATTCTAACAACTGAGAACATACAGTTATTCACCTGCGTAAAAAAAGCTGGATAAAAAGACGCGGGAAAATTATTAAAAAAAAACGAACTGTGTAAAATTTGAAAATGGTTTTCAACTATCTTACACGTCAGCAAGTACAAATTTTAGTTGATTTACTTTCCTTTCTTTCTTTTACAATGTGTTTTTAACGCATTCTTTTTTCTTTCTATGTTCTATATTCTCTTATTTTGCAATGTTTGGCATTTATAAGAGAATCAGTTTATTCTTAAGTCTCTACATTGTTTGCATATCATGACGTACATGCCACTCCGCACTAAATGAGTGGCGTTGCAAAATCTTCCGATCCCATTTTGATTAATATATTCGTGTATTAGAATTATCTACAATATCCACATATAATAAATGCCTTCAATAATTGCTCATACTTTCGTCATTGTTCTTGGCTTATTTATGAAGGGACTAATTTAATTTATCTATTTTGATTGCTGGCATCAAAAATTATATCTCAAAAAGAACATTTAATGAGGGAATGTTGTCTTTTGATCTTGAATGTTATCAAATTCAACAACTTTTTTTTTAAGTGGGGATGCTAACATTGGACTTGAAGAAAATTAATCAATATTAATTCTTGAAGCGGAAAGCATCACCAATCAAAATAAACATTTAGTTATCAAGATGCTAAAATAGCTAACGAAGTGCTAGAATGCTGAAAATCCGCTCTTAAGCATTAAAAATTACAAGTTACATGGATTTAAAGGACATAATGTAAAAATCATTATTATTACGACTCAATGATAATTTATATTATTATTATTTGCTCCTTCTCAGTATTCTGACCGTTCTCAATAATGTAGTAGTTTGGATGGTCTCCACTCGTCCTCGTATTTCCAACTCCTCCAGTCCCTTTAATAATCCTTTGATGACTGTGCCAAAAGCACCAATCACGATTAATATAATTGTTGCCTTCATGTTCCATAATTTTTTTCAATTCCTTAGCAAGGTTCAGGTACTTATCCTTCTTTTCACTTTCTTTCAGCTTTATTTTGTGGTCAGCCAGGACAGCAAAGTCCACAATTCTACAAGTTCTCTTTTTTTGTTGTTGGGCAAGATTAGGTGATCAGTTTGTATCTCAAAGTCCCATAGGAGTGTATGAATATCATTAAGACTCATGCTGAGTTGTGCATATACCATTTTTTCGTATGGTCAAATTTCAATTTCTTGCACATCTCCCAGCGGATCACTTTGCCCGCCCAGTCGTGTCTAGTCTTATACTCCTACTGTGCTAAATTTACTGCATTCGCTTATCATGTGATTTATGGTTTCGTCTCTATCACCACATAACCTACATTTGCTATTTTGTTGCGTCTTAGAGTTTTTCACGAGGTGGAGAATGTACATGGAAATAAAACAACTGGATGTAAAGGAAACAAAACTATTGTGGAGTAAGATATAGGAAGGGAAAAAGCATAAAAGGTCGAACATAGAAAAGAATTACAAGGAGTCAAGGGCTCTGATACGATAATACTCCTGGAATAGCATAGACCAACACTGAAAAAAGTATCAAATTGGAAAACGCCAGGACAGCATAGCATCCATGGATTCTAGTTTTAAAAATTCAAGTCCATCGACGACAGAGATACTCTGAGTAGATACTCAAAAGAAACAAATATACCCGAATTGATGACTAAAGGAAAGATCCCCAAAAAAGATCCATCCCCAGGAATTGATAAACATCCCCAGCAACCAAGATGTAAAAAAATACAAACTGAACAGATTAGGGAGGAGATATATTATTCACCTGTAAATTGTGGGCTGTTTTCCGAAAAACAGAAAAGATTCCACAAGGGAACAAGAGGAATAAGTGACTTACTGTACATTGATCAGCACATTCTCAAAGAGAGCAAAGCGAGGTGGAAAAATGTAGCCATGACGTAGATTGACTTCAAAAGGGCTTATGATATTGTCCCGTGATCCTTGATGGTAAACTTTCTTAAAATATAAAAGATATCCGACAAAGTCATTAAGCAGAATTGATAGCTGAAGGAAAAACTTTAGCTGGGGTGAAAATCCAAAATCACATCTTCCAAAAACATGCTCCTTCACAATTACTATTTTAATAGCCATGATCCCACTGAACTCTATTCTTAGAAAATACACAGGGAGCTAAAAATCTACTAAATCATATGAAAAGATTAATCACGTACATGGAAGACATCAAACTGTTTTTGAAAACTGTTTTTGAAAACGAAAAAGAATTGAAGACTCTAATACAAACAACAAGAATTTACAGTCAGGATATAGGAATGGAATTTAGCAGAAAGAAATGTACTATGCTAATAATGAAAAGTGGAAAAGGATATATAACGGAAGGAATAGAACTGCCAAATCAAGAAAGAATCAGAACCCTGCGAGAAAAGGAAAATTACATGAATTAGGGAATATTGGAAGCGTACGCCATCATATAAGCAGAGGAAAAATACCAAAAGATTACCTCAGACGAACGAGAAAGCTTCTCGAAACCAAACTTTGCAGCAGGAATCTCATCAAAGGGATAAACACCTGGGTGGTCCCCTTCCTAAGATACTCGGGACCATTCTTAAAAGGAACGAAGAAAGAGAATAAGCAAATGGAGTGGAGGATAAGAAAGCTGGTGATGCTGCACAAGAACTTATTGCCCAGAGATGACCGAGACATACTATATGTGTCAAAAAAAGGAGAAGGAATGGGAATCGCCAGAATAGAAGATAACATGGATGCATCAATACAAGGACTCGAAGACAACATAAAAAAGAGCAAAAGAAGATTTATTACAGCCACCAAAAACCTCACTGACAACATTAAGATAAGCAAAGCAGCAATAAACACAAATGGGGAAAAATACAATTGTATGGTTACTTAAAGCGACAAACTGACGAAATTGCAAACCATAAGACCTGGGCATAGCTAAGAAAGAGAAACCGTAAGAGAGCTACTGAATCTCTTTTAATAGATGCACAAAATAATTCCATAAGGACCACTTATGCTAAAACGAAATAGATAAGACGCAACCGAATACCAAGTATAGGTTAAGTGGTGATACAGACAAAACGATTAATCATATAATAAGCGAATGCGGCGAACTTGCTAAAAAGACACGATTGGGTAGGAAAGGTGATCCATTGGGAATAGTGTAAGAAATTAAAACTTGACAATAATGTCAAATTGTACATGCACACACCAAAGACTGTTCTGGAGAATGAAACACAACATTCTCTGGGATTTTGAGTGACAAACCTAATCCCAACCAGAAAACCAGATCTAATGAAAATTAACAAAAAAAGGAACCTGTTGTATCGTGGACTTTTCGTCCCAGCGGACCACAGGGTGAAAATCGAAGAAACTAGAAAGAGAAACAAGTACTTTAACCTCGCTAGAGAACTAAAAAAGCTATGGAACATGAAGGTGATACCAGCTGTAATTGGGGTACTCGAAGTAGTTCCGAAAGGTTAGTTAAGGGGGCTGCAAGAGATAGGGCTGCAAGAGATAGAGGACAAGCCGAGACACTCCAAACTACTACACAGTTAAGATCGACCAGAATAGCTTTAGGAACCTGAAAATATTTGCTCTCACTAAGATTTTAATGATAAAAATCTCTTAACGCTCGTGTGAAAAACTCACAAGGAGTAATAATAATAATATTTTTAAAAATTTTAAATAAAAATAATAATAATTTTTTGAAAATATATCCAAATCAATGCATGTGTGAGAAAAATTTTTTTTAATTTAAGAATTTAAAATTCAAGTGAAGATGTGCGCACAAGTGAGACGAAATTACGACGACCCAATGTCAAGTTTGCTTCTTGAAAAATAGTTAACTTTTCTTTTTTACTAATTTTTTAGCGAAACACAATATTACGGCTATAAAACCTTCCGTACGCATCAGACGCCCTCAATCTGCGCTTTCTTTTCGCGTTTCTTAAAATGAAGATGTATCTTGATGATAAAATTTGAGTTTATGGAAGGCATCAAAAGTAATTAGACGATGCAAAGAGGAGTTTCAGGTTTTCTGTGGATGATTGGAAACTCGCCGGACAACATGTGCTGAATGGCAAGGGGACAATTTTAAAGAAAAATTAACATTTTCGATTTTGTTCATTTCTATCTTGATAAATACAGCTTCGTTTAGACTCTTTTTGTCCACACCTTGTATAATATCAGGTTTAGTCTTATAGTTTTAAACCAAATATCTGGAACCGTCCTAATTGTAGAATTTATATTCGAATTAATAGCAAAGGAATAAAATGGAAGTACTATGCAATCAATAGTCAATTAGAACAAGAACGGCAACCCAACATTATTTTCACTACTTGAGATTTTTTCACATCAGTGTTAGCTGATGGTTTTCACTGGAATCTGAGTGAAAACAAGTCTCCTCGACTCTTCTCAGTATTCTGACCAATCTCAGCAATGCAGTAGTTTGTCTCCACTCGTCTTCTTATTTCCAAGTCCTCCAGTCTTTGTACCAATCCTTTGGTGACTTACCAAGAGCCCCAATGTGGTCAACAGGGACACCAAAATCCACAATTCTGCAAATTCCCTTTTTTATTATTAAAACTGGTAGACTGAGCATGATTAGATGATCCGTTTGTATCTCAAAATCTCAGAAGAGTCTGTGTGTCTCATTCTCCATGGCAGATTCTCAGTTGTTCATATACCATTTGTTCATATGGTCAAATTTAAATTTCTTGCACAGTTCCCATGGATCACCCTACCCAATCGGTCGTATCTAATCTTGTACTTTTTGTGCGCTAGTTTGCTGCATTCGCTCATTATTTGATTGATCGCTTCGTCTCTATCATTTCCTAACTAACCTACATCTGCTGTTTTATTGCGTCTTATCTATTCTCGCTTTGATATGGTTGGTCCTTATGGTGTTGTTTTGTACTGGTATTAGAAGAGATTCAGTTACTCCTTTAAGGTTTCTCTATCTTAGCCAAGTTCACGTTTTGTCTAGTGATATTTCGCTTGTTAGCCGCTTAAAACGCCCATAGAGTTTGGGTTTTTTCCCATTTTTGTTTTCTGGTTATTTTCGTTCTGTTGGTATTCTGTCATCAGTATTGTTTCTGGTGGCTGTGTCTTTCTCTGCGCTTTTCAATGTAGTCTTCGAGTCATTGTATCGATGCGTCAACGCTATTTTCAATCCTGGCAAAACCTCTTCCTCCTTCTTTTCTTGTCATATTTGTATATTTAATTGCAAAATCTTACACTGTTCAATAGTATACCATTTTTACTGTTTGCATTTGTTTGTTTGAGAAGTAGCTGAAAAAACTGACTCTGCCCTTTTTTTACAAATCATAAACCCAAAAACCTTTTTTGGGTGCATTTGCAAATGGATAAGATGATATTGGTCACATCATGAACTATACAAAAAAAAGGTCAGTTATCTGAAGAAATTTGGAATGTCAATGTTTCTTCACAAAGTGAAAAATTTAGGAAATTTAGAGAACTCATATGCATCGCTTGGAGACTTTTTGGGTCGGTTTTCATAATTAAAATGACGATGTTTTATCAACAAGAAAATATTAATGGTCGATTTTATGGGAGCGTAAAGGGATCATCTATTATTTCTATCATCATAATTTTCATTTGTATGTCCTAACATAGAAAACATCGCTCAGAAACAGAAAGCCCTATTTTCTCATTAATAAAGAAGTTATTACTAAAAGGGGAATAAAGAAGTTATTACTGAAAGGGGAATAAAGAAGTTATTACTAAAAGGGAAATTCTTCCAATATATCACCATGTCATGACTACTGATTGCACAACTTAGACAGTAATCAAACACTTGGAGAAAATGATAGATGGGAATTACACTTTGTACTGTTATAAGCAAATCTTGGAAGCAACACTCTACAAAACAGCAGTGGTATGACTGCTTACCTCCCATCACGTAAACCATCCAAGTAAAATGAACAAGATACATTGAGTATTGCTGGAGAAGTAAGAACGAACTCATTATCGAAATTCTTCTATCAAAGCCAACATATGAACGCACCAGTGTTGGCCGACCAGCAAAAGATAGTGTGTTGTCTAAAGAACGAAAGGCGAAAGAGTGAGAGTGAGTCGATTGAATCCCTGCTGTCGGCACTCCTTCATAATGGTGATGATAATTGATGATTACAAATAATGTACTGTATTTTTATAAGATATATATACCATCTATTTAAGTTTTTGAATTTATGTACGAAATGTACGAAAATGATACTGTTGCTACCGAAGTGTCGTTATTATGTGAATATTTCGGCAAGAAAAGAATTGAAACTAATGACTTTCCTCTAAAGAAAAGTCTCATTACAAAAAGAACAAATTGTCCTTTTTTTATTTTACTAATTTGTCTTATAAAACGAAATATTTACATAATGATAAAATGAGTTTGAATCTTATACCGAAAATTTGGGGGTTTTTGCCGATATAACAATTAGATATGCAAAATAATCACCTGATTTTTTTATGCATGCTCAAATCGACAAAGCTCTTAAAAGTTTGAGTAGGAGTTGGATGTGACACAAGGTCAATATTTAAGCGGAGTTCAAAGGATGTGAATTGTAAGTGTTCCATCTCCTAAACTGGTTGTCAAAAGAACTAAGTCTGTCCTACTAGTTACTACTATAGCTGAAGGAAAAAGTGGATTCATACGTTTCCCAAGGGCATTAACGCGATACAAATAGCCTTGTCCAGATTTGAACTCGTCACCGATTCCACTTCCAACAACGATAACAGTTACACTAAACGCATCTCTAATATATTGGTTCCGCTATACTAAATTCTTTGTCTGTTTTAAGTCGGAATTTCACTTCCAATACTTTCCGGTCCTCTTTCTTATGTAACATAAGCAACAACAAAGATGAAAAATGAGTCCTAACTCATTACTATACATGATTACATCACTTCTCAACATTTTCAGATAAAAAATGGTGTTTCTATCATTCAACAGAAGTGACGTACTATTGCTATAATAGGCTCTATAACACGATTGGTGCTATAGAGCCTTTAAAAGCTTAATAACAATCAATGTCTACATTTCATTTTCCATTTCTAAAGTCAATTTTGACGTAAAAATTCAGTAACAGAGTTATGGATTAATGACATAAGTATAGATAATGTAAAACACAAAGTATAGCATACTCCGAAAATTAGGCAGTGAATTAAATAATAGTTACATTTAAAATAGAAACAGAAAAATATTTTAATTTTGATTTATTCGATGTCTGCAATTTTACAGATATTTTGTTCCAGATTCAAAAAAAACAGTTCTATTTTCTGAAAAGAAAACATTATTATTGATCTGTCTATTTTGGCATAGCGAATACGAACGATCAAACCATAATCGAAAAACTACCTTGCAAAATAAATAAAACTAAACTGTATGTATTGATTATTTGGTCATGAAATATATGTGACTCTTCAAATTATATTTCAAATAAATTTCCAATACAAAAAGGAAAAAAATTGTTCCCTTTAATTCAATTCTAATATTTGTTTACGAAAGAAACAATTGCCAAAATAAGTTAAGAGTTTCAAAAAAAATATGTTGAGGAGTAAAAGAAAAAATAATAAAAAATGTAATTTATTATTTCAAGACAGGAAATTGTGGAAAAGTTGTGGAAAAAAGTTTGGAGAATGGCAAAAATGATCCTTCGTTGTGCTGGAATTTTCAGAGAAACTCCCGAACTATTTTTGCTGGTAAAATATATTCATTCACATTCCGTAACCTTGTGTGATCGTGGAGCACTACCCATAGAGCGTGTCTTGAGCTCTAATATCCTGACCGACCCCATCCATCTCCTCGTCTACAATAGGTTTGAATTCAGTTTTTGTTCTTAGACTGGTTTGCATATCAAAGTTAAAGAATCCTGTTTTTCCGACAGGGCTCTTTAATTTTTTGAATCAATATACGTAATTGAAGGTAGAATAGTTAGATTCATGCTTTTCCCAAGTTTCTAAGCAAATAGCTTCATTCAGGAATTCATCTCCAAGGAAATATATACACACATTATAATTGATTTATATATATATATATATATATATATATATATATATATATATATATATATATATATATATATATATATATATTATATCATATTATATTATAACAGTGTTGGTTGTTACTAAATCACTTTGTGGGTTTGTGGCGAACCAAGTGCAATATAGTATGGAGTGTGCTCAATATCTAGGATTATATAATAATAATAGTAATATATATATATATATATATATATATATATATATATATATATATATATATTGGTCCAGTTGAACCGGAGTTGGGAGTAATTCCATCAGGACAAGAAGTTATTCAAGCATGAATATTTAAAATTTTCCTGGTAAAGAGCTCAATGTACCAATAATACAGAGCAATAAATTCTTTAAGAAAAACAACGAAACCGGTCACATAGGATTATAAATTTATTTCAGTCGTGTTACGCAATTTTGAAGTTTTCAAAAACACGAAAAAAGTAACAGGACTTCTTCAGATCATTTTGGATAAAAAAAATTGAATAGACACATGGTAGTAGGAGGGGATAGTAAGAGGGAGTCGAAGAGGTGGGAGGGAGTCGAGGAGGGGTGAGGAGTTACCTCTTCATTAAGCCCACTTCCGTTTTAAATTTAACTTTCGGTTAGCAGTGTAGTAAATATTGTTTTTTTAATTTTTTTTTAAAATTTATATTTAGACCTAACTTACAGATTTTTTATTGACTAAGATTTAAACTTTAAATAAAAAATTCAAGTAAAGGTACAGTATTAGATATATTAGAATTAAAGCAAATATTTAATTTATTTACTATATTTTAACATTTCAAAATTATTTAGAAAGCATTAATTCGTTCCACTTTTTATGCGTAGTACGTATGTATTATATTCTTTTTCACAATTTTTTATCTAACAATTTATTTTATTTATTATTTTGTTAATTATTTATAGTTTAAATTTAGCCCTATGTCTACACCTAGCTATTAGTTCATTTCTCTTATTTAATAATTTTTTTTTTCGTGTTTTTGAAAACTTCAAAAATGTGTAACAGCATTGAAATAAATTTATAATCCTATGTGACCGGTTTCGTTGTTTTTCTTAAAGAGAGTATATATATTATATATATATATATATATATATATATATATATGTATATATATATATATATATATATATATATATATATATATTAGAATAAACTTTAAAAATTACTCATGTTTTTGTAATAATATTTATTTTGGCAGACCCTATATTTTTAAGATGTTAGATCTGCATCTTCAGATAAAGAAATAATAAGAAATTTCTCAGGAAGATTTAGAAAAACGCACAAAATTCCTGCCAACCTAACTCCTTACCCAAATTTCGTGTGCCTTTTTTAAGTAAAGAACTAGACTATTATTTTTTTTTGTTTGTTAAGAAATTACATTTAATTCCTGTTCAAAGATGTATCAATGTTTTTACTTCTCTTTCCTTTCCACCTCTTGTTATGTAATGGCAAACAAATTCTTAAACCCAAATGAAGGAAATTGATTAAAAAAATACTGAATAAAGGAATAAATTGATTAATATTACTATTATGTAATACGTGATAGAGGGTGTTATTTTGTATTGATTACAGATTTCATTTTATTAATATTTTTATAGTTCATTCCAATAATGATCAATATTAATTAGAATGATTTGTTATCAGTATTAATTATTAAATGTTAATTACTATGATTACCATATTGTAGTAGTTGTTGATGTCCGTTGTTGTTTTAGTAGGCATTGATCTTATTAATATTTATAATTATCATGAGTTGATGATTAATTTATCATATTAATAAGTTCGACGATAAGTAATTATACTTGTAATTGTAATATTAATTGTGATGATTATGCTTAATATGGTATTATCCATATTACTTGGCATGATTTTATTTATAAATCTAAGGATTGGAGGTTTAGTAATAATATGAATATCATGATAATGTGTATGATATGAGTGTAATGTTGGGAATATATAATATTATGTTGTATGTGTTTATAATTTTAGATAATGTTTTAACAGTAACTGTTATATAACATACATATGACGTTGGTTCTATCAAGAAGTTCAGTGAAAGGGGAAGAGTTATTGGAAATAATTAGGTTGGCAGTTTTAAATTTCTTGTAATAAATGATAAGACTTCTTTGGTATGATCGATAGAAAGAGCATTTTTGGATAAGGTTTTTAAGTATATGTTCTTATAATTACTATGAAATTGGTTTTTGTTTTAAAGGTTTATTGATTGTTTATGGTTTAGGGTATTGTCTATGTTATGCTGTTCAGTTTTATAAATAAAATGCTTAATATATGAATCAACAATGTAGTTGGGAAACGCATTATCAATGAGAGTTTGTTTTATATTTTTAAGTTCGTAAAGGAAGATATGAGGTGCATTCAATAAGTTTCCAGACTTTCTTTTGTACAAGCATTTTAAATTGTCATAGTCACTTGAGAATTCAGTATGTTATTGCTATACTTCTTATGAGATGACTGACCAATTTTTATGATTTCAGGTTTAAATGAACAGCTACAACTGGAATTGGAATACACCCTACTAAAGCCTGATTGTCACAGATGGTAAATCTCAAAAATGCAATCTGACACTTTAGAAGAACGATATGTAATGAAATTCTGTTTTAAACTTGGAAAAAATGCCACAGAAACGTATGGAATGCTTCAGACTGCTTTTCGACCATCTTGCATGAATCGAGCATCAGTTTTTGAGTGGCATAAGAGATTCAAGGAAGGCAGGGAGTCTGTGAGGGATGATGAGAGGTGTGATAGGAGTAAGGAAGTCAATACACCAGAGTTGATTGGCCAATGGGTTACGGTTAGGGTTACTATGTTGAGGTTTTAAGGGAATTCAGGAAGAGATTCTGTCGGAAGAGGCCAGCACTCTTCAAATCGGGTCAGTGGCATTTACACCAGGACAATACACCAGTCCACAACTCCATCCTTGTCACAGACTATTTGACCAAAGTGGGCATCAAGACACTTCCTCAACCTCCCAGTGACTTTTGGTTATTCCCTAAGCTCAGAGGCTGTCGTTATGAGACAATTGAGGAGATGAAAGAGGCTGTGACGTAGGTCATTGACATGCTCACACAAGAGGACATCCATGGGGCCTTCCAGAAGTTGTTGGAACGGTACAACAAGTGCATAGCAGCCGGAGGAGATTACCTCGAAGGGGACAAGAGTTTCATGTGTGTACTATCAATAAAAGTGCCCATACGAAATATTGTTCTTCCTCACGTCCAGATTGCATTTTTGAAATTCACCAGCTATGACAATCAGTAGGGTGTATTCCAATTCCTGCTTTAGCTGTTCATTTGAACCTGAAATCATAAAAATTGGTCAGTCATCTTATAAGATGTATAGCAAAAACATACTGAATTTTCAAGAGTCTACGACAATTGTAAATGCCTGTACAAAAAAGTCTGGAATGCACTATATATATATATATATATAATATATATATATATATATATATATATATATATATATATATATATATATATATATACTATTATGAGTATTTATTAGTTATATTCCTTAAAAAATCTTAATGATTGGTTTGACCATGAAAGCAGATTGCACGCTATGATTATTTAGTTGCAAATAGAACTGAAAAATGTGTTATTCTCTTAGAATCTTTCTACAATGTATCTTCTTGGTCGGAAACATATAAAAATCGGGTTATTATATTATATAATTATTATATAATCGGGTTTTTATATTATAATATTATAGATGCCACAAGAATTGATATACATCATACTATCTGATTTTACAAGCATAAGGATGTAAAATTAGATGCCAATTCCGAGCATAAACTTTTAGCACTGAGTTTTAACAGAATATCAAGATTTTAAAACAACATATAAATTCTACAGCCAAATCTTAAGATACCAAGCTTAAATAGCTACTTTTTTTTCTTATCTAAAAACTAAAACTAATTGATGAATTTACAAATAATAAGAATATTTTCATATAAAAAAACATGTTAAAAAATCGCAGTATCACTGATAGGTTATTTTTCCTACCAAATTTAAATGGCAGGTTTATTTGTAGTGTTTAAAATCTACATATGAGGAACTCTTTAGTACATCAACTAATTGGTAATCACCAAAAGACTCTGTTAAAGACAGAGTCATTTAAGTGAATTATAAAGAGCCCATTATTTATTGAATACCTTATGAATTTGGTGGTGTGCACTGGCATGAACAGGATTGAATGGAAACCCCGCGGTTATCTATGTTACAGGCCTTCTCTCAACATAAAACCAATGTTCTCTGAGAGAAGAGAGAAGTGCTGCACAGTATTAATGTTGGCAAAGAGTTATCAAAAGGAGGTTGTCTTTGGAAAGTTATCTAAGGTATGTGCTGAAAGGGATGCTCGGGGCCTTAAGCCAAACTTGGTACCAGAGGCCCGACATAGCTTCTGATAAAGCAAGGTCATGGAGTACAGGCTGGAAATACGGAAGTAAAAGGGTCATAGTCTCAAACTTAACACTTAATCGAGGATGACCTACACAGATGCACTTAGAGCCATGTCAAACACTTGGAAGACGTGCCCATGAGAAAACTGTAAAGATCTTCCGAGATGACGTCACAGGGAATTAAAATTGAAACGCGGTAAATAGACGTATTGATTTTTGATCTTCGGGCTTCTCACCTGAAGTGCATGTTCCAAAGACAGTCGAAATGAAAAAAAGAGATTTTTCCGAGAAAAATATGTGGAATTTCTTTTATTGAAACGAAACGAATTGTCAAACAAGTATCCAACAAGAAACTTCAACACCGAGTTTTGCCATCCAACAGGAACGGGTTACCCTGCCATGGAAGTTTGAATTCAGTGTTTTCTTTCTCCTAGATTGGATGCCTTCACCAAGAGAGCCTTGTCTGCGCTACTATTTATCCATAGCTGAATGAGAATGGAGCATCAGCACAAAATGAAACACAATTTGTCTCCTTCACAATTTTAATTTTGCTCGTTGAGTTCAGTTTGTCGACAATGAACCTTATGCCGCAAGAAAGGTATTTTGGTAAACCAAATTATTTTAAAAACTTCTCTAAAATATGATTGTAAGAGATTTGTAATCACTCATCATGTAATTATCAGTAAAGCTCGAAAATAAATCGCAAAAGTCTCCCAAAATAATTTTCTTGTCTCCAAAAATCAATACATTGATTGCAGGCAATCACAAAAAAAAGAAAAAGAGAACTTTATTCTGGTAGATTAGGTTGTTGAATTTAACAGTGAGTAACCAAACTTGTCTCGCTAGTAAAGGGAATTTAGCCATTAATGGGCGCCCTACAGCAATCGTCTAGTCTCTGACTTAAGTAAACTAATAACTATAACCAAAGTTGTGGGGTATCCAATACCAATCAATCTATTCAAATCACATTAAACTAAAGTTAGAAAATTAGTATATTATGCCGAAGAAAGTTAACTGTAATAAATTTCAGTTATAAGGCATCTTGTAAGGATTGAAGATGTACTATAAAACCAGTGTATTCCAAGGTAATTGCAAAACTTGTCAAATTAGTTTGTCGTCTATCACTCTACAGCAAATACCCCTTGTCTTTGTTCTATATTCATGACAGTTTTCGAAAACAAAATATATTCAGTCATATAAATTAAGAATTATATTGCAGAAAATGTTTGTATAATACGGTAATATTTTAATGCGATAGCGTTTGCGTTTGTTTTGGGGTTTTTTGGTGGTTTTTTTAACTATTACCATTAGATTTTTTATAACTTATTAAAACATTTTATCTGACTCAATGATCGATAACTGGAAATACTGTGAACTACTCCAAATGGACCCGCATACTTGCACATACATATAGTGTGTGTGTGTGTGTGTGTGTGTGTGTGTGTGTGTGTGTGTGTGTGTGATCTTCAAAAAGTACCGAAACTTAAGCTGTATTTACCAAGATAAACGAACAATCAATAAAATGTTTGTTTTCTTAAAAATAGTCTCTCTGGCTTTCAACAGACCTATTCCAGCAGAGTAAAGTATTTATTTTTCTCATCCACGTCCCCACATTTTCATCTAAAAATGAATTTTCAATTTAGAAAACACAAAAAAATCGCACGGAATTGAATATCTGGTGAGTATGGAAGGTTCTACAGTTGTTTCGTCAATTTTTTTATCAAATTATTCAGAAAGTAAGCAAAACCTGTGATGTGAGAAATAACAAAAAAAAATCAAATAAAGATTTATTTGAAATTAGAATACAGAATACTTCTTTTAAACAACAATGAATTGAAAATTAATATCTAAAACAGGGTAATTTTTTATTAATTCAATATTGATAATTAAATTTTGATTATTTTGATATTAGCTTAAAATTTTGAATATTTTGATATTAGCTTAAAATTTTGATTATTTTGATATTAGCTTAAAATTTTGATTATTTTGATATTAGCTTAAAATTTTGATTATTTTGATATTAGCTTAAAACTAAACGAACTTTAAAGCATAAAGTACATTTCAGCAATATGTGCCATTAACTTTCCGCGGCCATCTTCCTCGTCCAGAGTGAAAATGAAATTCAATTGCAATGATAACAAGTAAAAATTTAAGATGAAATTGAATAGCAGAATATATAATTTAATAATAATGACTATGTAATTCTTTGTAGTGGGGTCGGTTGAATTTTAAATTCTAAATTTTAAAATGCCATATGATGGCTACAAATCAAAAGAACTTTTGATTCACATTAAAACTAGATTTTTCTAGATATTTTTAAATATCAAATTAACTTATAGTTGAAAAAACAGAATTGAAATAGGATTTATGTAGAAAACATACAATCATCAGCTAACAGCGATGTAAGAAATTAAGAAAATATTTTTACTGAAATCTGTAAAGAATTTCGAAAATCTGGCAACACCTTAAAAATCGACCTGGGATGAAAGGAAGCCGAATTTTTAGACTTTATTTTTCTGATGCGAGGATCATTGTGGAATGAGAAAGGTTTTGGTAAACGAACCAAAGTTTGACTTGTTTGCCAAAACTTTTCTCTATCGAAAAATATAGTCTAAAATGTTCGGCTTCGATTTACTTTTACCGTTTTTTTAACCTGAACTAAAAGAAAAATGAAGTTTACATCTGAAACTCAATTACTTTACTTTATCACAATTAACATCGCAGAAGAAAAAATAATTTAGAATAATGTTCATTACATTCATGTAATAATGCAGTGACTATTAATTAACATTTCTTCGTTAATTACACTAACTTTCTCTATCTCTCTCTCTCTCTCTCTCTCTCTATATATATATATATATATATATATATATATATATATATATATATATATATATAAATCTGTGTGTCTGTATGTGAGTCCGGCTATAAACTGTTTATCGTAAGAAAATAAAATTTGAATAATGCCTATATACTTTTTATCATAATGTTTAATTATTTTGAAAATTTAAATATTTATACTTTAATTCATATTTTACGCACACAAACACAAAAACAATGTAATTTTCTAAATTTTTATGAACGTAAAACCATAGCATTAATTGAGTTATTATCTTTTTTTAATTATTTTAAGTTGAATTGATATCTTTATTCCGATATGATAAATAAACACTATTTTGCGAAATGAATAAATGAAAATAATTTACAAGATATTGATTCAGATTATTTTGAATTATCATTTTCAAAAAGTATGAAAATATTTACATTTGTAAAACAACATTATTTTGCTCTGATATCATTTTTCATGAAGACAATATGTCCTCAGGAAAATTGTTGGCTTGAAAATTATTTATGAAACGAATCAGTTGGATGAGTTAAACCATTTGATCGGATAGCAGAGGGCACATGTTGTTCTCTTCTCCAATATTTGGGTAGTGCAGCCAATGTAGCAAGCATCACATTTGGAATGAAATGTATAGATTAAGAATTTTTTAAGATGAATGTACACAATATCTTTGAGATTAAGAGGGAAAAGCGCTTTCGATTTTAGAACTAATCGTAGGTTAACAGCACTGAAACAGCTGCTGACAGATCATTTAATTTGTACCATCAATTGGGTAGAAGTGTTGCCAATCCATGGTAATTTCAATGAAACAGTATATTTTCTGGGTCAAATTTAGTGTTAGCTGAAAACTGCTTAGATTTATATCTTATGGTACTGGTAACTTTGTCCTTAGGATATCCATTTTTTAAGTGTAGTTTTAATGAAGTTTTAAGTTTTGACTTAAAACAGATTAATAAAGCACAGTGAAGAAGAGTTTTGATTAAGTTGATTTTACGCCTTAAAGGGGCAAAATGGTCCCCACACTGTATATGAACCAGTAAATGTAGCTTTATTTTAGACGGAAGTTAGGAAGCCTGAATTCCTTATCGAATAATTATACTATTACCAAGTATTTGACTTACCTTTTATTCGCTATTATTACGTATCTACTTTCACTTTATATGGGTATTACTGTGTTTTTTCAAGTCTAATCGTCTTTTGAGAAGAGACAAACAAATTATTCTCATTATTAATACACATTAAAATAATTTTCTCAGGCATTTTTCTCAGTGTCTCTGCATAATTTCAACTTTTACATCTCGAAATTACTTGGCTTAACAAAAAGCAATATAAAATTATTTGAGTAAATACTAAACACAATAAATATATTCCAACCCTGACCATGTTTATTACTGGGATATTTTATAGTTGTTGATAGCATAGAGGATGATTTTCAATCCCGTTGGAGTCATTAACTTATCTGTGCATAGTAAGATAACCTGTAACAGGAAAATTTATCTGTATCAGAGAAATGTATTGAGATGACTTGTGTTTTCGCGGAAAACAATAAACAAAGTCGTCATTTGCAAAGCTTAGCTTATATTCAAATGCTTAGTGGTAGTGAAGGTATTTAGGACTACTATTAGCATTAGTATATCCGTCATATACTAACATTGAATAGACGGAAAGAAAGACAATATAATCTCATTTACACACCCAGAAACATTTAATATTTATATAATTTACCCACAAATAGCATTGAAAAAAAGAAACAAACATGTGTCAGAGATTTTTAAAAATGCACATATTGTTCTATGAACATGAAAAACGCTTTTTTGATGATGGACAGTAGAATGTATCTTTACAGTTTCATGACAAGAGACAACGTTTGATATCTTCAAAGAACTGAAGCAAGGACGCCGAGAATGGTTTTCTGGGACTGGGACAAGATTTATGGGATACCCAATAAAAATCGAAGGCATTAACAATGGTGCTCTAACCTAGCTTGCTAACCATTACACTAGTTGTCCAGTCGGCTGGGGCTGTAGAATACACCGTCTGCAATCTCTGCAGAGGAGTAAAACCTCTCCAATGTGTCCTGATTATGACACTAAACAATCTGATGGTGAGGTTCCAATAATGTTGGTGCTTTGGGGACTGCGGAGTACTCCTTCATTGCCATCGTTCCCAAGTCCACTCTGACCCGGAATGGCAGGAACTGATAGGGTCCTATCTATGGGTCAAATAGAACTAAACTGCGTACTTAAGCGAAACTGAATTGCTTGAAATAGAACTGTTTTAACATTTAAACTGATTACTTAGGCTAAACTGAATCGTTTGAAATAGAACTGTTCTTGACATTGAAACTGTACTTACGCTAAACTTAATTTTTTGAAATAGAACTATTTTGACATTTAACTGTGTGTAAACAAAAACTATACTTATACTAAATGGAATTGTTTGAATTACAACTGTTTGTCAAAACTGAATAGCTTGAAATATTTGACAATTAAACAGGGCACTTAAGCATAACTGAATTGTTTGAAATAGAACTGTTTATTTGTATAAAAATGGATTTGGCATTAAATTATTTACAAATGCCATAAAACCAAAATAAACAAACAAATCCTACACCAGACGAACTGACTCACACAGTAGATAGTCTGGTGAATGCAAATATATCTATGAAAGCATCCAAATTAGGATCATTGAAAATTTCCAACAAAAAGCTTTCACTCAAGTCTCAATAATAACAGGCCACTTTAGAGAGTTTTTCACACCAGCATTTGCTGATTTTTATTGCGAGTTTTTCTCATCAATTTTAACTGGTGATTTTTCACTGGAGTTTGAGTGACAACAAGTCCCCTTAGGTCTCTAGGATTCATCTAAGTATTCTAGCTGTGTTCTGGATGGTCTCGATTATTCCTCTGGTCTCAAATGTCTCTAATCTCTTTTATAAGCGAAGCAACTACAATTGATACATCTGTTATTTTTTCAGCTGTCTGACAAGGTCCAGGTAATTGTCTATCTTTTCGTTTTCTTTTATTTTCACTACGTGGTCAAATGGAAGGGCAAAATCCTCTAGACGACAAGTTCTTTTTTCTTGTTAATCAACATTAAGTCAGAACTTCTGGTCAGGTGTAGGTGATCTATTTGTATCTCAAAATCCCTGAGTGTTTTAGGCGTCTCATTTTTTCGGACAGATTTTGGTTTGTGCATATTCCATTTATCACTATGGTCCGGTTTTAATCTCTTGCACAATTCCCAATGAAATACCTTTCCTACCTATTCATGCCTATTTTGAATTATAATAATAATGATTATTATTATTAATGTTCTTTTCGTGAACTCTTTTTTATCTCTCCTATTCTAATGAGCGTCTTTATACGTTGTGATAATTCTGTTTGTGGTCCATGTACATTCTATGATATGATTTGTGTCGATTTTCTGCAACTATGGGCGCCAATCACGATCCTCTGCTGACACGATGTGAAGATAATTGGTGAACGCGATAATTAATATCTTGAATTAAAACATATAATCCCTTACTCTTTAGACCTAATGGTAATAATGGTCTCCTGGGAAAATAATTATGGCTTTCCATAAGTTGAACTGGGCGTTAACATGCATCGAGTTCTTACCCCTTTGGGAAGTAGATTATAGAACAGCGTAGATTTTTTTATTCCAATCGCAATTGCACATATGGTGAGTCAGTTAAACGATATACTGATTATCCTGTTCTTATTATCAGAACGGAAGTCTTTATCTGACTGGTGGATATCAGACATATTCTAAATGAGATTTTCGATGTTTTTTGTGTTTTGTATCAGTCCAAGGCACAGAAAATTTCATTGTGCTATATGGGTTTTATTGCATTACCTAACCTCGTAATACACCCTGTGATCTATGATAATCCGATCAAACATCTAATCCAACCTGACACCGGAAACATAGATAATAGAAATATAGGATTTGTACATATTTTTCTGATAAGATTTAAGGAACTAATAAATTTTGCATTTCGTTATGGAACGTTACATTTCTTTCGATAAATTTTATCAATTTTTGTGGCAGTTAATGAAGGCATGCTTAAGCTGAATAAGATATGATAGATTGCTTTATTTTAACTGTATCTCAACCCGTTTGGAATTATTGTACGCCTAGAGGCTTGTAAATCCTGCTTATTGTACGTTCATATTTATATTTTTAGTGCTGTTGTTGTTTTTTGGACACGGTCCTATTGAATCCCAATAATTTTTAACAGATCTATTTGACCTGTACATTGAGCCCTCCCTGATCTATTTGAACTGTTCATCGAACCTTATCAGATACTATCACTCCGGATCCGAGTGGCAGTAATGGCAGTGAAGGGGTACTCAATGCTCCTTAGATATTCCGAACAAGAAACTCATCCACAAATGCAGTTTTATTTCACACCTAGGTTATCTTTTTGGGGGTCTTGCCTCGGCATAAGCTCTAGCAACTGGATGATGATTTTGAGAGATATATAAGGTGTGATGGGACACAGGAAACTTGTGGCTTAACAGAAGAATGAATTAATACATTTGCTCTGATTCTCTGAATTGTTGATAAGCCTTTCGTGCAAACATATGTGTGTATGTGTATGGGGTTCTTCATCGCGTTTTCTGATACATTTCAAATGCACAAAATATTAAAATAATGTGCATGATAAATCGGTGGATGCTCTCATTCATTTGTATATAGAGAAGGACAGAGTATCTCCTCTTCCTCTGAAGTAGCAATCGATTATTCTTCGAAAGAACCTTCTGCTTTGTACATCACAAAATTTCCGCTTGATCAACGACGTAATCGTTTTAAATTGTTGATAACTGAATAAACAAACTGGAAGTAATGCTCGTAAGAACAACGTATTCTTTCTTTACATTATAGAGTAGATAAACTCCTATCTCATGTGCCAACCAAATAGATAGAGACGACCCTAATTCAACGATAGAGAGATATTGTGAATTGAATTACCACGACCATAAAATCTGGCGAACTCTTACGCACGACATACGGAAACACTGGATAGCTGTTTCGACCATATTAGTTCTCATCAACAGTATATACCGTGATCTCCACCACTGGAGATCGAACCAATGACCACAGATTGCAGAGCCATCAATCCATATCGCTCTCAAGTGACGCCAAATTAACTAGTCATGGTAAATGAGCGGCCAATTAACCTGAATGTGTCTTGTAAGTTACATCCGTACTCTTTACAGAGAACACGGTCATCTCCAGGGCCATGTCTTCCCAAGAGGATTCAATTCACAATATAATTCCTCTACTTAAAAAAAAGAAAGAAAGAAAATGTTGATCCAGATAGATATTGTTGAATAGAACAGATAAGGAATTCCTTATTAATTTTGTATTAATTTCTTTTGTTTTCTTTTAACGGAAAATACGGGTGGTTTACGGGAGTGTAAAACTCTCCTTTTTACACTTACAGCGTTATTTGCGACCAAGAGAAAACTGCTGAATTTTCATAGCAGCGTTCCTTTTTAGGGCCATTATGAATTTGATTTCCACGTTATTAGATGCCATTGGATTTGGTCTGGTTTAGTTTGGTTGGGATAGTTTGGGGTTTATGGCATATCAACCATTGAAGGTTATTTAATGCCAAATCCTGTTTATACTTATATATTAAATATATAAATGGTTTGGGAACACATTTTGTTGATAACATTCTTAAACGAGTCTGAGCGCTTTTTTGCACAGAGTTAAATGGTATTATAAGTATTGCTATATTAAATGGTATTATAAGTATTGCTATATTAGTCACAATTTAACATCAGTTATTTGTTTGCATACATAGTTTGTTCAATTTGAGCAACATTCCCTAAATCTCCAAGGCTGGATCCTCGCCATCAGATGGTTTAATGTCATATCCAAGAAACTCTTTGGGGAGGGAGGTTCTTAACTCTCTTCAAAGATGCAGTTGGTATATTTTACAGCCTCAGCTGACTTGGCTTAGATGCCGTTGAAAAGAGAATAATCGTTTTCCTATCATGTAGGTGCAATGCAAAACGCTGCCAAAAGCAGCGTTAAAACCGAACATGTTACTCTAGTAAGTAAATGAAAAATAACTGACCATACAGTCAATTATTTTTTACATTTTTATTATTATTATTATTGTTGTTTGTTTCTGTTAAGTTATTTATCCGATATTTCCCAGAAATGTCCCCTTAAATTCTTATTGTTTCCATTTTTTTTAAATCATCTACTTTAATTATATCTATTCACACTATTGCTGTTTTTATCTGATTCGGCTATTTGTCCCAAAAATAATATATTTTGGGGGCGAATTCTGTTAGTTTTAGAAATCTGTTAATTTTAGAAATCTGTCACGACAGAAAAGTTCCAGTTTGAGAAGAAATATTGAAAAAATATCAATTATAATTATGAATTCTATTATTTTGATTGTGTAAATGAGATCACTGTTCATACTTCTTTCTAGCAAAGCAGTAAATCATAATTTCTTAAATCTCTCCCTATTACTGTAATCTTGTATACTTTTTATAATTTTATATCACTCATTTTTGAAAGCTGTTCAACTTCAATGTTATTCATTAATTTCAATGCTTGGACACTGGAGCCTTCGTCTGTGTATATTCTATATATTAAGGTCTAATGTAATAATATTTTTAAAACAGCATTCACCTCTCTCGAAATAAAAGTTCTTACTATCGAGCCAGTCAGTCCATTTGAGAGATTGAATAAAAGTTTCAGCTTTAAATGAATCACCAGAGCCAGTTCCTAGATCGCATTCCACATTTACTTTTTTATTTCCTATTTCTTATTTTATTTTAATGTTTTTCTTTACATTTTTATATATTAGATCTAAATTTCCAAAAATATTCTCATTATGACAATCTTTTTAGATCCATCTCTATCGTTTCTTTTGTTAATGATTTACCATCATTAGCAAAACGTTTTATTTCTAATATTATATCTTTAGGTAAATAATTTATATTTATTAAAAACAATAAAGGTCCTAATCACAGTGGAACACAACTGGGTATATCATACGTTTTAGAATCATTGTTAATATTTTTTTGCATTCAAATTCTATCTGTCAATTCTATCTCATATTCACTATTTCTTAGAAATACCAAAGTTTTCATTTTCACAACTAAACAATAATGAGATACCACATCAAATACCTTTCCAAAAATTAAATATATGATATCCGCATAATCTCCTTCCATCAAATATTCATTTACAATATCAGTGCTTTCCATGATATTAGAATGTTGATTTACCATAGAAGAAATCATCTTAATTACAACTCATATTATCCCCCATAAATCTAGTGTGATTTCCAATCAATTTTTAAAAAACCTTACACAAAACATGATTAGAAAACTGATTAGCAATTAATTTTTAAATGTATCGAACCTTTTTATTACAATTACTGTTTTCCAAATATGTGGAATCATAATTTATACAATGCTCAAACAATTTACATAATGCATTGATAAAATGTTCATTTGATATGTATTTTAGGATTTTAGGATATACTTCATCAGACCCAATAATTTTACCACCATCCAACTTGGATGATAATTTCTTTCTATCCTTAGCTCTTATTATTAGTCTATACATATTTTTCTTTTCTATCATCCTCATAATAACTTTCATGTAGTGGACAAAACTCTTTCAAAGAATGAACAGATCGAAAAACTTTTGCTCTTACATTTGCTGTTTCAATTGGTATGTCTGTTAATTCACATACCTTATCATTTTTATGGTACTAATGCTTTTGTGAATTTCCGTTTTTCATTTTATAGGTTTGAATAATAGTTTACAAGTGTATTTAATATTTTTAACAATTTTATTTTCATATTTCAATTTTATATTTACTTTCAATATTTCATATTCCTTTTGCTTGCTTTAACCATTTTGATAGTTTTCCATACTTAATATAATTGCTAAATTCTAAGCTTTATCTTTTTCTTTGCTTTAACGAGGTAGCCGATTATTGTCCCAAGATAATTTCCTTCTGATGGAACCCCTTGATAAGAAAGTTTTATGATCACTTCAAGAATATTTTCATTATTGATTCTATATATTTGAGTCTTCCAACATTTCGTCAATGTCAAGAGAGTTAGACTTATAATTCCCATCAATATTATCTCCCTTTTCTGACACTAACTCCTCTGTAAATTTATACCAGTGTCTCTGTTTTCTGTTAATATAATTAACATCCAGTTTCACTTTAATTTCTATTTCAATATATGCATGATCAGATTTACTTGATGGTGTTTTTAAACTTATACCTATTAGACATTCATAATTTGAAAAAACCTGACCTAATTTAGCTTTATCAAATCAGTTTATATCTAGGATCTTCTTCTTTAAACCAATACAGTCCTTTTGTTGAAAACGAATCTAGATATTCGTTTTGTATTAAAAAATGGTAACTAATTGAATTTAAAAGTAACACAACCAAGCTATTTACCCAATCGACATTCGTTAAATAAGAATCTCCAACCATTATAACAGTGGTCCTATACTTGTCACAGTTCTTGATTGTGGCTTTAGTTCCGGCTTGTTGATTTCTCAACTCCCTCTGTGCCCATGTTTTATTTGAAAGATCCACTGATGGACGATGACGTAATTTATCCGGAACTTCTTCTGTTTGTTGAAGCAAGTTGCCTGGGCGTTGGTAACTCAAAGACACGAAAAACTCTCCGTTAACAATTATTGAAACACAAGGGTATAACACTATACAACAAAAAGCGACAATATATATATATATATATATATTGTCGCTTTTTATTGTATTTGAGAGACAGACAAACGAGATGGGCAAGAGATGTCATGATTTAAATTGGATTTATTCACCGAGAAAACGCCAAGGCTACTTACTCTTAGTTTTGACAATTTGAAAGTTTGAGTAGTAAAAGTAAAGTTGGCGACAGTTGTCGAAGGTGACTCGAAGGCTCCCTTTTCGATAGCTACTACACCAAGGTGTAGGGGAGAGCGCCACTCCTTTCCTGGATTGCTCCACTTTACTCTTGATCCGTACCTTATAATGCTAAGTGCTACCCAAGGAGGCATCAAGTACCATATTTGAGTCTTTGGTATGACTCGACCTGGGAGTGAACCCAGGTCTCCCAGCGAAGACTCTAACCATTATGCCAATGTCTGGTGTTTGAGTAGTACTCGTCCTTAAATGACCTTTAAAAGTTACTTTTAAATTTCTTTTCAAGAAAATAAGTGTGTTTTATGTTTTTATTAAATGAAAATTTCATTTTAAAAAATATATCATGCTCTCTATAAGTTTTTTTACCACCAGGGAAGACCTCATATTGTCATATAACATTAATGTAAATATATATATATATATATATATATATAGTAAAGTAAAGTTGGCGACCGTAGTCGAGGGCGACCAGAAGGCTCCCTTTTCAATAGCTACAACATCGTGGTGTAGGGGATGCCGCTACTCCTTTCCCTGGATTGTTCCACTTTACCCTCGATACGTACCTTATATTGTTGAGTGTTAAACAAGGAGGTATCAAGTACCATTTTTAAAGTCTTTGTTATGATGCGACCTGAAATTGAACCCAGGTCTCCCGGATCATTGACGAACACTCTACTCTCTAGTCAAAAAAATACCGTGGTGTTATGGTTATCGTCGTGGGAAATGGACACGGCGAGACGAGTATAAACCCGGGATGCGGCAGAATGCATTTCACATAGCACTAATACCCTTGGGAAAGGTATGAATCCAATTATTCTCCCTCCCGCTATAGGTAAACAGTAGGGCAGAGTCGGTTCTTTAGCCTCGGTAAGGTAATCGGTCTAGGAGAAAGAAAACTCTGAATTTAAACATATTAATTCCACTTAGAATCGATCTTGTGTCACATCCTGCTCGTGCGGGGTGGTTGGTAAATACATATATCAAAACTTTATCGATTGATTGATTTTAACGTCATGTCAACCCGTCTCATGTTATTTTATTCCTAGGTTAGGGAATCGTTTTTATTCTACTTTTATATCTACATTTTTTCTGTAGTTTTTAAAGAATCTATTTTTTTGCATACATTCCTATCGAATACTGTTAATTTTTGAACAGATCTCTTTGACCAGAAAAATGGAATCCTAGCAGGTATTAACACTCCGAGTCAGAGTATGCCCGAGAGTAATGTCAATGAAAACGTACTCTTCACTACTCGGAGCTCTCAAATTAGAGCCTTACAATCTTTTTGTAGAGGGTCTTATCATTCTACTAGAGATATAGTCAGCGTATTCTTCACCCCGTTAATTTGCAGGTATATTTTTATCCTACTTTAATTATACCGTAAGTGAAAATAATGCCTCAAACTAGCAAAAAATTACCATTAAACATCTGACAATGAATTTAAGAGAGAGATGACATGCGTCACGTTAGTAGTAACGATTATGATAAACTGGACACTAACTGCAACTAGAGCAAGTGTACTTATAGAGGAAGAAGTAGACACTTCAGAAAGCAAGTAGCCTCAGAATAGAACTTTCAAAATCAAACTGGCATCTTAATCATACGCCCAGCTGAACAACGCCAACAATGACAATAGACACAGATTGGAAAGACAAGTAATTCGCACTAGCTTATTCAGTAAAAACAAGAAAAAATGCCGAAATGTGAAGGATGTACGATATAAAGGTCTAAAAGTAAAAACAACAAACAATTAAAATTACAATATGTCTTCCGCCATTTTGTTAAAAAACACTAACGATGAAGAATGTTGTTTTTGTGTCTTCATAGTAATTTTTCAGTACAAGTCGTAGACATTTGATTCTTATTGATTTTTAACTTAATCTTTGCATCAATTCATTGTTATTTTTCTTTCAAAGCTCTTGAAGCAAAACAAAAAATGACAACGGTCTCAATCATAAAGAAGTTTCTATCAAGACTTTTAGATTATCTGTCCTTACATTAAAAAATAGCGAACACAATCTGCTGTGGCATCATTAAAATTAAATTTTTGTCTATGGAGAGATTTAATGACAGAACTTGACATTATGCTGACAAAGCTATATGTAAAAATGCTTACTAACATCTACTGTTCGTACAACTTTTCATATGTATATACGCGCACACACACACACACACACACTCTCACATATACACAAATATAAATATAAATAGTGTGTGTGTGTGTGTGTGTGCGCGCGCGCGCGTGTGTGTGTGTGTGTGTGTGTGCGCGCGCATGCACGTTCATTTTTCACTATCTAGGGTTGAGGGCAAATTTCTGCTTTATCGTTCATAAACTCCGTTGGGCTTCTCCATCAGGTCATTATGAATTTGTCCAGATTTGAATATGAGGCAGATTTTATTTTTTGTTTTTTCTTTGTTTGCTTGTTTGTTTTAGTTTTTGTCTTTTGTTTTGTTTTGAGGATTATTTGTTTTGGTGTTGTTGTTTTTTCTTCTTCTATTTTCGCAAAAGGTTATATCATATCAAGTATTCGTCTGTAACGCAAATAATTTACACACAGTTGTAAGATTTCAAGTACTCCTATTTGATATTAATAATAATATGGTATCAAGTAAGTGTTTCAATCTAATAATTGTCCGAAGGGGGATACAGCAATCATCGAAATCTAATAAAAAAAGGCAATGCTACCGTAGTAATGGATAGGGTGGAATACTCCAACAAATTAGCGAACTTGATTGGCAATGGTGGCCATTGTAAAGTAAAGAAGGGTCTTTCTTTACTTTACAAGAGCCATCATTGCCCTGAAGACGGAAAGAAAGCTGTCACAGAATAAAGATCTCATACTACAAACTAACTACAGACAGCTAATTCAACATTACAGTAAGCTACCACACATATATGGTCTTCCAAAAATTCATAGGGATGGTGTTCTATTGAGACCCATTGTCAGCAACCGAGGTTCAGCAGGTCACCCATTGAGCCGCTTCCTTGTGGAGATCATCAGCCCACTAACTGGTAAGTCCTCATCATATGTTAAGAACTCAGCCCACTTTGTGGCGAGAATCAGTGATGCCCACATTCATTCTAACCAGATGGTGAGTTTGGATGTAGTGAGTCTGTTTACAAAGGTACCAACTGATGAGGCACTTGCGGGATAAACTGGCTGCAGGTACGGGATAAACTGGGTGCAGACCCCTTGCTGGAGGAACGCACTTGTATCCCGAGAGATAATCTAATGGAAATGTTGATATTCTGTGCGGAGACAACCTACTTCAGGATGGGATCTGATATATACCGACAAGAAGAAGGAATGGCTATGGGTTCGGCATTGTCACCAGTGTTGGCTAACATATACATGGAATACTTCGAAGAAATGGCATTAGGATCTACATCACTAAAGCCATCTATGTGGCTTAGATACGGAGATAACACATTCATTCTCTGGCCTTATCAGGAAGATGTTCAGATATTACTCGATTACGTGAACTCAATCCGACCATCTATGGTTCACTATGGAGAAAGAGCGAGATAACAAATTACCCTTACTCGATGTATTAGTAACACGCACAGAGCAAGGATTAAGGTCATCTGTGTACCATAAGCCCACCTTCACCAGACAGTACCTCAATTTCAACTCCCATCATCCATATACGCTAAAGAAAGGAATAGTCCGTTGCTTACAACATCGAGCAAAAACCATAAGTAGCGATACTGATGCATATCAAGAAGAAATGATTAGTCCTCCATCGTAACAACTACCCAGAGCGCATAACATCGGCTCCAAGAAATGATTAGTCCTCCATCGTAACAACTACCCAGAGCGCATAACATCGGCTCCAAGAAACCTAGGTTGAAGGATGGAGGACAATACCCGAAAACTCACCATGGTATGTCTGCCCTATGTCAAAGGACTAGCTGAAAGGAACCAAAAGATATGTAGTCCGTATGACATCGGGACAGTATTCACAAGTGGTTAAACTCTCCGGAGGTATCTCTTCCGAGTCAAGCCACCAACGGAAGCCAACAACTGTGTTTACTCCATCCCTTGCAGCTGTGGCAAAATATACAAAGGTGATCCAGGTCGCCCACTAAGTAAGGCTATAAGAACATCGGAAGGAAGTAGTGCGAGGTGAGATTGAAAAGTCGGGTATGGTGGACCCAATATGAAAGAAAAAGGGGAAACCATCTGCCCTTATGGTATGAAGTTGAAATAATTGATAGGGGTGAACATTGGAGGATTAGACGCCTTAAGGAATCAGCACATATGTTGGGCTACAATGACCTGCTGAGTAGACCAAGTATAGAGTTGAATACAATATGGGAACCGATAATTAAGAAGGCTAGATAAAAAAAAATAAAAGAAATAAAAAAATAAAAAATCTGAATATGAGCACAGGTAAAAAATCATACATAATAGTAGTAATCTCAGTCAAGTAAGAACATTAAGTTTATAAGTCCCAAAAATTCACTCTGAATGGTCCAGCAGGACACGTAGTGTAATGGTTATAGACGTTGGTTCTCTAAGGAGACAATCATCTGCAGGTTCAATCCTGACTGCAGGTGAGTATCAATATAGGAACACTTGTACTCGGGTATGGCTAACTGAATCACAACAGGCGACCCCCGTGGATTCACAAGTGGTTCCGTGTAGGTTCCCGAGTTCGAGAAACACCTGAAGAAGGCCGGAGGACATTGCTACCGAAACGTTTTAGAAATAACACAAAAGATGAAAACAATAGACCGAAAACCCTTAACGATAAAAATCACCAATCATCGTCTCAGAAATTTAGACAACTAAAAAAATTTAGCTAAAACTTACTTCTGTGTCCAATGAGTATGAGTTTGCAAACTATACATAAAACCATTTTGTCGTCAGTAGAGGACAAATAAACTTTTCAAGATCATTAAAAGTAAAGTTAATCGAGAGTGACCCAAAGGCTCCCTTTTCAATAGCTACTACACTGAGGTGTAAAAGAGGGCACTACTCAATTCCCTGGATTGCTCCACTTTACCCTTGATCCTTACCTTACAATGCTGAGTGTTAAATAAGGCGGCATCAAGTAACATCTTTTGAGTTTTTGGCATGACTTGACCTGGGATTGAATACTGGTCACCAGGACCATTGGCGAAATATTGATAATTCAGTTTATTTTTGCGTTGTTTTCTGTTTATTGATTTACATTCCAGGTATCTTTGTTTTCTTCTTGGAGTTTCTATAGTTGAAGAAGATTTACTATTTATTCTTAACATTCATTACAGTACCCCACATAAAAAATAAAGTTTACGGAAAACAGAAAACCACATGTTTAACCGCAGTTAGATAAACATGTATACCTTTTTTGTTTAGATCATTGATCGAATGACTTTAGCTTTACTGTAGCTTGTTTAATGCTTGACTGAATTCCATATTTTCTTTCTTATAAGCCCGTCATAGACCAAATGTCAGATCTATTGCTCAGTATAAAATCCATTTATACCCACTTCGGTTAATTTTTTGCAACAAGATTAACCAACACAATCCTCTGCCTCCAACTTCCCTATTAGTAGGACTCAGAAAGTCTGCTTTATCCCCCACCACCGAAAGGTAAAACACCCCCACGCCAAAAAGATGGTAACCTGTGTATGAAACTAAATTGTATCTGACGATGAGGCTCTAATTCTGATGATCTGGAGAGTTTGGCGTACCCATTACTCCAAGGTCTACTCTGTTATGGTCCAATCTATGGGTCAAATAGTTCAGTTAAAAAATTCGATTGGACTTTCAGCAAAAAAACTCTTATGAAACAACAACACAAAATGTAAATTTTAATGTACAATGTACGCGATTTCCTAACTTCAAGGAATAAACTAACCCTTGACGAGTTGACATGCCGTTAAAATCAGTCACTCACAAAACTGGTTCTTTATCATCTAGATGCAGGTATAAGTCACCAATAATAAAAAGAGAAAATAGGAACGATGGTAGATAAATAGATGACAGGGTATAATGAAACAAGTGCATGGAATGTGTAGCACCCAACACACACACTTTGCTAAATGTATCGACCGCGACTTGATATCTAAATATCACGTTCTTGTTTTCCTTAATGCTATTTTCCTTTCATTCTTAGGAAAGGATGATCGTCAAGAAAAAGTAGTGTCATATGAAGACACTTAATCGTTTCAGTGGGTATCTAGTCTGATAATTATAACACTTCAACCAGGTTTACTCGTAAGATTTTATTCTGTTGTTTACAATTTGTTGTTGTTCGCTCAGATCTTTGACAAGAAAGGATGTAGGCTTCATCTTCTATCGAGGAAACGGGTTGTTTTCACACAACGACATCTGAAACTCCTCGTCGGCAGAGCTTAGAATATACTGACCATCCAAAAAAGCACAAAACTACACCTGATAGTGAGGCTCCAGTTCTTGAGATCTGGAGTGTGTAGAGTACTTCTTCACTGTCATTACTCCCAGATCCACTCTGACCCGCAAAATTTTAGGGTCCTATCTATGGTTAAAATATATCTATTCAAATAATGATTCATATTCGATCGGATCGTGTGCAAAAATTAACCGCAGAAAAATATACATATGAAAGTACAATGAAAATTTTCCCTAGGCATAAAATAACTATAGACAGGTGGAAAAGCCATTAAAATCAGTCACACAAAAATTGTGAATATGAAAGTTCAATGAATGCTGTCCTCTTGGTATAAAATAAAAATAAAAATAATCATACAATAATCCTAGATAGGGTAACATACCGTTAAAACCAATCAATCGATATCTGAAATGATGGATAGTTTCAGTGAATCTATTGGTAGTGTTGCCTCTATTCGAAAATGAGTCTCTTTTCAGCTGAATCTCACAGTTGCAGCCCAAAATCTGTCTGTAAGTTAGCTAGACTCTGAGTGATTACTACTTGTAAAATCTAAATAGAAAGTTTCCTTTTTTTTTTCTTCTTTTCCATTTTATCACATGATTATTAATGGCCTGATAACTGGAGTTACAGGTGACCGTCTATTCAAAGAGACAAAATGGGATCATGTGGTCACACCTTAAATAGTTCACAGTTCGTCTTGTTTATGATGAAAACCTGTAAGAATACTCGATTCTGTTTGTATGCAAAAGCTAATATTTTATGCTGATTTTCGGGCATCTTAAGCTTGAGATTATTCTAATGATCAAGACTAATCCGGTGAAATCATATTATTCTGCTCTACTTGCTAAATCCAAGACACCGAGATATTTTAGAGAAATGTTTCGTTCTGTTCAATTGTTACAATTTCTACATAAGTCTCTAAGTATCTGTCAATGCGTATGAGTCTGCTTTTCTGTGAATTTAAAGTCTTGGCAATGAAAATATAAACACAAAAGTGTTGCAAATTCAGCGCATGGCTGAGCAAATGTTTTAGATATGTTTCAAAGAGATATACGTGTACCAGAGTGCATCAAAAAGTTAATTGTATGACACATATTCGTTATCTTAATATTGATCTGAAATGTTCACTGTACAATGTTTGGTCCATGTGATTAACATTCACTTCTGAACTAAGAGTTAATATAGAATTGTGATTTTTATTATAACTACATATATTTGCTACCGTTTCTTTTGGTAGGCCGTAATAACGATTCGCTACAGAAACACCAAAGTGAAAGTACGTTCACCGGATGGAGACACAGAATACTTCGACATTGTAGCAGGAGTACTAAAATGGGACACGTTAGCCCCATACTATGTGCCAAGAACTTCGATTGATAAAATCAGAGAAAACGGCTTCAAGCTGACAAAGAAAAGAAACAGAAGGTACCCCGCAAAAACAATTACCGACGCCGACTACGCCGATGACATAGCGTTACTGGCGAATACACCCAACAAAGCCGAAACACTACTGCATAGTTTGGAACAAGCCGCCGCAAGCATTGGCCTCCATCTCAATGCAAACAAAACTGAATATATGTGCTATAATCAAACAGGCGACATTTCCACACTAGACGGAACCTCTCTGAAACTGGTAGACAAATTCACCTACCTAGGAAGCAGCGTCTCATCAACTGAAAAAGACATCGACACACGGCTAACGAAGGCATGGACAGCTATCGATAGGCTTTCGATCATATGGAAATCAGACCAGACCGATAAAATGAAACGCAGTTTCTTCTAGGCAGTGGTCGTATCGATACTGCCATATGAATGCACTACTTGGACGCTAACTAAATGGCTGGAGAAGAAGCTAGACGGCAATTACACAAGAATGTTGCGAGCAATATTGAACAAGTCCTGGAGGCAACACTCCACAAGGCACCAACTATACGGCCACCTGCCTCCCATCACGAAAACTATCCAAGTTAGACGAACCAGACATGCAGGACACTGCTGGAGAAGCAAGGGCGAGCTCATAAGTGATGTACTCCAATGGACCTCCACATATGGCCAAGCAAAAGCTGGACGACCAGCTCGAACATACATAAAGCAGCTGTGTGAGGATACGGGATGTAGCCCTGAAGACCTGCCAGAGGCGATGAATGATAGGGAGAAGTGGCGAGAGAGGGTCAGGGATATCCGTGCTAGCGGCACGACATGATGATGATGATGATGATGATGATTATTATATATTTGCATAATTTGTGGTTATTTCAAAGGACTGGGTGTAAAACAATGAGTTTAAACATTTTGAAATCAAATATTAAACGAAAATTTACATAAAAATATACTTGGAAAGGGAAAATACAAATTTACACCTATCTTTTGTTGAAAGGAAAGAAAATATAATGAAGAATGAAGCGGAAAAACAAATATACTATACAGGAGTTTAGAATTGTTATGCTTAATGAGCAATTAATTTAGAATACTTTTTGAATCTCACTTCAAAAAGGAAATTAATCTTTGCTTTCTATTTTCTGACTAAAATATTTCCATATCTTTTGCTGCAACCTTCTTAATTGGGGTCAGGTCAGTTGAAGGAGGCAAAGTCTATTCGAAAAATATCAGCCGGAATTTCAAGGCTTATGAAGAACAGAAGGGGAGATAAACAAAGAGGTAATAACTGGAAAAGGACAGCTAAATGAAATAATGCCAAGAGATTGAGAAGGGGGTAAGGAACAGTTGGTCAGTTGCGATTGTGGGGACATAGAATTTAAGAAGAAAAGAAGGAAAAGAGAAAAAACGAATAAAAAAGGAAGTGAAAATATTATGTTTGAAATCTTCGATGAAATGTGTTGTTGGGTCTGAATTACATATGTCAGTAAGTATGTATATCTCATGTTCGAAGAGTGTATATAAGAATATGTGTGTTTGTATGCGTGTATGAGTGTGTTGGGGGTATGTGTGTGTACGTGTGTATGTGCGTGGGTGGGTTGGTGTGTGTGTATATATACATGCAAATACTTACGTCTTTGAAAACCAGTTAAAGTAAAGTCTCTCATTTTGAATCACCGTTGGCTGTCGATTTAACAAAAATTCTTTTGTTTTAAAAACAGACTTGACAACAATAACAAAAAAGAAAATAGAAATCTATAGAAATAAATAGTGGGTTAGTAACTCCTAATAATATTTCCAACTATGCGTTTTAAGTAAATCGATATCTTCATGAGCCCAAAATTCTTAAAACTTTAGACGAGACAAAAAATCAATATTTTATCAAGTAACAAATAGCTACAAGATTCGTTTGTCAGTTGATTGACTTATATAATGAAGGCAGTCATAAAAAATAAAGCCATCTTTTAAAAGAAAATAAAAAGGGAAAATCTCATTAATTAGTTATTAGTATTGCTTAATAAAAATTCCAAAATACGTTCAGAAATGTTATCTTTCACGTGAGACGTTATAGCGAGTACATTTGCGCAGAAATTCAGAATTTATTTGATCATTTTATTATGCATAGATAAGAGCTGTTAAAAAATAACTTTGAATAATACGAACTTACCGCTAATTTATACAATCTCTGTTCCATAACAGTTTTCATTTACTAAACTTAGTCTAGTTTAGCACAAGGTAAAAAAATATGGATCCCTCATCAAAAATCAAGCACACTACTAATTGAGATCCTCTTCTATTCCTTGATATTGGTTACACTTTTAAGGAAATATATATTTTAATATAAGAATTGTTGTGGTATTTACAATTTATAACTATTCTGGATAGAAAATCAATATTGCTATAGTTTGAAAATTCTATCCATAATAGAATCATTCCAACGTAATTAGCACGAAAAACTTTCTGTGTAGATTCACCAGTCTTAAAAACCGTTTCAACTGTAAATGAACAGTGTACACACGTCCAAGCAATGATCGTAACTGACTGTAACAGAAAAAAAGTAAGATATTGACTCGATGAAGTTACCAGTGCTACTTGTCTAAATTTACTTGCACTACACAGGTACATTTAAAATGTAGGAGGTATTTCTGTTGCAACCTGTATAAACAATCTGATTCTTTTTTTATTTTTGCCGTGAAAGTGACTTCTTTGGCTCTTTCCTTTCATTCATCAGATAAAGTATTATTAACAAATCAATGAGATCAATGTGCTTATTCAACTCCTCGCCACAGGTAAGATGTGACACAAGGTCAATTTTTATGCTGAGTACTGCTAGTTTGAATTCAGTGTTTTCCTTCTCCGAGACTAGTTCCCTAACCAAGGCTAAAAAAAAAACGATTCTGTCATACTATTTCAAAAGTAAAAAGCAGATAGATGCATGCCTTTCCCAATGACATTAGTAAAATGCAAACAGCCTCATCCAAGATTTGAAGTCAGGTTGCCGATCCCATTTCCTACGATGAGAACCATTATGCTAAGTGCACCCCTATGAAATCACACACGATTATTTACTCAATCTAGTCTAGCACATTGTTACAGTGTAGATTAAAGACGATCAATCTCACTGCGCAAACAATTTGGTCTGCAATTTGACCTTCTTAACTATGATACCACAAAAGACTTCCAGATGGGTATATTTAAAAATCTTGGCCAAACTGGGAGGGAATAGAAGTCTTAAGCTTATATGTTACCCATGAGCACCAGTGAAAAATACATAGGTATTTTAGGCTTCCTTGTTATACATGTGTGTGTGTGTGTGTGTGTGTGTGTGTGTGTGTGTGTGTGTGTGTGTGTGTGTGTGTGTGTCGTCACTACCTATTATTTTGTAAACAACACCAGGATGCCAAGCAACGGAGTGCAATGAGTCAATCACACTCGGAAATCTGCAATTACATGTGTTTATAAAAAAAAAAGCTAGTCTACCTCATTGTATGTATTGAAACTGCAGGTTTTGCTTTGAAGGATGCTTTAACAAAAGCTAGAGGTCCATTACTCCCAGTTTTATTTCAGAATGCCTCTCTCCTAGATGGAGCATTTATCAAAATCGAAAAAACAATGAAAATTTTCTGGGTAAGATAAAGGTCTGCTTTCAGCATGAAAGCAATTAAAATATCTGTATGGTGCATTGGAACAGAAAAATGTTTTTTCAGGACAAGAACTTCGATCGATGATTTTGCAGCATGATAATAGCCATTCTTAGATTGCAAACGATCATAGAATTAGAACAATATTCTTTTTGTTTTTTTATAAGTAGCATATATTTCAGACCTGTCCTTATCCAACTGCCATTTAACATGGTACAATATGTTTACGCTAATCAGCAGTTCCAACAATTTCAATATATCTTAACATTTCGTCGAAGTATTCATCAAATTAAAAGCAGAATTATTATTTTATAAGTGAATGCATATTACTTGGATAAAGGCGTAAGATCATAGAAAATCCAAGAAAAAAATTGTTTGCTTAATAATACTTATAATATTATATAATATAATACTTATAATATTATCTGAAAAAATCCTTTTTTTTATAAAGGTGCTGGACGCTTTAACAACGATTTTATATATATATATATATATATATATATATATATATATATATATATATATATATATATATATATCATTAAGTTTCTCCTAATTTGGTAATATTAACCCAAAAACATTTAAAAGTGCATGAACTGAAAAGTCGAGACAATTTCTAAACATGCTCAAACAATTTAAACGTTCCTTTGTTAGAAAACAGGAACTTAAAAATTAATAAGACATTTCTTAGCTATTAAAGATAAATTGCAGGCAAAATGTGTGTGTGTGTGTGTGTGTGTGTGTGTGTGTGTGTGTGTGTGTGTGTGTGTGTGTGTGTGTGTGTGTGTTCAAAAATATTGAGACTGTTGTATTTACCGAGGCAGAAATGAACAATGAATTATACGATAATTTTTACACTTATTCCAACGAATTTTTCTTTGATCAAAGCACCTCTGAAATTCTTTTCATATTGTGAAAAGTCGTAACGTATTTCTTTTAATGTACAAGATGTCCTCATATTAGCTTCAAGATGAATTTTCCGTTTAGAAAGCAAGAAAATGCATGGAACTACCTCTAATAGTTTTGCATATAAAAGCCAAGACTTTTGCCTGAAATAACTTATCATCTAAGCTTAAATTTATTGTCAAAAACAAACTACTTTTGTAATTCTGAAATAAATATATGGCATGTAAAGTACGAGATGATATTGCAAATTTCTAGTTCAGTAAAAAAAGATTTTATGTAAAAAAAAAAAATTAGAATCGCATCCATCATTTGAAGGAGTAACTCTACACTCAGAAATTATCACCAAATTATCCTCAATAGTTTAATGCTTGTTTTGCTATTGTAGGATTTCAAACAATACAAAATGCAGTTTAATACATATAAAAAAAAATGAATATGTTGCTTTAACTACTACTAGTCATTCATCCTATATTTTCTAAATATTAAATATTATTGTGTTGTTTCTTCTTTCATACGTTTCGGCCAAATTTCACCTCTGGCCTTCTTCAGGTGATTTACCGCGACCTCGGATAGGAATGCTGAGTCTTGTAACCGTATCCCCAGTAATAACTGCCTTCCATTGTATCGCACCACGTTTTTGACCAAGTAAACCTCTGGCCGGCTTGGGTAGGATTTGAAACCGCTACCTTCTGACAATGCTCTCCTGGAACCGTAGAGACTCAACGCCTCTATCCGCTGCGCCAAATTCTCTGGTTAAGAAGCCTCATCTCAAAATGATTCCAATTAAAGACAATTACGCATTGAAATTTAAAATCTGACAGTGGAAATAAATTTCTTCTTATGCCTCCAAAAGCTTGTGCCGCCACTTTGACTGGGTATTCTAGTATCATTCATTAGATCATTGCATCACGTCTTAGTTAAAGACGTGATGCCATGTACTTATTTGACATCAACTTGAAGCTGGTTGGTTGGTTGGTTTTGCAGCAACTCTAGTGGGGTTATTTAATCCCGAAGTCAGACTTTTTACGAGTAATTATGTGGTTTCTGGTAATTAAGGAAACAAATTATTAATTATAATTTCAAGAAACTATTTGAATACTTATAATGTATACACAATTATATGGTTTCAAGTATTTTATTTAATGATTATTATTATTTGTTTGCACACAGTTATATGGTCTCAATTATTCCTACCAAATACTAATAATTTTCAAACAAATCTATTTTACCCATAGATCGGACCCTAACAGTTACTACCACTCCTGGTCAGAGTGGACATGAGAGTAAAGACAACGGAGTGATAATCCACACTCCTCAGAGCTCCAGTAAAGGAGTTTCAGCAACGGATTCAGGTTAGTGTCATCCCCAGGATACCCCTTATTTGAGGAGATTCAGCCTCCGCTGACAGAGCAGGCCAATTTGAAGAACTATCCGTATACCTAATTAGTCATATTTAATAAAATTTGGAAATCCTGTTAGTAAAAAAACTGATTCATTAAAATTTTATTTTGAAGCTTTGAAGTTTAAATTCTACATGATAAGTTATGTCTTGCAGAAAGACGAATTACCTCTGTTTAATATTTACTGTGAAAGAGCTTTTTCTAATAAGAGCCTACATCTTTCCCAAAGAGGAACAGAAAGGTTTACGTTAAAATCTTCTCTTGGATGCAGTAACTAGCCATACCAAAATTGGCAGCTATGTATAAATGTAGATGAAAGTTCTGATTGTTACATAAATATATCAAAATAGTTACTTAACCTATCTAATTGGTATTCATAGTAATTCAGCAAAGATAATCCCGCAGGACTAATAATGACATAATGGTACCAGGATTGATCTCTGTTCAACTGATAATTATAAAGTTTAATTTTTCTGTTAATAAAATCAATTTTTCTGTTAAAAAAATCAATAAAAAAATCAATAAAAAATCAAACTGATCGCCCTTTCGCACCGAGCAAGTACCCAAGTGTAACTTAATCTAGAACAAGGCTACAGTATACTAGAATACCCAGTCGGGATCTAATGAATGGTACTAGAATACCAAGTCACGATCTAGTGAATGGTCTGCCGGTCGAACTTTGCATTCATCCCTCTATAACACTTGATATCACATTTTCAGTTTTTAACACGAATAGATCCGAAACCCCAACCAAGTTTAAAGCTTTGTTATTTGTTTACCTTTAGCATTTGTAAGCCCGCATGGCTGACAAAAATATATGTTAGAGATTCCTCGACAAAAATTCTTTTTTCTCTTTTGTCGAGAGAGGGTTGCACAATTTTTGCGTGAAACCTTTGAATAATTCGATTTAATTAACAATTTGCTCATTATTATGCTATATTTAATCTGACTTGAAAGGTTAATTATCCATATACAAACGCTAAATTAATAATTAAGATGATTCGAGTCCATTTATGAAAGTAAATATGTAGATTTATTCTTCATCCGGCATAAAGTGAATAGTTACGGACTTTCTTACTGCTGATAATTATACAGATAAATGGTTCACTTGATCATTTATATTTTCCTCGACGAAATTTTGATATTTTAACCAATAAATTTCAGGAAAGTGTTAACAGAAGTCTTAAACAGTTGTATGTAGTTTCATTTTTGTTTTGGGTTGTTTTTATTTTTGTTGGTTTTTTTTCACTCCAATTATAACGTAATCCCTTATGTTTTCCCAAGAAACTTGAATGTGGTTATTATGTGATCGTTTTTGCAATCTGCAAAACTGTGTCAGTAACCAACAATTTTGTGAAGACAATTTTTGTTCGATGCAACAAAGAGATTTTATGAACGGCTGTTCATCTCATCACATCGGATAAATTTTCATCCAAAACTAGGTAATCTCCAATTTTAATATCTATGAATAGAATGTTTTATGCAATGCCTATTCATTCACGCACACGATTTCTCTATAGCTATGCATCCAAAATCTGAGTGCTTATATAAGATCATATACCAATACTTATAGTCGTTATGGTGTTTTATTATACGAATAATAAAAATATTTACGTTCATATACTCCCAGACAAAAAATTACAACGTTGCATAATTTTCTCGTATGCAATAACTTTCGATGTATAAAAGTAATATATGTTAAATACGAAGTGCCTTCAATAAGTTTCCAGACATTTTGTACAGGCATTTAAAATTGTCGTAGACTCTTATTGCTATACATCTTATGAGATGACTGACCATTTTTTATGATTTCAGGTTTAAATGAACAGCTACAGCAGCAATTGGAATGCACCCAACTAAAGCCTGATTATCACAGCTGGTGAATTTCAAAAATGCACTCTGGATGTGAGGACACTTTAGAAGAACGATATGCAATAAAATTCTGTTTTAAACTTGGAAAAAATGCCACAGAAACGTATGGAATGCTTCAGACTGGTTTTCGACCATCTTGCATGAATCGAGCATCAGTTTTTGAGTAGCATAAGAGATTTAAGGAAGGCAGAGAGTCTGTGAGGGATGATGAGAGGTGTGGGGGAGTAAGGAAGTCAATAAACCAGAGTTGATTAGCCAAATAAAGAATTTCAAGGATAAGGACCGTCGTGTGTCCATAGAGACAATAAGGGCACAGTTTTATTTCAGCGTGGGAACTGTACACACAATTATTCGCGAGGAACTGAAGATGCGGAAGATTTGCACGAAGTTTGTCCCAAATTCTGATCAGAAAGACGTTGTAATAACAGCAGGGAGATGGTCGAGCTGGTCAATTCAGATCCTGCAGTTCTTGATGCTCTGGTGACCTGCGATGAAAGCTGGATCTACTGCTATGACCCAGAGACCAAGAGACATAGTTCCCATAGTTGAGGTTTTAAGGGAGTTCAGGAGGAGATTCCGTTGGAAGAGGCCAGCACTCTTCAAATCGGCTCAGTAGCATTTCCACCAGGACAATGCACCAGTCCACAACTCCATGCTTGTCACAGACTATTTGACCAAGATGGGCATCAAGACATCCCTATAGTCCAGACCTTGCTCCCTGTGACTTTTGGAAAAACTTAGAAGCTGTCGTTATGAGAAAACTGAGGAGATGAAAGAGGCTGTGACGAAGGTCATTGATACGCTCACACAAGAGGACATCCATAGGGCCTTCCAGAAGTTGTTGGAACGGTACAACAAGTGTATTGCAGCCGGAGGAGATTACTTCGAAGGGGACTAGAGTTTCATGTGTGTACTATTAATAAAAGTACCCATGCGAAAAAAAGTCTGGAATCTTATCTAATGAGCCTTGTACTTAGCATTTTTTTTTTTCGTCAGCTAAGATATAATATTGTATTCAATCGTTGAGTCTATTAGACTACACGTTATTTAGTCATATCTGCAATTTTTTCTTTTTCGTTTGTCTTCTTTCTTTCTTTCTTTCTTTCTTTCTTTCTTTTCAACCATCTTTCTTCACTCCATTCAAGTCTGTTTTTCTGCCTTTGGAAACATCACCATTATGTGATTTCATGTAAAAAAAAAAAAAAAAAAAGCATCTATTAACTGGAGTGGCCCTAATGTTCCTATGCGGCTGACTACTGCAGATGCCTTGAGCAGGAATTGTCTAAGAAAGTTACTAATTTTGAAATTTATATAATTGCATCAACATAATACAAGCATCAAATTGATAAACTAATAAGTCATTTGTCGAAATACTAACAACTTTATATATATATATATATATATATATATATATATATATATATATATATATACGTGTGTGTGTGTGTGTGTGTGTGTGTGTGTGTGTGTGTGTGGTTCCTTTTCTACTTATATATATATATATATATTAAAGTAGCAAAGTCACTATTTGCCACTGAATGATACTACTTTCTTTTAAAAATCCTTCACTCAGATTATTACTATTATTGTTATTCATGTACCCAGTGTGAGTAGACATTAGTAGACGAGAGTCCAAATGACAGCAAATCACGTCAATTCTCCAGGATTATCTTAGGTATTCTAACCGATATATAGTCTGGATGATCATCAGTTCTTTCTCTTTTTGTGTTTTTATGATGGTTCTATGTAGTCGAGCCGTTGTATCGATGTGTCAACGCTGTATTCGATGCTGGCAAGTCCTCTTCCTCTCTCTTTTCTAGATACATATAGTCCGTCAACGTCGTCTCTTGGATGTAATGCCTTATGCATGGTCATTAGTTTTCTTATTCTTTGATCCATTTGTTAAAGTTAAAGTCTAGTTCATTTGAGGAAAGATCCCGAATATCTAACTAGGGACACAGCCCAAGTATTTATTCATTTGATGAGGTTTCTGCTGGAGAGTTTTGTCTCGAGTAGTTTTCTAGTTCTCCTGAGATATTCTTTTCGGATTTTGTCTTTCATTTCCACTTGTTTGATGGTGTTTGCCTCCAAGATACCCAAGTATTTGTAGATTTCATTTTCTCCGAGCGTTCTAATTTTGTCGTGATTTGGTAGTTCCATTCCGTCAGTCATATATCGTTTGCCACTTTTCATGACGAGCATGGCACATTTTTCTTAGCCAAATTCCATTCCTACACATTTTTCTATGCCAAATTCCATTATTACTATTATTATTACTTAGCCTTAGCCTTGGCTAATGGTTTTTTCACAGGGGTCTGAGTGACATCAAGTCTCCTCAAGTCTCCTGGACTGTTCTAAGTATACTGGCCGACTTCAAAAATGGATGGTCAGGACTGGTCCTCCGATTTCCAACTCCTTCAGTCTTCTTACGAAGCCTTTGGGGATCGTTCCAAGTGCACTAATTACAATTCGTGTTACTGTCACCTTCATGTTTCGTAGTTTTTTTTAGTTCTCTGGCAAGATCTAAGTATGTGTCTATCTTTTCGTTTTCTTTGTTTTTCTCTCTGTGGTCAGCCTGGGCAGCAAAATCCATTGTCCAGCAAGATCTCTTTTTTCTTTTCTTTATTTTTTGCTATTCTGTTGCGTATTATCGAATTTCTCTTTAATAATATTGGTCCTTATAGCGCTGTTTTGTGCTGCGATGAGGAGAGATTCAGTTTTTGTCTTTTCTACATATATCAAGATTTCGTGTGAGATTTCACCAGTTTGTCACTTTAAATCTCCACATTTTCCTCACATTTCTGTTTCCTCATATTTCTGTTTCCTAGTTTTTATTGTTGTTTCGTTTGTCCTTATGTTACCAGTGCTGTTATTGGCTACTGTAATTTGTCTTTCTTTGTTCTTTTCAATGTAGTTTCCAGTCCTCTTATTGATGCTTACTCGATAACTTCAATAATGGTTAATCCTTTTTCTCTTTCTTTTCATGACACATATAGACTGTCCTTGTCATCTCTCGGGTGTAAGATCTTGTACATCGTCATCAACTTTTTTATCCTCTGATCCATTTGTCTACTTAAATTATAATTATTATCATTATTATTATACTCCTTGCGAGTATTTCACTCCAGAATATGTTGATGGTCTTTTACTGGAGTCTAAGTGACAGCAAGTCTCCTCAAATCTCCAAGGAACTCTTCTGACTATTCTGGCCGATCTCTACAGTGAAGTACATTTCTATTGTCTTCTCTAGTCCTTTTTATTCGTTAGAGTCTCTCTACTGATTTGATGCTTTGGCCGTTTGTGTACCTGAAATAGGAACTGTCAACATTTGCAGGGTACCGACAAACCCCTCCCCATGTTGGCTATCAAGAGATGGTTATCGTCACAGGATATGGACACGACGATACGAGTTCAATTCCTGGACAAGACTGATTGCATTTCACATAGCACTAATACCCTTGGAAAAGGTATGAATCCAATTATTCTCCCTCCAGCTATGGGTAAATAGTAGGGCTGACTAGGTTCTTCAGCCTCGGTGAGGCAGCTAGTCTAGGAGAAGGAAAACTCTGAATTCAAACCTGCTAAACTCCGCTTTAAAAATTGACCTTGTGTCATATCCTGCCCGAGCGGAGGGGTTGGGTAAATAGGATCAAGAGAGCACTTACATATTTAACTTAAAATTTTATAAGACAAGGCATAAAAATATTCCAACAATTCAAAATTACATGATAATAAATAAAAAAAGAAATATAATAACATGAATAAATGTAAAGCCATTCTACTACTGCAGGTTTTACTGCAGAAGTGCGTACAACCTTCCAAATTAATATGGTTTCGCACCTTAGCATCAGTATCACTTTCTCATGATATCAGCAGGTTTTGTTGGTTTAAATCAAGAGTGTTCAGATGAATAAGTAGTTTTACCTGTTTAAATGTATTTCCTTTTGTCTCTTGATGACATTCTGAGTTTATTCTTGTGTACGGAGGTCAAATGGACAATAACATCCTCAATATCTAACTTTATACCGTAAAATCTTTGTGCTTATCTTGTGCATCATTTGCATTAAACAGGTAACTTTTTTCGAGTCACTCAGTTTTTAAAGAATCCAAATATTAAAAAATTTGAAAGAACACTTAAAACGAATAAACATTTACAATACGACCAAGAAGAGCAAATACTGATTTTTTTTTATCTAAGTTCTAATTCAAATATCAATATTTTATAAAGTGTTTTATTTAATAGAAATAAATATTTGCTAAAACGAAATGCAAATTCATGCCTAGTTTTTTTTTCTTTTTTTGTTGTTGTTGTTTTTTTTTTTTTTTTCGTTTTTACAATTCTAACTATATATAGTTTATTTAATTAGTCGGTTTGTGGCTATGTGTCAGGACATAAACTGATCTTCTGTTCATTATTCTAATCGCACTAAATTAAAGATACCAAAATATTTTATTTCACGAGAAACCCTAATTGCGCACAAGTCATGTGATAACATACAACATCAAATACTGAAAAAGTGTTTTGGATATTACTCAAAAATGTCTCCAATGAGGAAGACTGATTCTTAGAAATTTGAAGAGAATGAGGTCAATCCTTCATTACCATTACACCCAGACCTAATGTGGTTTGAATTGGTAGCCCCTGTTAGGGCTCATTTTGGGAACTACATAGATCTGTTTGAGATAATGAAAAGTTTATATGTTTAAAGTGACATTTATGTACCGTATACAAAGGGAGTCTTAAATAGAGTTCGACATAGAATAATCGAACAAAAACTGATATGTCGTAAAACCAACCAAACATATCTTTACGTGTTACAGACATATATATACATACCAAGAATTTTGGGCATTCTAACCCTGAAAAACTGATTCGGCAGCCACGGATTCCTTTTAAAAAAGCTATTCCTTTCAAAGAATGATGGCAAAAGTTCATAATACATAGCCACACTTAACTAGAAATTTGGAGAGCAACTCATATATTTACTATACTGTCATCAAGACGAGAAGATGGCACATCAGTCCCTATCGACCCTCACTTCTGATAAATCCTCTAAACAGCTGATTATGTAAGTTTTTATTGGTTGACCAACACGGCGTGTATGTAGGAAAACGTTCATTACTTCTGAAATTGTGACCTCCATGTCTTGCTCAGATGGTTTGTGTGATAGGAGGTAAGTGGTTGTATAGCTGATATTTTTACTACTCATAACATTCGGACTATTATCTTCTTAACGTTTCGGCCGATATGTTCTTCCTTCATGTCGAACTCGGGAGCCTACACAGAACCCTTTAATCTACAGTGGGTAGATTGCTCGACTTCCCTTAATCATGACCGGAGACAAATGTTAAGTGGTAGTAAGTGTTACTTTTTTTACCTGTTGTTAGAATTGAACCTGTAACTTCCACATGATTTCACTTTTCAACCAAATGCCATGTCCACTGCGCCATGTATCCGGCTGCCGTTTCAATAATTTTTTCTGCGTTTTAATAGAGCGAAAACATACTGTAGTACTGACAAACCTGAAAGATTGTCCGCATCTGTCCAATCAATTCTGCCACGTCTTTCATGTAAGCATATTGATAACTATGTTTCCATTAAAATGAAAACCAACTCTGACAGAATACTTTTTGAATCGACCCAAAAAGATAGAATCCTTTTAAAAACGATTCAGTTAGCTGGCTACCTTAACTTAATGAGTTCAATTTACCCATTGTGTAAAGTTTAGTAAATCACAACAATTTACTTGAATGGATTTTGTTTCACTTCTGAATTTTGCCGTTTTTCTTGTTCAGTTTTGATATTTACCTTAAGGATCAATGTATGAAGAGTGTTTAACAATGTATATTGAAGTTCAACTTAATGTTTCGTCATTTTTAGGTTTGGCTTGGTTAATTTGTTTTACGGAATATCAACCTCGACTGTGTCATTTAATTCCTAAATTAAATTATCCCAGTCGGCTGGGGATGTAGAATACAGTGACTGCATCTCTGCAGAGGGGTAAGACCCCCACCACACAGACACACACACACACTAATGAGTGTCCTGTATATGACGCTAAAAAATTTGATGGCGAAGCTCCAGTCCTGAAGCTTTGGGGAATATAGAGTAGCCCTTCATTGCCATTGCTCACAGGTTCACTCTGACTAAGAGTTGTAGCACCTGAAATGGTCCTATATATGAGCAAGATAGAACTGTTTGACACTTACACAGTGTGCACACAAACGACTTATATTAAATTGAATGGTTTGAAATTGAACTGTTTGTTCATTTAACTATGTGTAAACAAATGACTGATATTTAATTAGATTGTTTGTGATACATAGCAATACTTGGATCAATTTAACAGCGTGCTAACGAATGAGTAATGTTGAATGCTAAACTGTTAGTGTTATATAACACTAATCGAAACGTTGTGCAAAAAAATGAGATTTGGCTCGTCTAGAAATGTTATCTTGGAATTATTTGTTTACAAATCAAATATTTAATATACGTTTAAACAGGATTTGATGTTAGATAACCAAGAAGAGTTGATATCCCATAAAACCTAACCAACCAACTTAATCTAAATTAAGTTAAATTAATTCGTAAATTTTTTATTATAATCAATTAAATAGTTTCAAGTATGTATACAAAGCACAAACAAATTAAAAAAAGTTACAAATACTAACAATTTGCCCACAAATATACGGTTTCAAGTATTTCAAGCAAATGTACGGTTGCAAGTAAATAATAATAATAATAATAATAATAATAATAATAATAATAATAATAAAACGCAACAAAATAGCAAATGTAGGCTATCCATCAATCACATGATAAGGGAATGCAGCAGAATAAATATCTTCACTTTACTATTTTAAATGCCATCTGTGAATAGTAACATTAATCATGAATTTACTGATGCAATGAATCAATCGTTGAAGAGCAAGACAGTCTTATAAGTGTGATTTCAAATCTTCCTAAACGTTCACCGTTGTTGCCCTATGCCAAACTAGAACTAATTTAGTACACATCTCCAAAAATAGAAAAATTCACTGAAGTATTATTGATATTGTAGTACTCCTGCTACAATGTCAAAGTACTACAAGGGGACACGCTGGCCCCGTATCTCTTTATCATTTGTCTAGACTACTTACTTAGAACATCGATTGACAAAATCAAAGAGAATGGCTTCGAACTGACGAAGAAAAGAAGCAGAAGATACCCCGCAACAACAATTACCGACGCCGACTACGCCGATGACATAGCGATACTGGCAAATACACCTGACCAAGCCGAAACACTTCTGCATAGTTTGGAACGAGCAGCAGCAAGCATAGGTCTCCATGTTAATGCACACAAAACGGAATATATGTGCTATAACCAAACGGGGGACATCTCCACTCTAGAAGGAACCCCTCTTAAACTAGTAGACAAATTCACGTACCTAGGAAGCAGCGTCGAATCAACCGAAAAGGACATCGAAACGAGGTTAACGAAAGCATGGACAGCTATCAATAGGCTATCGACTATATGGAAATCAGACCTAACCGACAAAATGAAACGCAGTTTCTTCCAGGCAGCGGTCACATCGATACTGCTATATGGATGCACTACATGGACGCTAACAAAACGGCTGGAGAAGAAACTAGATGGCAATTACACAAGAATGCTGCGTGCAATCCTCAACAAGTCCTGGCAGCAACACCCCACAAGACACCAACTGTACGGCCACCTGCCCCCTATCACGAAAACTATTCAAGTTAGGCGAACCAGACATGCAGGACATTGCTGGAGAAGCAGAGATGAACTCATAAGAGATGTACTCTTATGGATCCCCACACACGGCCGCGCAAAAGCAGGACGACCAGCACGAACGTACATTCAGCAGCTATGTGAGGATACAGGTTGTTGTCCTGAAGACCTACCTAGGGCGATGAACGATAGGGAGGAGTGGCGAGAGAGGGTCAGGGATATCCGTGCTGCCAGCACGATATGATGATGATGATGATGATGATGATGATTATTGATATTGATGAAGTTAGGGAAACTAAAAAGCCTAAGAAAAACTAGTGGTTGCGATTTAATTTCAAGACTCCTCCCATAAACACAAGTTCATTAATTCTCGAAGAAATATTGATTTTCAGAACTGATTTGCTTTTTAATTCTTTCCTGCTCTTTACAAAGATTGCCTTTCTGATAGCTACTATCATGAATTCTATATTCAAAGATATCAATTTTGCAAAATCTTCCCCAACAAATGTCTTTATAAATGTCCGAATATATATTTACTTTTTTGATATGAAGTTTCAAATCACATTGTTTTAATCGACATATTCTCTTCCCAGTGATTCATTTAGTCGCTATTTCAACTAACAATTGATTTTTTTATTCTTTTGTGCTCCCTCTAAATATGTATTGAACTATTATCCTTATCTTATTTTCCTTATGGCTTGTTTCGATTAGATCATTCCTCAAAATTTTGTTTATTATGTTACATAAATATATTATGATACATTGTATTTGTTCAAAGGCCGCTTTATACAGCCATTAAGCCCAATATTGAGTCGTATCATATCTATAGAATTTATATCATAATTGACAAAAGGGATAAGGGGAAGTACTCTATATTTAGAACTTGGTAGTTATTTCCCTTGTACAGTTATAATCAGGTATGTGTGGCATAAGAAGACGTTCACTGCGTAACGGTTATCGTTGTAGGAAATATACTCGGTTACTCTGGTTCAAATCCTGGACGAGTCTGTTTTCATTTCACATCATAATGAGGCTAATAAGTCTCTCTTCTCCCATAGCAACCTATCTAGGAGAATAGAAAAACTCTAAATTCAAATCAGTTGTAAATCTGTAGAAAGATGGGTTTCATCAGAGTATTCCAGCCGAAGACACATGAGCACCCCAACGACCAAACCAGGACACGGGAACACAAAAGATTCATGATGGGTATGATTAAAATAGAAATTAGACACCTCATTATAATTAAGTTATAAATTTGGCTTTATTCGCTATATTAGAGTTTTTAATGCACGAGCAAAACTCTCAATATTTTGATGCTCATATTATAGTATAATATATATTTTAACTAAACACATAAGGGAAAGTACCCTATAATTTGCATTTAACAGTTATCTTTGAAAAAATATAATGATTGGGGTTGGTACAAATCAAACCACATACAATTATTATTAAGCAACAAAATGGATTGAAAACTTATTTATTCTCTAAGAACACTTTAGTATCATTGCACCAGCAAAAATCGGACAAGTTTTATGCAGATTATCATATCATTATTTTTATTATATTATATTATATACTTTATGAATAATATATTCTTTCAATGTAAATAAATATAATCTACAAATTAGACATCCAAATCGTTTACCGACTTTTCGTTGGGGAAATATCTATACTTTAGGCTGTTTGGAACTCATAACTTTTCCCTTTTTTCAAATCGCATTATCATTGCAAAAAATAAATGAGTAAATCTTATTGAATTATTATCTTTCTTTTTGGTTATGTTTGTTGCTTTTACGAAATATGTTATGGCTGATCCACTTCAATGAGCAAAAAGAAAGAATATTATCTAAGGTCATATTTTTTATGTTAATAACTATCGTAAATATTTCAACAACTCTAAAGCTTTATTAAATGCATAAAAAACAACACAACTAAAGTATTCCGAGCATTTGAGAGAATTGAGTACCAGATACAAATTGAAAACCAAAACCAGAAAAATGAAGAAAAACAAGACAAGAAAAACAACCATCTTAAACGGTATCGCATTGTACTGACATTACCCATACCCACACGCACGTATATACACACATAGAAAAAAAAAATATATATATATATATATATATATATACACGTGGGTAGAGGGGGACGGGATTAAGGAGTTACCTCCTCGTTTTATTGAATTTCCGTTTAATTTTAATTTTTCAAATTTCTTCTGTCAGTTATAATTACGGTAATTTAACTTTTTTATTTATTTGTTTAGTTTATTTTCTTTTCAAGTTAAGTTCGATAATTAACTTTTAAGAGAAATATCAATGCTTATATTAATTTCGATACCATTTAATTAGCTACCTATTTTTTTAGTGTATATGTTGGATACATTTGTTTACCTGGTTTATATATATATATATATATATATATATATATATATGTGTGTGTGTGTGTGTGTGTGTGTGTGTGTGTGTGCGTGCGTTGATATATATATATATATATATATATATATATATATAACAACACATGCACACACATTTATATATATATATATATATATATATATATATATATATATATATATAAATGTGTGTGCATGTGTTGTTATATATATATATATATATATATGGTCATCATAGGTTTTTGTATTTCACATTTCTAATCATCCATCGTTAACTTAAAATTATTATTATCACCCCTCATGGTCCTGATGATGATTCAGTAGAACCGAAACGCTATAGTGTTGACCCGTTAATAAATCATTCCTTCCTTTTGGATCGTTGTTATCAGTTTTTCTACATATTGTCAGATTACAATCCTTTATTTACTCTTCATATATATATATATATATATATATATATATATATATAAAATCTTATTTTTTAGATTTAACACTAATGACAACAGCAGAAACACAGAGGAAATATACAGTAATAATAATAATAATAATAAAGACTAGACACGACAGGGTGGAGACGATCCCCAGAGAATTTTGCAAGAAACTGAAATTTCAACATACCAGCAAATAGTATATGCACAAAGCCGAATCCGTCCTAGAGAATGAGATGAATAAAATTTTCCGGGATTTTGAGATACAAACAGATCACCTAATTCCGACCAGAAAACCAAACTTGATAATTAACAAAAAATAGAACTTGCAGTTTGTGGATTTTGCCGTCAAAACGGACCACTGCATGAAAATTAAAGAAAGGTTAAAAAGAGACATATACTTAGACCTTGCCAGAGAACTAAGAAACCTATGAAACATGGACGTGACGATGATAACAACTGTAAATGGGGTAATTGGAACGGTCTCTAAAGACTAGACACGACAGGCTGGAGACGATCCCCTGAGAATTTTGCAAGAAACTGAAATTTCAACATTCCAGCAAATAGTATATGCACAAAGCCGAATCCGTCCTAGAGAATGAGATGAGATGTAAGGGGGCTGGAAGAGTTGGAAATTGGACGAATCGAGACCATCCAAACTATTGAAGAGATCAGCTAGAATAATTTCCTCTGGTTTTCTTGACTCTTCTCAGAAGACCTGAGCAAACTTGCTGTCTCTCAGACTCCGGGGAAAGATCATCACCTAACGCCGGTGTGAAAAACTCGTAAGGAGGATGATGATGATGATGATGATTGCACACGAGAAGACGTTGACATGACTAAAAAGAGGACACCTCAAGAGAGAAAGTAAATCGTTTTTTAATAATGACATCAGGACAAATCATATCGTGATGAAAATTTATAATACACAGCAAAATAGCAAATTGTGTAGTGTAAGAGAGATGAAACAGTTAATCAAATAATAGGTGAATGCAGCCAACTGATTCAAAACTAATACAAAACGATGTACGATTGAATGAGAAAAGTGATCGAATGGAATTTGGATATTATTCAAAATGTGCTCGGTCCAACTTTACCGGTTTCCGAGTATTTTTAGGGTTTATCTTAATTTGTTCAAACCACAAAACTCAAACTAACCGCATTTTTTTTCGAAGAAAAGCAATTGTTTTACATTTGTCTAAATTTCTGAGATAAAACTTGATAAGTTTTATCTTTTAAAGTATTTAGACTATTGTCCTCATCGTTATATTTACAACGTTTCAGCCAGTGGGTACTTGTGTCTTCTTTCGTGTGTTTTATGTCCAACTCAGTAGACTACACTGAACTTTGAATTTAAACCTTTATCTTATCCACAGAGGTAAATTGTTCTAATTCCATTAATCATAACAAGTGTAAGCTAAAATAAGTAATCCTTGTTATCTACCTGTAGTCAGGATTGAACCTGCAACCTCCAGATGATTTCACTTAGAAGCACTTTAAGCGAACGCCTATATCTGCAGCTGAACAAATCAGAGTGAATTTGGGGGACTTAAAAACTTAATGTCTTTATCAACTTATCCAATACTACTTACTATTATGTATAATTTTTACCTTTTTTATATTGCAATTTTTTTTTATCTAGCTTTTTTTATAATTGATTCCCATATCGTATTCATCTCTGTACTTGGTCTGCTTAACAGATCGCTATAGCACACATTAAGACGTCTTTAATTTTCTTCCCTATCAATAGATTTAACTTCATCCCATAAAGACAAATGGTTTCCCTTTTCTTTCCATATATAGTCAGCCATACCCGACTTTTCGATTCTACCTCAACTTACTTTTTGTATGGTCAGATTTTAATCACTTACAAAACTCCCGGTAAAATTCTACACTTGTCTTTTCCTTGTCCAGAAAATGGCTAACATTCTACAGTAAATTAAAATGTGAAAACTATCCTTCTTATAAAAAGTAAAATAATCTTATGCCATTTGGATCTACATAACTAAGTCCATCATTGTGGCTTGGATATTTAGATGATACGTTCATTCTCTGGCTTCATCAGAAAGACGTTCGAGCAATTCTGGATCATGTGAAGTCAATCAGACCAACTAGCTTTACTCTGCTAAAAATGACCTTTTGTCACATCCTGCTAATAGCAAAAGAATGGGTAAATACATTCAAGAATAGGGAACAGCAGAATGTAAAACCTAACTCCTCTCAGGCTTATGCCAACTTTTAATATTTTTATAACTGTACAATACAGTTGAGTTATAGAAATCGTTTATAAGTTATTATTTTAACAAGTTAAAATAGAAACATATATATATCCTCAACAAATTGAAATTCAGCTGTCTTAGGAAATGGTGATTTTGATAACAAATCAGCTGGAGACCTAAGATAAATTTCTAATCTGCTGTTCGTTTATCCTTACACATGTTGTTCCTTTAAATACAATATTACTAGCATAGTTTCTGTCGAAAATTACAGGATTATCTAGTTTTGCCTATCTCTTCCTATGGAAATCTCGAAGTCATTTTTATATGAAATTTAAGAAATTATCAAAGTAAACAAATTATAAATGACACATTGGTATAATCATAATTTATATCAAGTTGTTATATATATATATATATATATATATATATATATATATATATATATATATATATATATATATATATAGTTTCTAATTGAGATAATTGTACCAAAGATTAACAATACTATCGTCCTTTTTACCATAAGAACAGAGCTTTTCGTTACTCAGTTATGATACCATGTTGTTAATCTATTACAAAGGGCTTCAAATATGTTTGTGAGTTTCAAAAATCGATATGAAAATGGCTTATGCTTCTATAACACCAAATATAGTCATTACTCAATTGTAAGATTAAGCTGTGTGACAGATAATAATATATGTATATATATATATATATATATATATATATATATATATATATATATATATGAAGATACTTATTCAAATAATAGAGACGATCATTTCATACATAAGAGAGAATGTTTATACTCTCTCTCTCTCTCTCTCTTTCCATATAAATATATATTTATATGGAGAGAGAGAGAGATTGTCTCTATTATTTGAATAAGTACCATCATTTCAATGGTTTAAATGCTGCTTTTTGTTTTCCTTCTATTTTCCAATGAATTGATAACTAATTGTTTGCATTAATTTCCTTGTTTTGTTGTATTTACCTTCAACAAAGTATTGATGAGCCTCTCAATCGGACGATTTACAAGAACTCGAAACATTTTTTTTATTTTGTAAGTAGATATTAGGATATTATTATTATGTATGACACGGTGTTTTAAAAAATTGATATCATTTGAGATTTACTGGAAGTTTCTGAAAACTTTATATCATTTGATAATGCATTTTCTTTTCCAATAAATGGCATTTCTAAAACTGAAAAAACAACAGAATTTGAAGTTGTTTCAACATAGAAAGGTGGGCGACCTTTGTCGAGGATGACCCGAAGTGCAATTCCATTCCCTGGATTGCTCCACTTTACCCTTGATCTTTACCTTATAGTGCTGAGTGCTAAGCAAGGTGGCATTAATCACCATTTTTGAGTCTTTGGTATAACTCGACCTGGAATTGAACCCTAGTCTCTCGGACCATTGGCAAACACTCTATTTATTAGGCCAATGGCTGGTATGTTTCAACATAGGCTGTTAAAATTTGAGGTCACTGAGAATTGATCAAGTCATTAGAAAAGAAAATTATATCAATTTTTTTACTGTACTTTGCAAAAATAACTGTTCAATGTTCATAGCTTTTAGATTGAAAATTAAAATCATTCAGTCGGTGTTTCGAAGGCTTAAACATAAGATTGATGTGATTTATTGAAGAACTCTCGGCCTGTAACCACTGACGTAGGATAAGTTGAGAAAAACATTTGTTCGATGATTTCTGAAGACAGGAAATTTGGTAAGATACTTTTTTCTGGCAAGAAACCGAATACGAAAAAGAATCAATGTATCATTAGTAAGATATCATCATCATCATCATCATCAAGTCCCACTGGCAGCACGAAGTTCCAGACTCTCTCGATCTATCCTTATCATTCATCGCGCTGACAGGTTTTCTAAGCTACATCTTGTGTGCTCACAAAGCTGATGTATGTCTTTGCTGGTCAGCAGAACATGGGTACATCGGTGTGCTGGATTCCATAAGAGAACTGAGTTCGTCCTTGATTTTCCTGCAGTGCCCCGAATGTTTTGTTTGTCTTACTTGAATGGTCAGTGAGATGGGGGTCAGGCGGCTGTACAACAGCTATTTTCTGGGGGTTGTTTCAAGGATTTGATTAAAACAGCGAGCAGCATTCTTCTGTAGTTCCCTTCTAGCGTTCTCTTATTGTCTTTTTAGGACCATGTGGTGCATCCATATAGTAATATGGATACAGCTGCAGCTTGGATGAAATCCCGTTTAATTCTATCGAGTAAATCACACTTCCATACGATCGATAGCTTCTCAATAGCATTCAATGCTTTTGCAAGGCGTATGCTGACATCTCTTTCTATAAATGAAATGTTGCTGCTGAGGTACGTAAACTGGTCCACTAATTTCAGAGGTTTGCCACTTGGAGTGGAGTTGGTGACTTGTTATTTAAAACACATTTACTCTGTTTTATTTGCTTTCACGTAGAAACCAATGCTTACCGCTGCTTTCTCTTTAGGCAATGCAATAGGGATTTCTACTTGAACTGATTTATTTGTAAAACACGCTAGGGCGTCTACGTAGTCTGCATCTGTCAGTTTATATATCGTAATGCGTAATATCGTCTACTTCTTGCTTTTTTTTAAGTGAAACCATTTTCTTTTATTCAATCTATTGACATTCGATGTATGTAGTCAAAGCAGAGTATAAACAAGAATGGTGCTAATCAATCTTCTAGCATGACTCCAACGACCATGTCGAATAAGTTGGCATCTCCATCAAGGGGCGAAAGGCGACATTACTATTTGTCGACTTTATGAAGGCCTTCGATTCCACACACAGAGGGAAGATGGAACAAATCCTACTAGCATACGGCCTACCAAAAGAAACCGTAGCAGCAATAACGATTCTCTACAGAAACACCAAAGTGAAAGTACGTTCACCAGATGGAGACACAGAATACTTCGACATTGTTGCAGGAGTACTACAAGGGGACACGCTAGCCCCATACCTCTTAATCATCTGTCTAGACTACGTTTTTTGAACTTCGATCGACAAAATCAGAGAAAATGGCTTCGAGCTGACAAAGAAAATAAACAGAAGGTACCCCGCAAAAACAATTACCGACGCCGACTACGCCGATGACATAGCGTTACTGGCGAATACACCCAACAAAGCCGAAACACTACTGCATAGTTTGGAACAAGCCGCCGCAAGCATTGGCCTCCATCTCAATGCAAACAAAACTGAATATATGTGCTATAATCAAACAGGCGACATTTCCACACTAGACGGAACCTCTCTGAAACTGGTAGACAAATTCACCTACCTAGGAAGCAGCGTCTCATCAACCGAAAAAGACATCGACACGCGACTAACTAAAGCAAGGACAGCTATTGATAGGCTCTTGATCATATGGAAATCAGACCTGACCGATAAAATGAAACGCAGTTTTTTCCAGGCAGCGGTCGTATCGATACTGCTATATGGATGCACTACATGGACGCTAACTAAACGGCTGAAGAAGAAGCTAGACGGCAATTACACAAGAATGTTGCGAGCAATATTGAACAAGCCCTGGCGGCAACACCCCACAAGACACCAACTATACGGCCACTTGCCTCCCATCACGAAAACTATACACTGCTGGAGAAGCAAGGACGAACTCATCAGTGATTTACTCCTATGGACCCCCGCATATGGCCAAGCAAAACGAGCAGGACGACCAGCTCAAACATACATACAGCAGCTATGTGAGGATATGGGATGTAGCCCTGAAGACCTGCCAAAATCGATGAATGATAGGGAGAAGTGGCGAGAGAGGGTCAGGGATATCCGTGCTAGCGATACGACATGATGATGATGATGGTGATAGCAGTCACAATTTCTTTGGGGAGACCATATGCTAGTAGTATTTAGACCATTTTTCCTCTATGCATGGAATCGAATGCTTTGGAAAAAGTCAACGATCAATAGTGTTTCCCTGAGATTCTTTGCTTCGATGATCTGAAAGGTAGTGGAGCGATTTCTTAAAAAGCTATTCTGATTTTTTTTTCTGAAAATTTTCTCGATTTCGAGTTGGCTACGATTGAGAAACGGGACGTTAAAAACCAAAGCAGCGATAGCAGTTTCAGTGATACCTCCGTAGTTTTTTGTGATTCCGAGGTCATCTTTCTTGGGGAAGAGAAGGATACAACTTTTCGTCCATTTCTCTATGGTATTTCTCCGACATATTTCTCCGACTATGTGCCGCATACTCAGAGAAATATTTCATCCATTTTCTAAGTGGATATTTTGTTCACAATTTAAACTTCTCTGTTTTTATTTTTCTTTGTACTGCATCAGGTTCTTCCACCATAAACTGTCCCATTTGACGTCTAGATGGTCATTAATAATTTTTGGATAGTTTTGTCCATGATTTCGGGAGGATTTGCGAGTGAGATTCCTGAAAGATTCTTCCTATTTAAGAATCTTTCTTCTTGACTGCCATCTTTTAGTTTTGTTTTCCTTTCCGCTCCCTTTATTTACCGTCGTGATAGTCTATCTTCTATTGAATTTCTAATTTTATTGATTTTGCCTTGAATTTATCATAATTGCTCTTTTTAGTATGTGTTGGTTAATTCTTTCTGTGTGTTCTTAAATATCTGCGCGTAAGCACTTGTTGGGTTTCTCTTTCTAAGTAAAGATGCTTTTTAAGTTATCACATTTTTCCCTAACAGCTACTGACATTCATGGAACTCTACATTTGGTTCTTGGTATGGTTTGTATGCACTTAGTGCTGCTTCAATGTGGGCAGTACGAAAATTTTCATATTCATCATTCGAATTATGTCTTTCAGATAAATCCTGAAGATTATTGAATTTGTTTCTTAGAAATACCGTATATAGATTTCTTATATCTTTGTTGGTAAGTGAAGACAAGTCAGAGAACCCTTTATCCACTTTTTATTTATAAGTATATAATCTAACTGTACTTTAGCGTTATTTGGGTCGGTGTAGATCTATTGTTTTCCCTCCTGCTTTTGGAAATCAATGTTTAGCCGTAAAAGACTTTTCTCAAGTAAAAAATGATATTCTCCATTTCTATTTGGTAGGTTATATTAGCCAAATTTATAACTTTTATCTTTGCCTATTTGGGCATTCGTGTCTCCATCGATGTTTGAGAATATGTTGAGCAAGGGAAGATAGAATGTTGTAGAAAGTGGTGATATCAATTTCATCACTGGCATTGGTGGGACTGTAGCAAGAGACGATCGTTGAGTAAGAGTTACCATTAAATTAGTACACGTAATTCTTGATTGGGTTTTCTCTATGTTATTTACTGATCTTAAGAACTAAGGTGAATTCCTACACTTCTGATGACAGCATTAACGGAGTTTTTCCACACAGATGCCGTGACAAATGCTTACCCATGGTATTTTAATTCTAGTTCACTTCGGACAAGTCTACGTTCTTGTACACATATAATGTCTGTAGGGGGTCGGCGACAGATGATATAAGCTTGGGTTTAATATATTCAAAATTCTAACATTAAATGTCGCAATGATAACTGTTTTTGCGTCTATGTAAGAACGTTAAGGGCGATGCAGTCTGGACGTACGATTTGGATAGGAGAACTGGATTAGAATTAGTTTTTATTTTCTCATGAGTAGACACCACACTTAAAGATAAGTATCAGAAGTTTCTTTACTGAAATATTTTATTCTGACCGTTGACCAGTGAGGTTTTTCCGCCTAGCATCTGGTGAAACTCACTGCTGATCCAACCTTGGATTCGTCCACTTTGCTCCGCATCCATCATCCAGCAACCCATAGCTTCCATTGTTATATATTTGTGTGGCTCGCAAAATGCTCTCCTCCTTCTGAGAACTAGCCAGCTGATACAGGATATCGGAGAGGTAATGGAAAAATGAAAAAATCATTTTCATTAATAGTCCAAATATCTCATCGTATCTTAATCGGTTACATATGTTATTGTCGTATTCTATCACTATGAACGCATAAATTATTCTGTGGAAGATGTTTCAGTGTTTTCTGATGCGAGTGAAATATTTTCATTCTGGTTGAATTTCTTTTTTTTTCAAATACTTTTTAGAACTTTGGTTGTCTTTATTAACTTTCTTCAAAACGGCACTCCTGTAAAAGAATTATAAAGCTACAATATATTTACTACTTTTAAATTGTATAATTTCTAACTTAAATAAAGTCTGCACAACCCTTTTGTATTTAGATTTTAGCTACTAAAATGATTCCTAATCCCACTAATTTCATATATATATATATATATATATATATATATAATGTGTATGTGTCTGTGAATATATGAGTGTGTATGTATGTGTGTATTTATGAGTGTGTGCTTGTGTGCGTGTGCGCATGCATGTGTATGTGTGTTTGTATGGGCGTGTGCTCGCAGTTATATAAGTGAGTGTTATCGAAATATGGACGATATAGGCCCATTACAGAATTTAAGAGGAAACAGCTGATTCTTTTTTCCTGATTCTAAAACCAAACAAAAAAAATTAGTAAATAGATAAATAAATAGGTAAATCCAAAAATAATCCTGGTTAATTAGAAATATTGACTGAAGCAAACGTTAGGATTAGATGCGACGTTCTGATAACGAGGAGACAAAATTGGATGATTCGAAAGGAAAATTAGAAATCTCGAATAAAAACCTAAAGATAAATGAGTAAATGTAAATTTATTGGCCAGTTTCATAAAAAAGAAATAATTTGAATAAAGGGACAGAGCGGGGAGAGAAGATAAGCACTAAAGAAGTTTCTTTTGGGAACAGAAAACGACTGTATTGATTGCATCCAATAGACAAAGATTAGCCGGAACAATAACTATTTTTTATGTTACAATTAGGTAAAATGAAACATGTATATAATCAAAGACTGCCACGCACCAACTATTGTTCACCCGAATGCCTGTCTGGCTGTCATCAATACGCGGATATAAGAAATGTTGGATGATATTATTTGCAAACGTAGCGTGAAATTATCAGCTAATCTGGTGGAGTAGAAATCGAAGGAAAACGAATTGATTGGGATGACTTGATAAAGGAAATTGATGGATTCCATTTTTGATTTAAAGTGCATTAAGTTCACGATGCAAGGGCAAGAAGTTGGTTCAGATAAACAAGTGATTATCATACAGCGGGAGTATGTTATGGAAAGGATATTAATGAGTATTCTTCAGAAATGCAATTGTTATCCATCTACTGTTGAATCGGAATCGTCGAGTACACATAAATTCAAAAATTCCAAGTTTGGTTTAGTTTGGTTTTATGCATATTATAGTTCTATTTCTAACAATTCATTTCGACATAAGTATAGTTTTTGTGTATACACAGTTACATGTCAAAATAGTTCTATTTAAAGCAATTCAATTTAGCACAAGTACACAATTTTAATCTCAAAAATATAAATATTTCAAACAATTCAGTTTTTCATAAGTACACAGTTTAGTTCTATTTGACCCATAGCATAGGACCCTATCAGGTGCTAACACTCTGAGCTAGATTGGACTTGGTATCTATGGCAATAAAGGGGTACTCCGCATTCCCCAAAGCTCAAACATCACTGGATCCTCAGCATCAGATTATTTTGTGTCATATCAAGACACTCGGCGGGAGAATCTTACCCCTCTGCAAAGATGCAATCGGTGTATTCTGCAGCCCCAGCCGACTTGGGTAAAAATATCCCAAGACTATTATTTTTGTTATTAAGATTGAGTTATGTGCATAAAAACGTATGAACGAACGTGTGCATATTTTTATAACTATAAAATACCCAGCCAGGTACTTCACTCGCCTATTCTTAGTAGGATGTCATAACGCGAATTGCAGATTACTTATGTCAATTCGACCATCTTCCAAGTCAATTTAAAATTTACATTTAATTCTAGCAAACAGTTCGTAATTACCGTTTATAACCCTTCATGAGAACAACACAAGTTTGCTGCGTAATGTTTTCCATAAAAGCAGCACCCTACAAAACAGCAGTGGTATGGCCACTCACTTCCTATCACGTACTCTTGGGTACTTCTGATGAAATAAGGACGAATACATAAGCGACGTTCTTCTATGGACTCATCGACATGGACACACCAGTGTTAGCCAACCAGCAAAAACTTACAGCCATCAGTTCTGTACGGATACTGGATGCTATCTAGTGGACTTACTAAGAGGAATGACCGATAGGAATGAATGGCAAAAGAAAGTAAAAAGAATCCGCACTATCAGGACGCCTTGATGTAAATCCACATATCAGAAATGAGGTTGACGACTTCTATATTTTACATTAACTTATTTTTCGATAAAAGATTTCACAAAGTCGTGTAAAAAATATTCTTATAAAGTGAGTGACACCTCAGAGATTCCCTAATTAGAACATGTTTGTTTTTTCTGTTTATTAGTACTAAGCAATAATACTATAAGATTATTTGACATTTCCAACTTGACCAACTTCTTAAAAACCTAATTAGTTTTGCTTAATTAAATATGAATAATTATGTTAGTAACACGACGACTTTTCTCTGATAAAATGTAAAAATCTAAATCTGGAACTTTTTGTGACTTCTTGCAGCCGCATGGCTTCCCTCTAATTTTTGTTCTATTTCAGAGTTAAGAGGTCCAACTTTAAGCATATAAAATTATTCGAAATAAAGCCGTTCGGGCGTTTATTGAGAACAAATAAACTGTCCTGAAATATTGACAATTAAGACTGAATATTTATTTCATAAGATATCACAGCAGAATGGAAAACGGAATCGAATGAATTTTGTTTGAATTGTGACGAAACGTTTTTTTAATATATTCTTCGCACATGCTCTTTTGAATGGTATCAATCCACTACTTCCTCACCAAATATCTCGAAAAAATCGCTGATTACTTGAGTAGATATCTTGATATCCCTATCGCCCTGTCGATGAGGCTTAGAATACGCCGACTCTATCCCTTAAAAAAGATTGACCGCCCAAAAGGTGAGGTATATCTGGTATGACAACAAACCTACATCAGATGTTCTCGAAATCTGGGGAATATGGAGTAACTGTTGATTGACATTACTCTCAACCAGGGTACTACCCAATTAGATTATAGGACCTATAGATAAGACCTATAGATAGGATAGGGTACTACCCTATTAGGTAATAGGACCTATAAATAAGAATCTATAGGTCAAATACATTGATTAGGGCCCATCTTTTGGGTCAAATAGATCGGTTAAAAGTTATCTGTATTCGATAGGACCGTGTACAAAAAAATTAAGAAGCAACTATACAATAAACGCAAATTAACGCCATTTCTGAACCTCTGGGCATAAAAAAACCTTAGACGGATTGACATGCCGTGAAAATCAATCAATCAAACATCTCTTCTTCGTATTCTTAATGTTAACACAACACTTCGGTTGATGCAGTCTTCAGCATTCGTCAGAGGTATTATCGATAGAAATAAAAGAGGGAAATCCGTTTCTTCCCTTAAAAATCTAAAATGGCAACAGAAAATCAGCGCTGATATACCAAATGGACCAGTGTTCTCACTAAGTTACGCACCAGAAAAAAATCAGCGGCCCAACGATATTTCAATGGCACGCACGAATTTTTAAAGTTCCAGATGTAAAAGAGTTTAATCAAATTGGTGTGGCAAATGTCATATTTCTCTTGCTCCGATTTTGTTTCATAAATTTTTGACAAAAAAAATCTATCATCGTTTGGAAGTGAAAAATATTTTTTCACACTCCATTTCTTCAGTTGTATACAGACATTGATCCCTCAGAAGCAATGAAAAAATTAGAGGGAATATTGAACCAGAACAAACCATTCCAGTAACCCCCTGTACACCAAGCTGTGTTAACATCTATATTAACAAGCAATGGTTCTCTAATAGAAAAACAATTATTGTATATTATGGACACTTCTCAAAGTTATCGACAATCAGTTCAGGGTTTTTTTTTTTCAAACGATATATTCTTAGTAATTATTAGCAATAAATCTGTATAGATATTATTTCTGTCTTCTGCTTTATTTTTGTCTTCTACTTTATTAGACTTTTATACTTCCTTCAAAAATTTCAAAGGCGTAAGCGTTGTCCTGAAACTATCATAAACTGTGCCCAGACGGAAAATTCGTTCAAACCAATAATAAAGTCCACAGCAAATGTTCCAAATTATTTTTCTCAGCTTCTCGATTGATATGTTCACCGATTCTCACCGATTCTATCTAAAATAATGACATTATTTTCAAAAAATACATCCATTCTATCTGATTAAAAGAAAGAATATTATGACAAATATAGTAAAACTAAGTTATCTATATTGTTATAATCTGATTTTTGTTATCGAAGGAGAAAAATAGCACACCATAGCGGGATTTTTGTTCGAGTTTAAAAGAACAAGAAGTTTTCAACCTAATTTGCAACTCATTAATAACATTGCGATGTTTACAGTTGCTTTCAACCCGATCAGTATTATTTCTCAAAGGAATTTATGGCTAATTGCTGAGTAGTTTTCTCCTATCTAGTTATTTATGATATAAATCCTATAAAATGGATGTGACTCCACAGGAAGCTTAATCGCTGCCGAAATAGGCCTTTAAGCGAGTTTAATTGTTTTTAATTTTTCAATGCCTTTTATCATCCTTCATTTGATTTTTTAATTCATTGATTTTTTTTTATGAATACAACAGACATTATTGAAAAATATTTTACGTTATTTCAATCAAAAATCAATTGTTTCTATTGCAGTTATGCGAATAGAAAATTATCATTATGAGTTTTATAAGTGATTAATTCTTCCATTTGAGAAAAATAGGAACAATTATATCTTAATTATCAGTCAGATATGGAACATTGTAATTGCTTAGTTTTGAATCTCATCCCTAATGTAATCATTGATGGACAGGAAAAGAAAACCAAAAAAGTAGATAGAAACTTTTTCTCTTGATATAGACAGAAAAGAAGTTCAGTAGGGAAAGTGTGTGTCTTTATGTGTCTGTAGACTTGTTCATGTTATTATCAATAAGTCCTTAGTCTAATGATGACAAAGGAGTTTATTTCATTCAACAATTATTTATTTTTCAACATACTCTCATTCATTCTCAAAACACATCATTCAATGATGAATATGATTCTCATATAATAAAACTCAATAAATAAATACTCGAGCATCGTCCTATACGGAACAGATTGTTGGTCTAGGCCTAATCTTCGCCAACTCATTAATAACAATGACAATTATAGACACATAGTTTGTATCTCGCGTAGGGTGTAACCCCTAATGTTAGGCTAAAATTTAAATCTCAGAAATTCACGTGATATGTGAGTAGATACGCTTCGTATCATAACATATGTATATTGGCTGGAGAATGATCGAAATTCTCTTTACAAAACTCTACCAAGCATGTAATCCGGTCACTTCTTAGCAAAGTCAATCATCGGAAAATAATTGCATCTATGGTTTTGTTTACAAGATACTAAAACTCTTTCAGGAATATTTTATAAGCACTCAGATGTGTAGCCTAAAAAAACAATGATTCTTTTACCAAAATCTGCATTGATTTTTCATTAGAAAACAGCAAATTTAGGCATTTCCAAGGTTCTTAGTAAAATGAATCTAAAATCAAACCTAAAAGACGATTTTAAAGAGTCCATTTGTTCAACAGAAAACAATACATTTCAAGTTTTATCCTGGAATAAAGGAAAATGATAAGCCAGTTCCCTACCAATTTAACTTATCTCAATAAACATTCTAGTAAGACGATGTGACAGAAACATATCTGGTAGTGCAAATGCAAGCTTACTTATCTCATAAGGCTTGGCGACCAAGTTCAAATCTCGATGAGTATTTAAAACATTTGGCTATGTTTAGATGATTTGGGATTCAGGTTATCTCATTAACGAGAATCTCACTGTGAGATTTGATCTCAGATCAACATTGATTCGAGTCACTCTGACTCTGCAGATTTGGAACACTCTTCTCTGAACGAAGTTATTCCCGATGGGCAATGACTTAATTCTTCTTTGCTAACACAAAATATAATTTTAGTCCACAAATTCCACGATAATCATATTACTGACAGGTTTTTTTAAGTTAATTTTAAATTGGAATTCGTGCGACTTTTTTCTCTCGTTAACAAATCTTGTTGGGCGTCAAGTTAACCCATTTACAGTTAATCGAGAGATTGATAGATTGATTGATAGACCGATTGATTGATTTTAATGACAAGTCAACCCGTCTGGAATTATTTTATGCCTAGGGTTCATTGTGCGTTTAAGTAGAGTTTTTGCAACTTGTCCTATCGCATACGAATAATTTTCAAAATGATCTATGGTACACATGGATTGGACCCTAACAGCTATTACCACTCTAAATCAGAGTGGATCTGGGAGTAATTGGAATGTAGGGGTTCTCTACTTTCCCTATATCTCCAGAGCAGGAGTCTTCCCATTAGATCCAGCCACAGGATATCCATTTTGGTGGGATCTTAAGGAGGATAAAACCCGTGTACTCTTGGTCCCGCTGACAGTTCAGAATAATGTGTTGTTTGCTTCTCTATGTGTGTGTATAAGAGAGAGTGAGAGTGTATGTATGTGTGAGAGAATGAGATGTTTAGAGAGAGTGTGAGTGTGTGAGAGAAAGGGAGATAGTGTGGTAGGAGAGAGAGGGAGAAACAGAATGTGTGTGTAAGAGACAGAGAGAGAGAGAGAGAGAAAGAAAGAGAGAGGGGTAGAAGTTGTGTATGAGAGAGAGGGAGAGATAGAAAGAGAATATGTGAAAGAGAGATACAGAGAGTGTGTGTGAGAGAGGGAGAACGCGAAAAAGAAAAACAGAGAGTCTGTGTGTGAGAGAGAAAGAGAGAGCGTGAGTGTGTGAGAGAGAGAAAGAGAGAGAGAGGGAAAAAATATATATATAGAGAGAGAGAGTTTGTGCGGGGGGTAGATGAATTGAATTGTTTAAAATGCCTAAAAGTTCACTTTTCTATTCTTTCATTCAATTTAAAGCGTTGAATTCCTTTAGCAGAATTGTGATTTTAAAAATTTGATAAGTTTGAACTGCAGGTTGAAGAAGATTGGTTGTGTCTCTTTCAGCTTTCATGGTTAAATTTATTCGAGTAAACGTTTCCACTAGTCGTTTACGACATCTCTATATATATTGTGTTTCGAAAATAAAACGAAGCCAGTAAACATCAATTTTGTCGTTGAAGCATTATAAGAAAACCAATCATACAAACAAGGCGGAAAGATTAAAAGGATTAGATAAATTTAATAAATTAAATCACCAAGCCTCTTAATCCTTAAAATTCAAGTGCATTCAAAACATGTCTTCATATTTCTACATCAACCATTTGTATTCTATCAATAAATATTTTGCGTTTCAAAAGAAATAAACAAAACGTATCAACGACTAACAAATTTCTTTTGTATTTATACACACTTATTTGACATTGATGTTTTCCTATGTAGAATATTTAATAACTAACAAAATAATGTTTATTGTTAAAAAGATCGATAATTAGTATTTTGATCCTTTATTTAAAATTTGCAGGATTTCTTAAGATTCTAAAATTGCCTTTATCGATTATCAAATATTGGTATGATTGATCAGATTTATCTGAAGTTTTTTGGTGCTTAAATTGCAATAAGTTATTGTGTATATCAGTATAAAAGTTAATCTCAAAGGTATGTTAACCTTGGGTTTATGGTCACGAAATCATTAATTTATGGAATCCATATTGAAAATAAAAGTTGCATATAATCCCATACCGTATATTTACTATGTTTATTTTTACTCATGAAGAGGTCGACATGAATTTTTGTCTAGAAAATGAAGCCATAAAATTTGACGAATACATGATATAGAAACTAAAATAATAAGATTTTCACGAAGGCAACCAAAATAAGATATTCTAGTCAATTTTAAAGTTCTGTTCAAGTGTGAGATGATGAATAAAAGAAATTTTGTTTTTTTAGGTCACTAGCATTTATTCTTGTGAGTATTTTACTGCTATTCTATTTTCTTGGCAAGAATATTTTAATATCTTATGTTATTATATAACGAATATATTTAAAAACCAGCTTAACAGAATTAGTATGCTTATTTCCTCACTATATACATGTATATATGTGTATGTGTGTGTGTGTGTGTGTGTGAGAGAGAGAGAGAGAGAGAGAGAGAGAGAGAGAAAGACAGAGAGACGTACATACATACATATAAACCGAAAGGAAGACTGAAAATCAGATTCATATATTTCACTGTAGAGATAGCGTTTATTCGACAAAAATGAAAGCTACTCGCGAAAAAAAAAAAACAAATACACGTAAACGTACAAAATTTATTTCATATTTGGAATTGTCGACTAGTATTAAAATCCTTTGATTGTATCCCCAGCAGAGGAGTTAGAACTTCCAAAAACAGGCGTCCAGATACGTAAGCTCATCTGATGGTAAGGCTCTAGTTCTGGAGATGTTCAGAAGACCTTCATAGCTATTACTCTCAGATCCACCCTGACGCATAGTGTTAGATTTGGATCATGTTCTCTGTGTGTTTTTGTTTATTTTGTTTGTTTGTTTGTTTGTTTTATTTTTTAGTCTTTTATTTTCCCTCGTTTTCATTAAATTTGTGAGGAAATTAAATATGTTATAAAATTTGAAAATCTCTCAGTAAATTGATTGTAGCAGGTTCTTGGATGAGAATTCTCTCTAAAATCAAAAGTCAACATTTAACAATATATCATTTTCGAATCCCTCCCCGAGGAATGTGAAATAGTTAAAGAAATTTTATTTTTTTTATTTTCTGGGGGAATAATAAATTTGTTCTGGTAAAACTATCCCTATTGTGAAACATTTCAAACTAATTTATCCATATTTTCTTATCATTTTTTATCATACTGTCACAATTCATTTATATGTATGCGTATATATATATATATATATATATATATATATATATATATATATATATATATATATATATATATATATGTATGTTTTGGCAGCATTTCTTCATTAATACAAATTTCGTTGAATATAATAGACATTTTCTGTCAACATATTTTCTGGTTGATTCTTTCCCATTGCCGTATTGATTTTATAGTATTCGGCGGGAATTGATTGATATATTTTCCATAAATATAAAAGTAAACGCTATACACTGCAACGGCCCAGATGCTCTTCTTCTTACAAAGTAGTAATGTACATACAAAAGTTACATCACTTTTGTAATACATCTTCCCCTGATGATGGCCCAAAGTCGGGCAGAAAGTACTTGGGAAATAAACAATTATAGAAAATATATCAATCAATTCCCGCCGAATACTATAAAATCAATACGGCAATATGAAAGGATCAACAAGAAAATATGTAGACAAAAAGTTTCTATCATATTCAACGAAATTTATATATATATATATATATATATATATATATATATATATATATATATACAAATTTCGTTGAATATAATAGACATTTTCATTTATATACATATGTATATATATATGTGTGTGTGTGTGTGTGTGTGTGTGTGTGTGTGTGTGTGTGTGTGTGTGTGTGTCAATGTGATTTATATGAGTAGGTGTGTGTCTGCCGATATATATATATATATATATATATATATATATATATATATTGTGTATCTGCCGGTGTGTCGGTGTGTGTATGTATGTGTTCAGTCGTTCTCATATTATTGCCCAGTCGGCTGGGGCTGTAGAATATACCAACTGCTTCTCTGCAGAGGGGCAATACCCCCCCACCAATGAGTGTCCTGTATATGACACTAAACAATCTGATGGTGAGGCTCCAGTAATGCTGGAGCTTTGGGGAATGCGGAGGACCCCTTTATTGCCCTCGCTCCCAAGTCCCCTCAGGCCCTGGGTGGTTGTACCTGATAAAGGTCCTATCTATGGGTTAAATAGAATTAAACTGCATAATTATGCTAAACTGAATTGTTTGAATTATAACTGTTTGACTAAACTGAATAGCTTGAAATAGAAATGTTTTTGGTAATTAAGCTGTGTACTTACATTTAAACTATATACTTATGCTAAACTGAATTGTTTGAAATAAAACTTACGCTAAACTGAATTGTTTAATATAAATTTGTTTTGACATCTAACTCTGCGTGGAGAAAATCTATATTTATACTAAAGTGAATGGTTTGAATTAGAATTGTTTGACTGCACTGAATAGATGGAAATAGAAATAATTTTGACAATTAAATTGTGTACACATGCTAAACTGAATTGTTTGAAATAGAACTGACTAATAAATATAAAATCGATTTGGCGTTAGATAACCTACAAAGTTTTGAATGCGATAAAATCCATCCAACCAACCAAGCGTTTTCATATTATTCCTGAAGCTCATTACGAGAGAATAAGAATGATAAGTGCGTCAATAAAAGACTTATTTGATAATTTGTGACATTTTATGTAAAATTTCTGTCTACATATTTTGTCGCATTACATAGAAAAATATGTTATAGAACTTATGATTAATGGTGTATCTTTTTTATCTTTTTTCCCCAATTTCCATAGAAATCACATGTGGCATCCCGGGACCTTTGTACAATGGTTATTTGGATGGACACAGACAGACTGTGGGAGCTGTATTCTTTTTCAGGTAAGTAACTAAATATGAGAATTAATTATATTACGACTTCATATGAAATTTATTTTGTGATGTAGCCCGTTAGTCGGTACGTATAGACTGACTTAATTCGAATTTTTGTCAAAGAGAGTAAATTGACCATATGCAAAACAAACTCTCTATATAGTGCGTGACAAAACATAGTAGAAAATTCTTCACTTCTTTTTTCTACAGCAGTGGAAGAATTGAATATTTCCGTACAAATATTTGCATAAAATAAACTGTACACGTGAAGAACATAAACTATTTTTCAGTTCTTTTTTATCGGGTCAAATTACCAAGAATGTGCGAGAAACAAGGCACTAATTATATATTGACTAAATGATTAAATGGTAAACAGAAAGAAGAAAATTTAAACAAGCTATAAAAACTCAAACAAAAGAACTATCCAGTAGGGAGTAGAGGTAAACGTCCTAGACTGTGACATCAGAGCAAATTTGAACTTCAATCACTAATTTATGTTGACTTTGAGACTAATACACTTGTGAAAAGTATAACCCTCCTTATGCTCCCAGTTATGGTTAAATGATAACACTACTGTTCTGCTATAAGGATTGCTTTACGATGAAATAACCCAAGAAGGTTGATATAACATTAAAACAATGAAACCAAACACATCCTGTAACTTGATTTGGTAGTAGGGACGCTACTCATTTGGCATGTCTAAGCCAAGAAGAGCCAGGCGGGGCTCATCCCTCTCTCTACTACTGGTTTGAGTTTGAAGTTGTCCTTCTCCTTAACAGGTTGCCATACCAAGGTTAAAGGGCTCAATCGACCCTACTATTTAACAATAATTGGAGAGAGAATAGTTGGATTCATATGTTTCCAGTGATGTGAAATGCAGCCTCGTTCAGGATTTGAACTTTGGTCGCTGAGCCCACGTCTAACAATGATTACCCTAAGCCACGAGCATCTTCAAAGTATATGAATTAATAGGCCTTCAAATTCACGTGTAATTAAAAAAAAATGCCTGAGAGAAATCACTTAACTTGACATAAAAATGAATGAGAAATATTAATTGACATCCATTGATTTAGTTAAATTCTTAATTTCTGAAGCTGTAATAAATTTTGTACAAGTCACGGTAATTTGCCATAAGTCTTCTTGTCTAAAACCATCATTCATTCACTTTCCTCTTGAAGATGTTTTTCAATTGATTGGAGACGTGGAGAAAATGGTGGCTAATCCATTCATCCACAATTTATAAAACTGATTTTCGACGTATAGGAGATACACTTACTGTAACGCCTATCGCTGTATGAAATGGAATCCGCGACCGAGTTCGAATCCTGAACGAGAAGGTTTACGTTTCTCTTCGTATTAATTCCCTCGAGAAAGACATGAAATCGACTCTTCTGCCCTAATTATGGGTAAATTGTAGGGTAGATTGGGTTCTTAAGCAGCCAATCAAAAGGGAAAACTCTGAATTCAAACACGCAGTACTCCGCTTGAAAATTGACCTTGTGTCACATCCTGCCCCGGTTGGATAGGTGAGGTAAATACATATAGTCGACCGTTTTATGTGCAAAGATGAATTGTCTTGCTTGAGGATAAGTTTTCAACGTAAGTGGTTAGATTTGTTCCGAAACCATGGCTAACAACTGCCGTTTGAAAATTCAGTATGTGTCTACAAAATCATTTTTACTGCATCTGTGGTCCTATGCTAGTCACGGAGTCCAATGTGGTGTGACTACTAGTCACAGTACTTGTTGTGGCTATTGTTTTCGTGACTACCACATTAGCTTCCGGCTGTTTGCTTTGTCAAATACTTCCGTGCCCACATTGTGTTTGAAAGATCCACGGAGGGGGGTTGACACTATTCAGCCGGATCTTCTTCTGACGGTCAGGTGATATGAGTAGCTAGATTGTCTTGCAACTCAAAGAGTAGAGAAAAACCGTTGTTTAACAACAACAAAAAATCATTTTTATTGAAACGCGTTTGTGAGACAATAAAAAACAAACAAAGGAGATTTGCTTTCCTGGCAAACAGAAGAAAGAATATCGAGAGAGGAAGAGTGACAATGAGGTGCGGTTAGAGTAACACTAACGTCTCTAAAGTCTGGGACTTTGAAATTTTGTAACGTCTGAAGTTTGTTTGGAGTACTTCGGGTCTGCAATGGAAGATATGCTTCTTTGGCAGTTTTGAGCTTCTTCTTGGTCCCTTTTTCTTATCCTCTTTGAGGATTCGTTTAATTATCCCATTTTTTATAGATCAATATCTGGACTAAAAAGGGTTTCTGATTGGTTATCCAATAAGAGACAATTAGGAGTCATATTCCGATTGGTCAGCCAATCCTAGTTCAGGATTATATCGTACAGGTACATGGAAAACTCTTTTTAGATGCTTTGACCAATGGTAACAGGTTTAGAGCAATAGGATTGGACAAAAAAAGTTCTCGGCCTCACCTTTATTTGGGGTGGAGGAAAATTAAATCTACCTTTTGACATTGACCTTCAAGATAAGGACTAGAAAAATATATTTTACGAAATGACCCGTTTCATCATTGTGATTGATGAAGTTAGTTGACAACCGAAAAACTAAATAAATTTGCTAACCTTTAAAATCAAAAACAATTGTCTCGCACTTAACTGACCTTTAAAATAAAAAAAACCATTGTCTCGCACTTAACTGGGCTTTAGGAGCGAACAACCAGGTTTTTAGGTCATATATGCATTGAACAAAAAAGATTCTTTTTTTAAAGATTTTTTTTGTTATATATATATATATATATATAAATTACAGTATATTTTATAAATTCTAATTTTTACATATTAATTAAGTACTCAACCGCACATCGTGTCACACATCTAGTACGCGCAGGTACACATCAAATTCCAACCGTTTCAACTTACGTAGTTCTAACTCGAAATATAACTCCTTTGGTACGTCGGGTATTCAGGATGCTTCATCCATCAGGTTTGCCAAACAAATCTCAGTGCTCGACTGTAATAACCACATAGCAATCAGTTTTTAAATTATTTCTAACTGTTTTGGCTTCAGAAGTGGTTAAATATCAGGTTTGACACGATAGCAGAACAGAGAATTCGGCAGAAAATTCTACCTTCTTAAACCTACTTCTCGAATATTTTTGCTGTTCAATATGCTTAGTTCGAAACATTACTCGCTGTATGTTCTTATCTGATCTTATTCAGAATAGACCAGAGTATTTAGTGCCTTTTGGAAGAATTTCTGTTTTATTCTATCAGCGTATCAATACAACAGTATGGTTGCACAAAATGATTGCGTATCAATCCAACAGTATAGTTGCACCAGTTGGACTGGAAAATGGGTAAATTGGATCTACACAAGAATGATACATGCTGTTTGGTACAAATCCCATCACCAGAAGTAACACACTATGAAACAGCAGCTGTACGACCACAAACCATCAAAGTAAGATGAACAAAACATGCCGTGCATTACTGGGGAAAGTAAGAACGATTTTGCATTGGAGACGTTCCCCTATGAACTTCTACACATGCACACACCAAAGTTGACTTACAAAAAACAATGACCGATAGAGACGAATGGCAAGAGAGAGTTCAGGGAATTCGAGCATTCAGCACAATTATCATTCAAGGCTTCTCTGCTCTGAAGGTGGGTCTCTATTAAGCATTCCAAGATGTGTTTGGATAGAATTTTTCTGTCTGCAATAAATTTACGACCAATATATATATATATATATAGGGAGAGAGAGAGAGAGAGAGATTTGCCGTGGTAAATCAAAAATTTAGAAACTCTGCGTATGTAAGGCTACAACAAAAATGGCTTCCTTTTTTACTAGTTTGCAGAACTTCGTTTATTGCTAACTTTGTGAACACCAATGTCGTGATAGTGTATTTAGATTATTCTTATACGACTCTCGGGAAACTAAATTTACAATAACATAACATCTGTACATAATAATTTGGCATAAAAATTGTAATATATGTATGTATGTATGTATGTATGTATGTATGTATAAGCAAATTATATTTTCGAAATATTTAATTAAAATCAGGGATTGTTTATTCAGTTTTTTTTATTCATTTTTTTTCTTACTGGCGAGTAAAAATCCACAACTTTCTTTAATAATACAAAACGTTTTTGGATCTAACAAAACCTAACGACAACTTGCAATGGTCGGAGATATATCTATAAATAAAGATATACGATATCACCCTTAAATAAACACGCACCCAAATTTTATACAAAAAAATGTTATTTTTTATCATACCAACTATACCAATATTTTATTATTTCTAGTGAATCATTATAGAATTAAAACGATTACCATTAGGTTTTCTTTATTGGAACTCTGTAAAACTGTGAAACATTTTTAAGCAGAAATAAAATTGTATAAATATATATGAGGGTGTACTTTAGACTACTACATATTCATACTTTTAGATGCCGAGTTTCCATGAAATTTGGGGGTGGATAATAGCAAATAAATCTGTTCTGCTTATATTCCACTAGAAATAAAAGAATCCTAGTATCTTTGTTTTAGAAGAAAATTTGAATTTTATTGTTCAAAAGTTTGTCGGTAAATATGGGCGGTACTATAATATATATCTATAAACTAAACTTTTGATGTTAAATTGTAGGCATATTGATAAATTTTTCATGTGCAAATTACCCCCAGACTAATTCCATATTTCCACTGCACTATTTTGACAGCCCTAGTGTGTGTGTGTGTGTGTGTGTGTGTGTGTGTGTGTGTGTGTGTGTGTGTGTGTGTGTGTGAATTTTTCAACGTGTACTTCCGTGTACTTCCATCTTAATAGGTGATTTTATATCACTATATAATTACGATTGATCCACCACTTTTCTTCCGTTTGATGACTACATGAAATTGAAAGTAACGATCATCATGTTCATAATTTGATATTTTTCTGGGTTCTTCAATTGTGGCGCCAAAGACTTTTTCTGGCAAACTTTTCTCCTTTGCATCTATTTCTATATGCATATTTACCAACCCCTTCACACGTGAAGGGTGTGACACAAGGTCAATTTTTAAGTGGAGTTTCTGCAAACGGGTAGACCCCCACCAAAAATGATGTATCCTGGGTGTGACACTAAACTACATCTGATGGTGTGATCCCAGATAGGTTTAGTATGGTGTCATTGATATCACTTCCAAATTGTCGTGTGTTCAAAAAAACCTCTAAAGAAACAACTTTACGAAAAATGTAAATATGGTAATAAATGCAACCCCCAAACTTTTAGGAATAAAAAACCCTAGATGGATTCATATGCCATTAAAATCAATTAACTAACCATCTCTTACTATAATTTACCAAATATATTTGATTTATTTAAATAACTTAAAAACGACTACTGAATTAAAAATCTCCTTCTCCTAGACTGTTGGCATACCAAGCTTCAAAAGTTCAGTCTGTCCTACTATTTGCCCATGGCAAAAGGGAGAATAGTTGGATTCATACCTTTCCCAAAGGAATTAGAGCTATGTTAAATGCAAACAGCCTCGTCCAGATTTTGAACTCTTGTCCATACATCCATTTTCTACAACAATAATCCTTACATCACGAGCACCTTCAAGATAGATAGATAGATAAATTTGTGTGTCAAGGCATGTGTGTATGTGTATTTATGCATGTGTATCTATGTATGTATATGCATATATTTATATTTACGTACGTGTGCATATGTTTCTTGTTTGTCAGTATTTCCAAATATCATATATATATATATATATATATATATATATATATGTGTGTGTGTGTGTGTGTGTGTGTTCAATTTATTTCATTTTTACAAATAATAATCTATAATTTGTAGGATAACAGTCTTACTTTCTAATGCCAATATTTTCTTTTTTTCCTGCTTCTGTCCGTTTATTCTTGTGTCTGGTTTCTGTCTAGCTTCTAAAATTGATTAGCTGTCAGAAATGAGCATATCAGCCATTCATTTTTCCCTCAATAAATCTAGCCTCTGTGGGCGACAGAGAAACTATTTCTTTGAACATTTGCTTCTCTTCTTGCGTTTTTCCCAGAACATAGTTTTCAGACTAATTACTAGAAATAAAAACTTTATTGTCATCGACAAATATTAAAAAACTACCTTGATATTTTAAAAATTAAAATATTTATTTGAGGCGCTTTCACTTTCTGTATTTGACATATGTTAATGGATATTAAATCTTGCAAATACTTTTTGTGTGAACATTTATAAAAACAGACAACTTTTTTTTAAATGCATAATCCCATCTATGTTTTACTTCATAATCCGTAGAAAAATAATCTGGAAATGTATTTATGAGGCAACATGAAAGTTTTCACACATTTAGCCACAACTTTCTACGATTAAGGTAAAGTAGATATTTTTATTTGCATGAAAAGCTTATACATTGAGTATTGACCGATAAAAAAAGACAATAAAATCTTCTATATTTCTTGTATTTACGTGAACTAAAAAATGATTTGCTAGATTGTTTACAATTAACCCAATGTGATCTATAAAATTTTTCTAGCGACAAGCATCTTTAAAGATTTATTAAAAGAAACGAAGTTTTGCAAGATTTGTAAGACCGGCCTCATTGACAGGGCGTTATAATAAGACAGACGTGTCTGTCGCACGGCCTGTTTTACAAATCTTGCAAAACTTCATTTCTGCAAAAATGAGGTATCCTGGATACGCATATTTTCCAACCCCTTCACACGTGAAGGATGTGACACAAGGTCAATTTTTAAGCGAAGTTTCTGCAAACGGGTAGACCCCCACCAAAAATGATGTATCCTGGGTGTGACACTAAACTACATCTGATGGTGTGATCCCAGATAGGTTTAGTATGGTATCATTGATATCACTTCCAAATTGTCGTGTGTTCAAAAAAACCTCTAAAGAAACAACTTTACGAAAAATGTAAATATGGTAATAAATGCAACCCCCAAACCTTTTGGCATAAAAAAAACCCTAGATGGATTCATATGCCATTAAAATCAATTAACTAACCATATCTTACTATAATTCACCAAATATCTTTGATTTTATTAAATAACTTAAGAACGACTACTGAATTTTACGTGATCACTAAGCATTTGCTTTGATTTTATGGCATATCAATAATTCTTGATAACTAATACCAAATCCTGTTTTTACATAAATACTGAATATTATGATTCGTAAACAAATTTTATAGAAACACACAGTTAAATTACCAAACAGTTCTATGTCTAATAATTTAGTTTACCAAAATTAACAACAAAGTTAAATGGTTCCAAGTATAGCTATATATAACTAACAATTCAATAAATCATCAGTCATTTAACACAGTTAAATGATCAAATACTTCTATTTCAAACAATCAATTTAGCATGTCATTTGTTTGCATTCAATTTGAATGCCACACAGTTCTATTTGACCCATAGATAGGACCCTTTCAGGGCCAGAGTAGACCTGGGCGCGATGGCAATGAGGGGTACTCCACATTCCCCAAAGTTCAAGCGTTACAAGATTCTCAGCATCAGATTGTTTAATATCGTATCCAGGACACTTGTTGGGGAGTTTTACCGCACTACAGAGATTCAGTCGGTGTTAAGGAATATTAAACATAGTAATTTTTGAAAATTACAAAGCTTTTATTTTTTTATCGATGGATACTAGAAATAATAATCCACACTCGACTTTGCATGAATCTAGTTTGTTGAACCTAATTCATAAGATCTTTAACTATATAAAGAAGACATATAGCTGAAGATTCCCGAACCAGAAACCAAAATTGCTACTCTTTTTCATTAACTTTTTTTTTAAAAAACTGTTTCTCGGCCACCATAAAAAAACAAAACTTTAAAGAAAATCGCGTTATTGTTTTTAAATTTGTCGTACAAGCTGTAGCCAACACGATGGAGGACATAAGCGTTAATCTTGACAAAGTTCAACTATAAGTCATCACAAAATGTATGTGATTATTCCTGTAATAAAAAAAATTAGATGATTTTATCAAGTTCAAGTAATGTCCAGAATAAATGGTTGTGTTTCTCTTACATGTCTTTACTAAAATAAGACTCAATCAATATATTGTTCAAGTTCTTGAAAATTTCTTGGGGTCAATTTTCCTAAAAGACCTTCCGTGGGAACAAGCTTAAAATTCCATCTACTCGTACATTTTCAGTAAGAGCGCGCACACACACACACGCACACACACACACACACACACATATGCACTCTTATATATATATATATATATATATATATATATATATATATATATATATATATAAGATGAATAAAAGTGATAAGCTAAATGGGAATAATTCTTTTGTTTTCATTATTTTTGTTCGTTCTCGAGTTTTATTAATCCTCGTCAGAAAAACAGCTTTTTATGAAAAAAAATTTTTTAGAAAGTTTTAAGAATTGATATACTATGGGAGAAGGAAAAAAGAATGCTCTAGTAAAGTAGCATATCCATTCGTTGAATGAAAATTATTTTCCCTCTTTGTTGTACGTCCCACAAACCGGATGGGTTTATCACAAGGCCTTTTTTAAGTCTGGGCGCCGGGCTATAGCCCAGACTCGTCGGGCGCCTCAAAAAATGCCTCAGGCCTCGTCATTATTCCTCTAAAAAAAGGCACCTTCAGCGTCAGGGGATAAACCTAGCCCCTCTGAGGAGGGTTAGAGCATGAGAGGAATGCTCACGGAGCCTCGTGGAGGGTCGACTGCGTAACATGAATACTGGCCTTCCCCGGTACCTACGTCAGGTAGACTCGACTGAGTGAAACACCACTGCCAAAGGCAGTTGTTATCAACTAATATTCATATATCTGTTGTCTATTGTAAGGTTGTTCATTTGAAAGGTTAAGCAAAAGGATGGATATGTTTCAAATTAACCGAGATTACTTGGATTTTTCCTTAAGCAGCACCTTTCAGTTTAATGTTAAATCCATTTGTGGGTCAGTGTTTGAAGAATTCATTTATTTCCGAAATTATAGCCCTAATACAGATTTTAGTCACAGTTTGAAGGAAGCAGTTATTTGCATCTTTCATTATATTTTTCTATAAAAGTCTAATTGCAGTAAACTTCAATTTTTGTTCGATTATAAATCTCATGGGACCAAGAATATAAACCTCCACATAAAACGAAAAAATATTCAACTATACAGTAATGAGAGCATTACTATCATTAAAAAGCAAATATTTTACAGTCATGTCTATATCCTTTATTTCTATTTTCAGATGCAACGTAAGGACGACATTTGATGGACCGTCGTTTTCAACGCAATGTCAAGAAAATGGTGCCTGGTCACACCCACCTCCAAAATGCTGGGGTTTGTACAACAAACATGTCATCTAATATCACCTTATCTTTCCGGTCGTTCTCATTTTTCTTTTGAATTTAATATGCTCGAACATCGTTACAAAAACTAGAAAAAAGAGACTTTATATATATATATATATATATATATATATATATAACAAAAATGAATAAATATATATTAGTTTCCATATATATTTAATACCATGGATGCTTCTCTGCGACCACAGGTTTCATACCATCTTATTACGACAATCATCAGACAGAGGAAGAAAGATACTGGAGAAATCGAAAAATACAGTCAAAAGAACATTAGAATCGTTTACAACTCTTTTTGTGTGGTGGGTGTCTGGGTGTTTGTGTGTGTATTTCCGTGAATTATATTTGCGTATTACTTGTGTGTGGTCGTATAAGTGATTTCTAGCAAATGTGTGAATAGTGATACGTGCGCCGTGCGGCAAATTTGACGTTGTCTCCTGGATATATGTCGCGGTGTGAAGCAAAAATCGCGACACCCATGAGTTTGACCAATTATTTTTGTGTGTGTGTGTGTGTGTGTGTGTGTGTGTGTGTGTGTGTGTGTGTGTGTGTGTGTGTGTGATGATTTTAGCTAAGGAACAAATTATCATCATTACATTACGAAGAAAATAAATAATCTTTTCTTCGTAATGCAATGATGATGATAATTTGTCCGTGAACTAAAATCATCACTATACAAGCGCACGCAAAAATACAAAAATAATAATAATACTCTTTAGTATATTACAATATAACATGTCTCATCCCTGTGATACTCTCACGTTTTGATCTACCATACACCTTCGTCTGTAATGCATACAAAAATTCATTTTCTTCGTAATGCAATGATGATGATAATTTGGCCCTTAGTTAAAATAATCTACGCACACACACACACACACACACACACACACACACACACACACACACACACACACACACTAATATGAAAAATAGTAGTTATTCTACATAGTATATTATAATATAACATGTCTCATAACCATGATATTTTCATGTTTCTTTCTTGGTAATGCTATGATGAATATAATTTATTTCTTAGTTAAAATCATCACTACACATACACACACGAACACGAAAAAAATAATACTCCATACAATATACGTGGTGCATTCAATAAGTTTCCAGGCTGTTTTTGTACAGGCATTTAAAATTGTTGTAGACTCTTGAAAATTCAGTATGTTATACATCTTATAAGATGACTGACCAATTTTTATGATTTCAGGTTTAAATGAACTGCTACTAAAGCCTGATTGTCACTGCTGGTGAATTTCAAAAATGCACTCTGGATGTGAGGACACTTTAGAAGAACGATATGCAATAAAATTCTGTTTTAAATTTAGAAAAAATGCCACAGAAACGTATGGAATGCTTCAGACTGCTTTTGGAGCATCTGGCATGAATCGAGCATCGGTTTTTGAGTTGCATAAGAGATTCAAGGAAGGCAGGGAGTCTGAGAGGGATGATGAGAGGTGTGGGAAGAGTAAGGAAGTCAATACACCAGAGTTGATTGGCCAAAGGTTTATGGTTAGGGTTACTATGTTGAGGTTTTAAGGGAATGCAGGAAGAAATTCCGTCGGAAGAGGCCAGTACTCTTCAAATCGGGTCAGTGGCATTTCCACCAGGACAATGCACCAGTCCATAATTCCATCCTTGTCACAGATGATTTGAACAAGATGGGCATCAAGACACTTCCTCAGCCTCCCTATAATCCAGACCTTGCTCCTTGTGACTTTTGGTTATTCCCTAAACTCAGAGGCTGTCGTTATGAGACAATTGAGGAGATGAAAGAGATTGTGACAAAGGTCATTGACACGCTCACACAAGAGGACTTCCATGGGGCATCCCAGAAGTTGTTGAAACGGTACAACAAGTGTATTGCAGACGGAGGAGACTACTTCGAAGGGGACTAGAGTTTCATGTGTGTATTATCAATAAAAGTACCCATACGAAAAAAGTCTGGAAACTTATTTAATGATCCTCGTACGTATGTTTTGATCCACCATACACCTTCTTCTGTAATGCTTACAAATCAAGTATATTTTCTTCGTAATGCAATGATGAATATAATTTGTTTCTTAGATAAAATCATCGCCACACACACACACACACACACACACACACGAATACAAAAAAAATATTCGATCAAACTCTTGTCTGTCGCGACTTTCTCCACACATCGATCCAGGAGTCAACCACAAATTTTCTACGCGTTTCATATATCATCATGCACCCACATATTAAAAATCATTAATACGATCACACACTGTAATACGGAATTATAATCTAAACAAGCACACACACACACACACACAAAGAATTGTACACAATCCTAACGTTCATTTGACTGTATTTTTTTATTTTTTCAATTTCTCCAATATCTTTCTTTCTCTGCCTGATGATTATCGTAGTAACACGGTATGAAACTTGTGGTCGCAGATAAGCACTCATGCTATTAAACATATTTAAAAACTAATATATTTTTATTTATTATTATATAATATCTCTATTACAGATATTGAGCACTCTCCAAATTATACCGTATTTTGTCTACCACAAACCCACAAAGTGAGATAGTGACAACCAACACTGTTATATATATATATATATATAATGTGGTGGTTGGGGTAAAAAGTTCATAAGCTGAAAAGTTTGTATAAAAATGTCGTTAATCACTTTTTTGCCAATGAGATCCAAGGTTTGCAACACCGATGGAAGATGTGTTTGAACTGCGAGGGAGACTATGTTGAAAAATATAGTTCATTTTGGTCACATTCTATGAGAGTATCTTAAGCTGGCTACGGACTTTTCAGTCGACTCTCGTATAGATAAAGTGATAGAATATACGCAAACCAAGAATTACTCTGTCTTGATATATATATATATATATATATATATATATATATATATATATATATAATTTTCGTATTGTTATCTCGTACATTGAATATATATTATTTACATTATGTAAATTATATATGAGTGGAGTGTTTACCTATGGTCCAGGGGGCTGGAGATCAATCCCAGGTCGAGTCATACCAAAGAATCAAAATGGTACTTGATGCCGCCTTGCTTAACACTCAATATTATAAGGTAAGGATCAAGGGTAAAGAGAAGCAATCCAGGGAATGGGGTAGCGCCCTCCCCTACACCTCGGTTTTGAAGCTATTGAAAAGGGAGCATTAGGGTAACTTTCGGGTCACCTTCGACTACGGTCGCCAACTTTACTTATAATATTTATATTCATCATAAATGAATATATAAAATATCTACATTTATCATAGGCAAATATTGATTTCGAGGTTTTATAGATTATATGCATTGGATTTAATTGAAAGCATGTGCACAGCTGAAGAATTTATACAGTATAGTGATTTCTCGATGTCAACACGTCAAGTCTGCCATCTAGATTTCGTGTTGACATGTCAGTTCCAATTTGAGGAGAATTATGAAGCCTGTCTCGATATTTTTTGAATTTTTTTTTTTTTTTTTTTTTTTTAGAAATACAGGTTTATGCAAGCGCAGCACCGACCATACTAATTCTATTATTGTTTACTATACTGCAAATCAATCTCAGAGGAAAACGTTGAGGATATAGAAGATATTGTGAAGATAAAGATGGTTCAGCTTCGCACCATATCAAAAGAACCGTTTTAGTGGTTCCTTAATCAACAGAAAACACTTTAGAATAAATGTGTTGAATGCCAAGAGGACTAATTTGAAGAAAACCGTCCATTTATTATTCATTTTTGCCTTTGTAAATATTTATTTAATCTTGATAGATATTTTTAAATCACCTTACATGTTAATAGTAACAGTATATAGAATATCAGTATTTCTATATAAGATGATAATACTAACCGAAGTAGAATTAATACACAATTGTGCTTAATCTATAATATACTATTATACTTACGTATAATTATATTGGCAAACGCGCATATAGACGAATATCTATGTACATAGTTATATGTGAAGAAGAAGAAGAAGAAGAAGAAGAAGAAGAAGAAGAAGAAGAAGAAGAAGAAGAAGAAGAAGAAGAAGACTGTTTTGCCGGCGGTTTACAGCACCTTTGATCTTATCGCTGATGACCTTGATCTACGTTAGAATAGTACTAAAAGTGAGCATATCAGTTTACAGAGTCTGGGGAAAGAATCGATTATTTCTTATAAACGGATAATTTCAAGCAAAAAAAAAAGAATATATATTGTACAATAGACGAGCCAATAAGACTGGAATTTAACAGGGATGAAAAAACGTTGTTTTGAAAAGAGGATAAATTGCATGAATCACTAAAAGAACAAAAGCATATAAAATATTTATTCTTGAAAAATACACACACATAATACACACACACGTGTGTGTGTGTGTGTGTGTGTGTGTGTGTGTGTGTGTGTGTGTGTGTGTGTGTGTGTGTGTGTGTGTGTGTGCATGCGTGTAATAAAAATCTAGTTTACTTAAAAAGAGATTTGAAGTATTCTCAAAAATATTCTAGTAATTTCCGTTATATAGGTAATATGTTAGGTAATAATGACTTAACAAAAAATACAGATGGATTCACAAAATTGAACCAACCATGGATTTTACTTGTGAACTAGAAAATTAACACCTTACCTTATTCTGGATATATTATCAATAAACAAAAACAACAAATTAGAATTTCAAGTTCATCATAAATACAATAATAAAAATGACCATATCAGTTTTTACTCTCATCATAATAGCAAATTAAAACATTGAATAATCATAGGTTTTTACCTTAGGCCTCTTAGAATTTGCATCCACGAATTTTAAATGATGAATTTCATTAAATAGAAAATTCTGTCGTACAGCTTTAAATCTTTTATACAACGTGCCAAAATAAAAGCTTTTTAAAATTCTCAAACGAAAAAGTTTTACAAACGTTTCTAATAACAATTTTCCAATAATAATTTATTACAGGGATTTTACTCAATAATTCAGCCACAAACATCATCGAAAAAAATTAAACAACCTTGGAAATCAAAACAGTGGCAAACTTTTCAAAAATAATTGATAATAATAACAATAACGATAATCATATTAAATCTGATGGGGGCATATGCTCTATCAAGTGTTTGGATACAAGAGAAACCACGTGGGTAAAACATTACGAGCAATCAAATAATGTATGAAGAAGAGATGAAAAAATGTATTAGTAAAACAAAATTTTAAGAATAATCATTTTAATTTGAAAGATTCCAAAATGATAGTTAATATGCATAATACGTAGAAAGATAGTTGAATCTAGCATTATTTCTAATTATAATACTATCAAACATCTTATGTTCTTACTTAGTTAAATTGGTGCTCAAAATTACAATATCCTTAATCTAAATCAGCTTTTTCATGAATTGTCTATATTTACTTTTCAATGTTTTTCGATAACTCTTCTAATCATATGTCCATTTCCTACCAATCTAAACGTTTCATGATAATATTCTTCTTTTTGTCAGCAATTACTCATTCCTGAATTTGAATTTTTTGCTACAGAAAAATGAAACGGCACTGAATTTGTTATTTTCTGTTTAATAATTCAAAATGTTGAACCGTATGTGAATTTAGTTAGAACTCATTATGTTATTTTCTTGTACCTGAGGCCGGGAACTTATGAATCATCTCAGTATGTATGAAGGGTTATCTTTATCTAAATAGAAAAGTGTTTGGACCTGGAAGCCCTTCACATTTACAAGTATATCCCTTTAAAAATCTCTAGATTGCAAGATACTTTTTTCGGTGGAGACATTATCAACAAACCATCAAATTTTAAAACCAACATTTTTCATAAGTCTTGATCGATAGATACTCTCTCTCTCTCTCTCTCTCTCTCTCTCTCTCTCTCTCTCTCTCTCTCTCTCTCCATTAATCTTATCTGACTTGGGTTACTTCTAGGTATATTTAGCAACTTTTTTTCGAGAGTGATCAATATTCAAAAATTTGTCTCAAAACTTTGAATCAATAATGTGTAATTAAGTAATGTCTTCGAGCTGTTATTTCAAATTTCAACTCACAAAACGAAAGTTTTTGAAACTTTTTTTTACTGTAAACAAATGTTTATGTAACATTTTCTAATTGTTTTTACCCGTATTTTTGTGTTTTATTCCCGAGATTTAAAACTTAATGGTCACCATAATAGATTTGATACTACTAAGATAAATAATTTATCACTCTGTTTCCTTACCTTTACACAAACACTTCGTAAAAGTGTAATCAAAGATTATCGTGATAGATTTTTTTTTTCACATTTTAAAATTTAGATGAATACGTGTGCACAGATATGTAATTAATATAATAAAGAGATGGATGTGGAATCTTCAAAACTGTTTTTGAGAATCTGTACTGTCTCGTCAGAGCCAATTTTGATACTTCTTGATCAGGATTGAACAAGTTCAGCACCCAGCATATTCACAATACATTATTCCCTACAACTCATTCATGTTTTTTAACTGAAAATCATTACCAGGATAAGATTTCAGGAGAGGAAGGACATTGAAAAATTCTTTTGCACAGCTTGACGCCCTAAAAGTGGAGCTTCAAAGGTGTCTTGACAAATGGAAAAGTGGCTTAAATAAGTGTATGGTAAGATGACTATTTAAAAATAATATTCTCTTCATGGTTCATTTCTTTTTTGGTAAATAGTATCAACCAAGATACTTTTGGGATACATCTTGTATGAAGAAAGCTAAGATTTAAGTTAAAGAAATTTATAATGTTCTTTTCATAGTCTCTTATGGCACCAACTTATCATTTACATACTCAGAGCTATTTTATGATTTAAAAAAATTGTCAAACCTTTTCTATTTACAAAAAATCTAACTCCCAAGATTTCATCAAGAATTCTCTCGTAGTACAGTATGCAGTCAGAAAAATTCCGTTAGTGAAAAATTGCGGAAGTTCCAGTTGCCTATCATTGCTCTTAATGTAAGTTAAGTAACATTAAGCTTGGTCAGTCCTTATGAAACGTAATAATCAAATGGTACCGAGGCGCAAATAAATATGTAATCAAAAAAGTCAGCTACAGAAAGTTAACAGAGCTCAAGTTGTAACAAGATATTTTCAATATCCCACACCGGAATGAGTCACCAGCGACAGCCTTCAAAGTGGTGACGGGAGTCGTCAGGAAGATGCCCCCCACTAAACACTAATGTGAGGGTGGGTTGTTCAATGACCTGCAATATACGAGGTGCATACGATAAGTTTCCAGACTTTTTTCGTATGGGCATTTTAAATTGTCGTAGACTCTTGAAAATTCAATACGTTATTGCTATACATCTTATGAGATGACTGACCAAATTATAAGATTTCCGATTTAAATGAACAGCTACAACTGGAATTGGAATACACCCTACTAAAGCCTGATTGTCACTGATGGTGAATTTCAAAAATGCAATCTGGACGTGAGGACACTTTACAAGATCGATATGCAATAAAATTATGTTTTAAATTTGGAAAAAATGCCACAGAAACGTATGGAATGCTTCAGACTGCTTTTGGACCATCTTGCATCAATCGAGCATCTGTTTTTGAGTGGCATAAGATATTCAAGGAAGGCAGGGAGTCTGTGAGGGATGATGAGAGGTGTGGGAGAAGTAAAGAAGTCAATACACCAGAGTTGATTGGCCAAAGGTTAAAGGTTAGGGATAGGGTTACTATGTTGAGGTTTAAAGGGAGTTCAGGAAGATATTCCGTCGGAAGGGGCCAGCACTCTTCAAATCTGGTCAGTGGCATTTCCACCAGGGCAATACACCAGTCTACAACTCCATCCTTGTCAAGATGGACATCAAGACACTTTCTCACCCTTCCTAGTGTCCAGACATTGCTCCTTGTGACTTTTGGTTATTCCCTAAGCTTAGAGGCTGTCGTTATGAGACAATTGAGGAGATGAAAGAGGCTGTGACGAAGGTTATTGACACGCTCACACAAGAGGATTTCCATGGGGGATTCCAGAAGTTGTTGAAACGGTACAACAAGTGTATTGCAAGGGGAGGACATTACTTCGAAGGGGACTAGAGTTTCATGTGTGTACTATCAATAAAAATACCCATACGGAAAAAGTCTGAAAACTTATTGTATGCGTCTCATATATATATATATATAAATATATATCCCAATTTTTTTTATTCTACCTCTTTTCCTTTTTGGTGGAAAGGAGACAAACGTTCAGTGTGAACGGAAAACGGGGAATGAATCAAAGATACAGTAAATGGCAGTTTTTAAAAGAACTAATAGGCCAATCCGCACATGGTGTCCATTGTCCCTATATTCCGGGTTCCACAGCGTCGAAGACTGTATAGAAAGTAAATAAAGCAACGAAAGTCCTAAAGCTAAAACGAATAGTGCGTTTGTTTGTTTGTTTGTTTGTTTTCCTCCCCATAGTACGATTAGCCATCACCGACATAGCAGTTAATGGTAACTTCGTAAGACTTTGACGGATAATGGGTTTGGAACAACAGGTC
>OY757920.1:28192690-28247690 GCA_963585895.1 Sepioteuthis lessoniana
GATTGCTATGTATCACTAAAAATTCAATTAAACATCAGTCATTTGTTTATACACAGTTAAATGATCAAACAGTTCAATTTCTAACAATTTAATTTAGCATAAGTCAACAAAGTTAAATGATTCCAAGGATTGCTATGTATCACTAAAAATTCAATTAAACATCAGTCTTTTGTTTATACACAGTTAAATGATCAAACAGTTCAATTTCTAACAATTCAATTTAGCATAAGTCAACAAAGTTAAATGATTCCAAGGATTGCTATGTATCACTAAAAATTCAATTAAACATCAGTCATTTGTTTATACACAGTTAAATGATCAAACAGTTCAATTTCTAACAATTCAATTTAGCATAAGTCAACAAAGTTAAATGATTCCAAGGATTGCTATGTATCACTAAAAATTCAATTAAACATCAGTCATTTGTTTATACACAGTTAAATGATCAAACAGTTCAATTTCTAACAATTCAATTTAGCATAAGTCAACAAAGTTAAATAATTCAGAGGATTGCTATGTATCACTAAAAATTCAATTAAACATCAGTCATTTGTTTATACACAGTTAAATGATCAAACAGTTCAATTTCTAACAATTCAATTTAGCATAAGTCAACAAAGTTAAATGATTCCAAGGATTGCTATGTATCACTAAAAATTCAATTAAACATCAGTCATTTGTTTATACACAGTTAAATGATCAAACAATTCAATTTCTAACAATTCAATTTAGCATAAGTCAACAAAGTTAAATGATTCCAAGGATTGCTATGTATCACTAAAAATTCAATTAAACATCAGTCATTTGTTTATACACAGTTAAATGATCAAACAGTTCAATTTCTAACAATTCAATTTAGCATAAGTCAACAAAGTTAAATGATTCCAAGGATTGCTATGTATCACTAAAAATTCAATTAAACATCAGTCATTTGTTTATACACAGTTAAATGATCAAACAGTTCAATTTCTAACAATTCAATTTAGCATAAGTCAACAAAGTTAAATGATTCCAAGGATTGCTATGTATCAATAACAATTCAATTAAACATCAGTCATTTGTTTATACACAGTTAAATGATCAAACAGTTTAATGTCTAACAATTCAATTTAGCATAAGTCAACAAAGTTAAATGATTCCAAGGATTGCTATGTATCAATAACAATTCAATTAAACATCAGTCATTTGTTTATACACAGTTAAATGATCAAACAGTTCAATTTCTAACAATTCAATTTAGCATAAGTCAACAAAGTTAAATAATTCCAAGGATTGCTATGTATCACTAAAAATTCAATTAAACATCAGTCATTTGTTTATACACAGTGAAATGATCAAACAGTTCAATTTCTAACAATTCAATTTAGCATAAGTCAACAAAGTTAAATGATTCCAAGGATTGCTATGTATCACTAAAAATTCAATTAAACATCAGTCATTTGTTTATACACAGTTAAATGATCAAACAATTCAATTTCTAACAATTCAATTTAGCATAAGTCAACAAAGTTAAATGATTCCAAGGATTGCTATGTATCACTAAAAATTCAATTAAACATCAGTCATTTGTTTATACACAGTTAAATGATCAAACAGTTCAATTTCTAACAATTCAATTTAGCATAAGTCAACAAAGTTAAATGATTCCAAGGATTGCTATGTATCACTAAAAATTCAATTAAACATCAGTCATTTGTTTATACACAGTTAAATGATCAAACAGTTCAATTTCTAACAATTCAATTTAGCATAAGTCAACAAAGTTAAATGATTCCAAGGATTGCTATGTATCACTAAAAATTCAATTAAACATCAGTCATTTGTTTATACACAGTTAAATGATCAAACAGTTCAATTTCTAACAATTCAATTTAGCATAAGTCAACAAAGTTAAATGATTCCAAGGATTGCTATGTATCACTAAAAATTCAATTAAACATCAGTCATTTGTTTATACACAGTTAAATGATCAAACAGTTCAATTTCTAACAATTCAATTTAGCATAAGTCAACAAAGTTAAATGATTCCAAGGATTGCTATGTATCACTAAAAATTCAATTAAACATCAGTCATTTGTTTATACACAGTTAAATGATCAAACAGTTCAATTTCTAACAATTCAATTTAGCATAAGTCAACAAAGTTAAATGATTCCAAGGATTGCTATATATCAATAATAATTCAATTAAACATCAGTCATTTGTTTATACACAGTTAAATGATCAAACAGTTCAATTTCTAACAATTCAATTTAGCATAAGTCAACAAAGTTAAATGATTCCAAGGATTGCTATGTATCACTAAAAATTCAATTAAACATCAGTCATTTGTTTATACACAGTTAAATGATCAAACAGTTCAATTTCTAACAATTCAATTTAGCATAAGTCAACAAAGTTTAATGATTCCAAGGATTGCTATGTATAACTAAAAATTCAATTAAACATCAGTCATTTGTTTATACACAGTTAAATGATCAAACAGTTCAATTTCTAACAATTCAATTTAGCATAAGTCAACAAAGTTAAATGATTCCAAGGATTGCTATGTATCACTAAAAATTCAATTAAACATCAGTCACTTGTTTATACACAGTTAAATGATCAAACAGTTCAATTTCTAACAATTCAATTTAGCATAAGTCAACAAAGTTAAATGATTCCAAGGATTGCTATGTATCACTAAAAATTCAATTAAACATCAGTCATTTGTTTATACACAGTTAAATGATCAAACAGTTCAATTTCTAACAATTCAATTTAGCATAAGTCAACAAAGTTAAATGATTCCAAGGATTGCTATGTATCACTAAAAATTCAATTAAACATCAGTCATTTGTTTATACACAGTTAAATGATCAAACAGTTCAATTTCTAACAATTCAATTTAGCATAAGTCAACAAAGTTAAATGATTCCAAGGATTGCTATGTATCACTAAAAATTCAATTAAACATCAGTCATTTGTTTATACACAGTTAAATGATCAAACAGTTCAATTTCTAACAATTCAATTTAGCATAAGTCAACAAAGTTAAATGATTCCAAGGATTGCTATGTATCACTAAAAATTCAATTAAACATCAGTCATTTGTTTATACACAGTTAAATGATCAAACAGTTCAATTTCTAACAATTCAATTTAGCATAAGTCAACAAAGTTAAATGATTCCAAGGATTGCTATGTATCACTAAAAATTCAATTAAACATCAGTCATTTGTTTATACACAGTTAAATGATCAAACAGTTTAATGTCTAACAATTCAATTTAGCATAAGTCAACAAAGTTAAATGATTCCAAGGATTGCTATGTATCAATAACAATTCAATTAAACATCAGTCATTTGTTTATACACAGTTAAATGATCAAACAGTTCAATTTCTAACAATTCAATTTAGCATAAGTCAACAAAGTTAAATAATTCCAAGGATTGCTATGTATCACTAAAAATTCAATTAAACATCAGTCATTTGTTTATACACAGTTAAATGAACAAACAGTTCAATTTCTAACAATTCAATTTAGCATGAGTCAACAAAGTTAAATGATTCCAAGGATTGCTATGTATCACTAAAAATTCAATTAAACATCAGTCATTTGTTTATACACAGTTAAATGATCAAACAGTTCAATGTCTAACAATTCAATTTAGCATAAGTCAACAAAGTTAAATGATTCCAAGGATTGCTATGTATCACAAAAAATTCAATTAAACATCAGTCATTTGTTTATACAGTTAAATGATCAAACAGTTCAATTTCTAACGATTCAATTTAGCATAAGTCAACAAAGTTAAATGATTCCAAGGATTGCTATGTATCACTAAAAATTCAATTAAACATCAGTCATTTGTTTATACACAGTTAAATGATCAAACAGTTCAATTTCTAACAATTCAATTTAGCATAAGTCAACAAAGTTAAATGATTCCAAGGATTGCTATGTATCACTAAAAATTCAATTAAACATCAGTCATTTGTTTATACACAGTTAAATGATCAAACAGTTCATATTCTAACAATTCAATTTAGCATAAGTCAACAAAGTTAAATGATTCCAACGATTGCTATGTATCACTAAAAATTCATTTAAACATCTGTCATTTGTTTATACACAGTTAAATGATCAAACAGTTCAATTTCTAACAATTCAATTTAGCATAAGTCAACAAAGTTAAATGATTCCAAGGATTGCTATGTATCACTAAAAATTCAATTAAACATCATTCATTTGTTTATACACAGTTAAATGATCAAACAGTTCTATTTCTAACAATTCAATTTAGCATAAGTCAACAAAGTTAAATGATTCCAAGGATTGCTATGTATCACTAAAAATTCAATTAAACATCAGTCATTTGTTTATACACAGTTAAATGATCAAACAGTTCAATTTCTAACAATTCAATTTAGCATAAGTCAACAAAGTTAAATGATTCCAAGGATTGCTATGTATCACTAAAAATTCAATTAAACATCATTCATTTGTTTATACACAGTTAAATGATCAAACAGTTCAATTTCTAACAATTCAATTTAGCATAAGTCAACAAAGTTAAATGATTCCAAGGATTGCTATGTATCACTAAAAATTCAATTAAACATCAGTCATTTGTTTATACACAGTTAAATGATCAAACAGTTCAATTTCTAACAATTCAATTTAGCATAAGTCAACAAAGTTAAATGATTCCAAGGATTGCTATGTATCACTAAAAATTCAATTAAACATCAGTCACTTGTTTATACACAGTTAAATGATCAAACAGTTCAATTTCTAACAATTCAATTTAGCATAAGTCAACAAAGTTAAATGATTCCAAGGATTGCTATGTATCACTAAAAATTCAATTAAACATCAGTCATTTGTTTATACACAGTTAAATGATCAAACAGTTCAATTTCTAACAATTCAATTTAGCATAAGTCAACAAAGTTAAATGATTCCAAGGATTGCTATGTATCACTAAAAATTCAATTAAACATCAGTCATTTGTTTATACAGAGTTAAATGATCAAACAGTTCAATTTCTAACAATTCAATTTAGCATAAGTCAACAAAGTTAAATGATTCCAAGGATTGCTATGTATCACTAAAAATTCAATTAAACATCAGTCATTTGTTTATACACAGTTAAATGATCAAACAGTTTAATGTCTAACAATTCAATTTAGCATAAGTCAACAAAGTTAAATGATTCCAAGGATTGCTATGTATCAATAACAATTCAATTAAACATCAGTCATTTGTTTATACACAGTTAAATGATCAAACAGTTCAATTTCTAACAATTCAATTTAGCATAAGTCAACAAAGTTAAATAATTCCAAGGATTGCTATGTATCACTAAAAATTCAATTAAACATCAGTCATTTGTTTATACACAGTTAAATGATCAAACAGTTCAATTTCTAACAATTCAATTTAGCATAAGTCAACAAAGTTAAATGATTCCAAGGATTGCTATAATAGTGTCCGTATGTTACGTTTGTTATGAACAAATGAAGTACGTATGATGCAAGAAAATGACAAAGTGAAAAATGGCTGTCGTTTTTTTTTAATTGAAGTAAAGAAAATGAGTTGAGTTTGAGCCCCTCCTCAAAACCAAACAACAATAACAATTGTTTGAGGGGGGGTCACAAAGAAATAACAACAGCAATTCAACAATAACAGTAATAATAACAATAATTTTAACTTACGCACTTCCGGGAAAAATACTAACACGGTATTATCCGAGGGTATTTGGCATACGTATTTCTGAATAACACCTCGACCGATTCATTGCACACCAAAACCTTGTCGCAATTCGTTTTTAAAGCTGGCGCCCCAAAACTTCCGGTTCTCCTTCGGGCATCTTCGCTTCCACTCGGGACACTCCGGCTCTCTCCGTCTTCTCCTTCACAGAGTGAAACATTTTGTAAGAGAAGAGTGTGTGTGGGTGTGAGATAGAGGGAGAAAGGAGAAATATAGAGAAACCAAACACGAGAGAGATTCATGGAGGGAAGGGTCATAACAATATATAAATATTGTAGGCATCTTTTGTTGAAAATAACAGTCATAATTTACTGTTTAGCTTTTTATTCGCCTTGTTTACGGACAAAATGTCGTATCTTACGCTTAGCGTAACTGTTATCGTTGTAAGATTACCGATTGGCAACGCGAGTTCAAAACCTAGACGAGGCTGTTTGCGTTTCAGTTCTTGCCAATTCCCTTAGAAAAGACATGGATCCATACATCCTTCCTCCAGTTTTGGTTAGCCAACCAGTCTAGGAGAAGGAAAACTTTGAATTCAAACCAGCTTTACTCCTTTAAAAATTAATCTTGTGACACATCTTACCAGTGACTAAGAGGTTGGCTAAATATGTATGTGTGGTTTCGTGCATGATTATATAAATACAAAGACAGAACAAAATGTTTGTCGCCGGAGATGTATCTGTTCGCTTAATTATTATTTGAAATTTTCACTATAATGTTTCACCAATGTGGTCATAAAAGTGCAATGAAAAAGAAAGATATTATGTTTTAAATTGAATCTTTGTCATGCTTTTTTTGTTATTTCCGAACACACGTTGACACAAATAAAGATATGTAATAGTAGCTGTACTAGGAATAAAATTGCTTTTGCCTCATAAAAAATCTGGACAGCTGTCAATCCAAAGACTTCTTTCATCTGACCGTTGTATAGCTGAAGAAATCCAGTTTTATTTATTTATTAATCCAGATAGATAATGTTTGCTTTCCAACTTCCGAGCACAAACTTATATGACAGCTTATGCACACAATAATCCACAGTATCCCAATATATATATATATATGACCACACACATGTGATATAACGTGTGTGTGTGTGTGTGTGTGTGTGTGTGTGTGTGTGTGTGTGTGTGTGTGTGTGTGTGTGTGTGTGTGTGTGTGTCAAATTTTTCCGTTTGATTGTCTGTTTTTAATTCTTGATGACAGTTCAGAAATGCTAACAGTTCAGAAATGTCGGAAAGTTTACCCAGAATCTAACCAACACCACTTTATTATAATTGCTAGCTATTTTTGTAACGTAAGATATCACTGGTTGGATAATTAATTGAACAAATATGTTAAAGCTTCTATGCACTTTTATGAACCTACATAGAATGATCTTTATATATATATATATATATATATATATATATATATATATCAACTTTCAAAACAAAAAATCTTCAATGAAACATGGTAAATGTGACTTTAAATCTCTGCCAGCTTTCCTACTACAACTATACCCTCTCCATCATCTTATCATTTCTCCTCACATGCTTTAAAACAGAAATACTCAGAAAACAGTTGCTGTCTGAAAAAAATTGAGAAGATGAAATAAAGCCGAACGAAGTATCACACATCTAAATTTGAGTTGTATTTGATTTATCTAATTTTCCAGATATTTCTATCATACTGTCAGATTCACTACAAACCTACCTTTCCAACACACACACACACACACACACATATATATATATATATATATATATATATATATATATTCTAAAATGTTTTTGTCATACCAACCAGCAGTAAGGAATGTTATATCATTTAAGGCACCTCTATCAAAAGAATGGTTGTTGTTGTTGTAGAAATAATTAAACGGTATTGAAATTAAATACATTTCGATTAAATAGAATGCTGTAAAGAAACTGAAATTTCCTCAATTGAAATAATGATAGAATGAGAAGCAATAGAAGGGACTCTCAGTGGTATTATTAATAAGTTTTAGATAGGCTCCAAATCAGATAAAAAGTGGATTTATTTATTTATGATTCTGATTTCGAAGTATATTTTTAATAATTTAGGAAGGAAAAGATTTCTTAAGTTATTTTGGGTGCTGATCCTTCAAATTTTGCAATTCGAATCAAATATCAAGGAAATATACGTTCATAAAAAAGACGCTGATAAGTCTAGAAATGCAAAAATAGATTCGAATTTCAAACGCCTGAGAGCCTCTTTTTTTTAACTAAAATAGCTCTATTATTTCGTATGGAAATTAATTTATTCTTACACACACACACACACACACACACATATATATATATATATATATAAGAAAGGATCACATCGACATATTTCACTTGTAGCTAATCTTTATGCCAATATAATTTAATTTTTAAAATCTTCTTCTCTCTTATGCCGACTGATTTCACTCGAAACTTTCGCAAATATTTGTTTCGAGGCTATTAAAAATGGCAACAAATCAACCAGAGTATTCCATTTGTCATCAAACTTTTGGAGGTTGAGAAGTGCAAACCACGTGAAATTTACAGATAAATGTGTGATGTGTAAAGTCAAAAAAATTTTATAAATTGGGTAAACATTGGTTTGATACTATGAACCTGAGTCGAATAGAAACTCCATAGAGTGAAAACATACTGAGCATCCGATAAAGAAAAAGTTCTGGGTGCAGCGCTCTGTAACGAAGGTCAAGCTGACTATCATCTGGGACACAGAAGGACCAATCGCTATCGATTTTGTTGAAAAAGTGGTTCCTATTGACACCTTTTGCAAAACTCAGCTAATGAATGAGTTTTGTTTATATAAAGATGAACAAAAAAGACAAATAGTTATATTTCTTTTGTGTTATTTATTTTGTGATTGTTTTCACTACGATCATCAGCAGGGAAAAATTTTTGTTGAAAAATATATTTTTCAAAATATGGGAGGTATGTGTTAAGCATGGGAGCGGGTGTATTTCAAATTCATAATGACTGCTTGGTTTAAACCATGCAATTTGAATATTTTTAGTTTAGAAATATATCTTAAAAAACAAGGGAAAAGGAATTTTCAGTGATGAGTAATCAATTTACATGTTACTGATAGAATATATATATATATATATATATATATATATATATATATATAAGGAACAACTTATTCCGTAACTTGTTTTGGTCGTGGGAACGTTACTCATGTAATGTGTCTTGAGACTGAATTGTAGAACGGAACCAGTCCCTCTCTTAGTCTTGTTTAAATTCAGAGAATCCTTTTCATAGACAAGGTCAAAGAGCCAAGTCAAAACTACTATTTATCTATATATCATATATATATATATATATTTATATATATATATATGTGTGTGTGTGTGTGTGTGTGTGAGCATGTAAGCGTGTGTACACTCACAGGACACATATTTATATTGATATAAAAATTAAATAAAATAAAACATTTTTATTGACCAGACGTCTTCACGGATAATTAACTCCAATTTGCAGACACAAATCCGGAATTTCACGAGATTAAGCAAAATCTATCAAGTGTATATGTAAATCAGTGCACTTACATGTTTATATGAATACATACATACTCAGAGAAAGAATACCTACTTATATATACAAAAACGTATACAGAGACCTGAGGTCTTCTCTTATAATTAGCTCCAATGTGACACTCACGGACACAAATACTAGAAATAAGAAATATTTCATCATATCAAAACAAATTTTAAATTAAAACAACTGAAACTAAATTATTCAAAATCTCTTGAAGAAGACGTAAAGTCCGAAACGTGTAGAGCACAAATATATGAAATAATGAAAACCTAAATACTAAATCTGAAATCATTTGTAGCTCTATTAACTTATACATATATGTGTGTGTGTGTGTGTGGTTGGGTAGCAGTCTCTCCTTTAAGCATGTTCGATTAAATAATAGACACATTTTTTCTATATAATTTTATTAAAATCCTTTCAGGTTTCCTCATAAGTGTCTTGGTTTTGGGTTGGAATTGGTGGATGAAATTGCCAAATTTGTCCCGAGGGCTTTCGGACCTTTCATAGGCCATCATCAGGGGTTGCTTGCATGTGGAAAGAGTGTTTTTTAAAGAGTTTTTTTTTTTAGTTTTTTTCATATCATTACAAAATTACATAAACGCAGAGTTGAATAAAACTGAGATGCTAATGAATTTAAAACGCCATCAACGGAAATAGAATATCATCAAGAAATATAGAATATATATATAAAAAAAATCTAAAGGCATTTCAAAATATTGTCGCTATTTTCAAAATTAATTCTAGGTTTTTGTATGTAAGGTTTCTAGATTTTGTAGTCATAACTTATTAATTTCGTGTGTTCTTATAGTGGTGTTTATATATATATATAGTCATCCACAGACAGATCTGTTTCGTTCTATCAGAACTCATCAGTGTTGCTAGACAGTATCCTCCCATAGCTGGGATCGAAACCCGGTTGACTCAAACGTCAACCCAAGCTTCTAACCATTCAGCCACGACGAGATATTAGCTGCGAAGTAAATTTTAAACGGTTATGAATCACAATTACTATTGTTTACATACATCCGTTCAACGGTAGCCGAGACCTCAATTCAAACGAAGAGGCTTGCAATAGCCGCTAATGGCAACACGATTACTTCTTCGCCAGAGAACTCAACCCCACGGGGGTAGGGGAGTATATATATATATATATATAGTCATCCACAGACAAATCTATTTCGTTCTATCAGAACTCATCAGTGTGGCTAGACAGTATCTTCCCGTAGCTGGGATCGAAACCCGGTTGCCACAAACGTCAACCCAAGCTTCTAACCATTCAGCCACGAGGAGATATTAGCTGCGAAGTAAATTTTAAACGGTTATGAATCACAATTACTATTGTTTACATACATCTGTTCAACGGTGTTGTGTGTGTGTGTGTGTGTGTGTGTGTGTGTGATGTATACCTATCGTGTTCTGCGAAATACTTAAATCCGCAAACATCCATAGAATTTTAACAGCTATCCTCAGATTATGTAGACAATTCATTTTACTTCTTTCTTTGAATTACTCCTAGCCTTTTGAAATATTTCTTTGTTTGGAATGCTGGTCCGAATTCTTCTGTGGTTATTACCAAACATTATTCTTAGTTATCCCAGCATCTAAATCCCTCTTTTCTTTTTTTTATTTAATTTGTTTACTTTCCTCCAGTTTCATTCAATCGTCTTATTAGTGAAATACACGTTACCGATTGAACTAATTGCTCTTCCTTTGTCATATATCATTACATTATTTCTTCTTCTTCTTCTTCTTCTTCTTCTTCTTCTTCTTCTTTGGATGGCATGTAATTTGGACACTTTGAAATCCCAGACCAAACTCGCTTTTCGCATTCTTTTACAGCTTGCTTGTGCTCACACCGTTTTTGCGACCGCGCGTGCGATTACACGCAGATCTTTTGCACAGTTTTCCGGTGTTCCTACCCAATGCTTTCATTTCTGCTCTTTGGTGGGAGATCTTTTTTTTAAATTTCATTAAGAAGACTTGTAACATTTTGATCACTATTTTTATACTTCAGTGCTTAATATTGTCTTTTGTGTTATAGGAACTGATCCCAAGAAATTATTGGATTCGAGCTTCGACTATCAATAATATAGTTACTGTTTTTCTATTTAAATGTGCCTTTCTGCTATTTACTCAATATATCACGTATTTTATTTTCTTTCGACTGTTGCAATTGTAATGTTAGTTCCCTTCCAGTTTCTGCACTTAAGTCTCATTTTCCATTCACTGAAGTTGTTAAGTATTCTGTCTTCTTTTCTGTTAACATCTGATAAATATTTCGATGTTCCTTTGAGTTGGCAATGTACTGTATTCCGCTAAAAGATTACTGTGTCACCGAGCGAATGGCATAGTTTTATCTAATAAAAGAACAGATCAAGAATGCTTGATTCCCTCTACGACTTGGAGATCATCGATGTTGCATTGTCCACTACTGAACTCAGATACTGTGGTGTAACTTTTTTTTGCGGGGGCAGTTTGGGGGAACAGAACACGGGTTGTCTAGACGAAATGAAATAACAATTACTCACCAATTTTAACCCCGAGTAGAACTCATACCTTCAGCGACACAAGTATCGTCTGATTTCGTTTTATTCCTTTTACACAAACCAAATGCTCTGAAAAAATGATAGACGTGAACTAAACAAGGATGCTGTGACTGTTTTGAAGAAATCATTGATAGTAGTTGTACAGCCACTTACGTCCCATCTCGCAAATAATTAAGGAAAGACTAGCAAGGCATGGTAGACACTGCTGATGAAGTAAGGACCAACTCATAAGAAATGTTTCCTATAGACTCCTACCCATGAGCACACCAGTGTTGACCGATCAGCAAAAACTTACATTCATCAGTTTTGTGTGATCATTGGATGTCTTCGAGATGACTTACCAAGACTGATTGCCAATAGAGATAGAGAGCGAGAGTTTTTCTAAGGAATTCGTGCTGTTGGTAAATCTTGATGATGCATGATGACTTCTTTTCAGGTGTTTTACGATGACACCGAGAACTTCTTTACTCTGACCCTGACGACATCATAGTCAGTTAAATGTCATCTATATGGGACGACATCCGTGTTCAGTGTGATCAAGCTGCCATTCTTCACATGTTCAAAAGATATGTAATTTTGTCTGTCGTATTTCAACAATAATCTCGAGACAATATCAATCTCCACTTCAATTGACAAATGGAAGCTATTATTATTGCGAAATAATTCTTTTCTCTCCTATAATGACATCCTAATTTATCAATTAAATTCGTAAGTATCATTATTACTAGTTATCTGCGTCTACAAAATGCCAACAATATCTAAGTGATTCTGAAATTATATATAAGTATCTTAATACTGATTTGCGTTTTCTTGTTTAGGTTTAGTAATTTAATAAATATTAAACAAAAAGTAAAATTAAGTAGCATTAAGTTAGCATTCGATTGTATAAAATCCAAAATGATGAAAAACGCAAACGTTTATTATGAAAATATATTCAAACTTATTCATAATTTTAAAGTTCCTCTCCAGAAAATTTATTATTAGAAATAGATAAGTGGAAGTACCCTAGCACTTAATGATTACCATCCTTTTGTGCAGGTTTACTGTATCCTCTTATTATACGGTTTTATGTAGAGGATACAGCAAACCTGCAAATTGTCAATATTTGTCTATCCCGTTTCTTTTTCTTCTCAGATACTCTTTTCTTATTTTTTTTTTCTTTCATCTCCGCTTGTTTGATGGTGTATGCTTCCAATATTCCCGCGTACTTCTAGTTTTCCTTCTCTCCAAGCGTTCTGAGTCTTTCCTGGTTTGGTTTCCTTCCGTTATTTGTCTTTTCCCACTTTTTATTATAAGCCAGGCATTATGCCAAATCCCATTCCTATATCCTGTCTGTATATTTTTATTGTTTGTATCAGAGTCTCCAGTTCTTTTCCCTTTTTAGCTTGATACGGTGATAAATCATATGTTTCGATTTTGTAAATTTATAGCCCCAGTGCACTTGCTAATTATGTTAATGAGTGGCATCATTGCTATTAAAAATAATTGTAGCGAGAGGGAGTCTACCTGGAAGATGCTTCTTTGAATTTTCACCACGACTAAAGTTTTTCTTCTCGCTGTTAATTTCAATTTCCAGTTTTCATAGTTTCCGTTTATGACTTGGTAAGTTTGTGGGACAATATCATCAGCTGTTTTGTAGTCAATGCATGCCATAGCTACATTTTCCTCTTTGTCTTGGTCTCCTTGAAGATATGCTGATTTATGTATGCAGCACTTTTCTGTTGTTCTGGAAATAGTCCACGACATTTTTAAAAAAAGAGTATTAGATCTCTTTTTTTGTCTGTTCACTCTGTATTTTCCTCATTGGTATTTCTGAGAATGGTTCTTTCTGGCTCAGGGTCATCCATTCAAGTATACTTGCTTATTTTATGCATTTACACAGTTGCAGAGTCAGTCTGTGAATTCTTTAAACCAGAATTCCATGTATGCAATCATGGCTAAGCGTTTTTCAATTTGATACTTTTTTTTAATGCAATTAAGGGCCTTCTTCTAGTTTTTGTAATTCTTTTTCTATGATATTCTTTCTGTTCCCATATCTTACTCTAAAATTTTTTTGCTTCCTTTGCATATGGTTATTGATTTGCCCTCGTGCATTCTCCGTCTACTTATCGGTAGAATTTTCTTTCGTTGTTTTAGAATGTCCAGTTTTGTCTCGGTATCTTTTGTCTCATTTTTTTCGCCAACATCTTTTGATTTATATCTTCCAGTTGAATTTTCAGGTTTGTCTACTGTTTTGTTTTGGTCTTTTCATCCCAATATATCCCTGCGTGTTTTTCCTTCCTTAGCATTTTCGCTTGTTGTCGCAGTTTCTTAATCTGTCCTTCTAACCTAATTTCCCTTCCAGGTTCGTATTTTTTTTTTTTTTTCGGATAACTTAGGGGAATATGAATTTTATCCCCGATTAGTTTCGCTCCCGCATAAATTAGCTCATTTAGTTCAGTGAAGTTGCATGTTGGGATTTTTTGTTAATAATTTATTTACCTTTTCAGTTTCTTCCTTGACTTTTTACAGTCTTGCTTTCTGGGAGATGGTCTTCTTTTCAGTTAGGATTTTCTTTATTAACGCTAAATTTGTCCTGGTTTCCAGCGTAAACATTGGTTTCATGGTCGATCGGATCTGTTTTATTTTGGTTTTCAGTATTTTGTCTTTCATTCTTGGTAAGGGGCTCTAGCTTTTAAGTATTTTAATTCGGATAGGGAGCTCTTATTCATATCCCTCACGACATACTACATGTCCAGTATTTCTAGTATCTCAATGTCAGAAAACCAACCTTTCTTTAAAATCATTCTAGCTTGGTCAGCAAGTTTTTGCCTTTTTGGATCTAGTCTAACAAATTCAGCCCAAATTTGTATCATTCTACTTCTCTGCTCTTTTTGTGCCGGAATGCTCTTCAAACAACAGTGAAGTACATTTCTGTTGTGTTATCTTGGCCATTTTTCCCTTAGTGTCTCTGGGCTGATTTGTTGCGAAGGTAAATGGTGTACCGGAAAATAAAACATCCAATATTTGCCGGATCCTGATCGAATCACCAAAGATGTGACTTGGAATTTTTAAAGGAGGAAGAAACTTCAGCAGGACACAAAAAATATTAAATAAAAATAATGGATACTTACACCTTTAAAATAACCAAGTTTTAACTTATTTAAGTCCACATAACACATCATTCTTAAAATTTTCTGCTTGATATAAATCATTTGCACAGCAACTTCACTTCCGATACATCTTAAGATAAAACGTCTAACCTTTTTTTTTTCCTTCCCTACTTTCTCTCCTCTTCAATTTTTGGCCTTAGTATTCGAAGTTCAAATGAAGATTACAGGATATTAATTCATTTGATAATAAATACAGACAAAATGAACTAATTAGTGATTTAAGTTTATCGATCTTACGGTTTTTCGTCTTCTGCAATATTTTATTTATATTTTTGGTCTGACTAACCCCTTGCGAGTTTTTTTTTCACTTTTAACTGGTGGTTTTTAACTGAAATCTGAGAGGCAGCAAGTTTCTTCAGGTTTCCAAGACTTTTCTAAATATTCAAGCTGATATTAACGGTGTCGTAGTCTGAATGGTCTCGATTCTTCATCTAATCTCCGATATATATATATATATATATATATATAGCTGTTGGTGATAATTTAGGATTATGATGCATTTTTGCATTTATCAACACGCACCTAAATATATACGCAGCGATATACGAATAAAAGTTCTGATAAATAATTCAATAATAAGAGACAGTAATAATGACTAAACCAGATTGCAGATAAAGCAGGGAATATGTCTAGTAAATCCGAAGAATATTGTAGATTGCACCAAATATGCTAAAAACAAAAACTATAATAATGTTAGTTGAAATAAAATAAAATACAATGACAGAAAATATTTTAAAGTCTGGTCATTAAACACGTAGAAAACTGACGTTTTGAAAATGTTAAAATCGTTTTAAATTTAGCGAAAAATTTGATAAAACCAGGGATCTCAAACTGAAGGACTCCAAAGGACCATTTCTTGTTTGGAAAACCTTGATGTATAGGCTCGATTTTCTCAATTGGTTTTTTTTTTTTTCTAATTTATTTTACTTCAAATATATGTACAGAAAAAGAGTTAAAATCTATAAAGCAGCATCAAAAAAGGTCTATACGTGTAGACTATGGTAAATTATAGACATCTGTCTCATAACATTCAATGTATTTAGTCATTTAGAACACCAAGAGAGATTTATTTGTATTTCCAGGAAGTTCCTAAGCACCAGTATACAATCAGATAAGCCAAAATAATGACAAGGAAAAAATTAAGAGAAGAAAGAATTTAATAAACCTTTCATTTTAATTATCAAGTATTATTAAAGCATTGTTATAAATAAATAAATATGTATTTACCGAACCCTTTCGCCACTGGCAAGGATATAACTCATGGTCAGTTCTTAAACTAAGTAGTACTGGCTTGAAATCAGAATTTTCCTTCTCATATAGCGGTTGCCATTCTATGTCTAAAAATCCCAGTGTGTCCTAGCTATTTACCCATAACAAGGAGTGGTAGAAAAACAGATGAATTCATACCTTTCTCAAGATTATTCCCGCTAAGTAAAATACAAACGGCTTCGTTCAGAATTTAAACTCGCCTCGAGTTCATCACCTAAGACAGTGGTTTTCAAACTTTTTTTTGCCACCACCCGCTTCACTGCCAGACCAAAATACCAGCGCCCCCCTCTTCTAACGAACGCCAGAACGACGGTAATGTTAAATGTCATAAGAATTGGTTGATTCTTCAATAACAAACAGTTTGAAGAGTATAAAAAACAATTTATCAAATAAGAATGGTTAACATTTATTTTTCAATCCCAAACACCTTGAACTGAACATGAAATACATTGTAAAACTGAACGAGTAATCATTAACAACTACCCTGCTTAATGAGATGGGTGGGCTTGGTGCATTGCAATCAAACTGTCAACATCAAGGTGAAGGTTTGTCAGGATCATTCTCAGATCACCACGCTCTATTATGTTGAATTTGTTTCTTTGTTTGGTGAGGAGCCTGGTCACAACGCTGAATTCCCTCTCAACCATGTAGGAAGTCAGAAAAGCAATGAAAAACAACTTGATGTCTTTCCACAGAGTTGGGTAGTGTTTTGAGATTGCTGTTTGCATCCAAAAGGCTTGGTAAGAGGTTTTGAACTTTGGTTTTAGATCTTCGTCATTTTGCAAACTTACAAGTTCCTCTTCTAGATGGGTTGCACCTCTGTGCTGGGTTCAGTAAACGGATCGATAACCCAACCAGGGATTTCAAGAGAAAATAGATCGTTGAATCTGACTGACATATCCCTGTAAAGTTCCGCTAAATGAGCGCAGTACACGGCAATGTCATTGTCCTTCACTCCTGTTTTTTTCTCCAAGTCAGACAAACAAGGAAACTGAGAGATTTCGCGGCGTTCAAGGTTCCTGCTGTAGAGCTGTAAATTTAGAGGAATGCGGAGAGGACGGACCTGGCTTTGATTAATGAAATTTCATCACCTTGCAACTGCAAATTCATTTCATTGAATTTGGAAAACATTTCAGCGAGGTAAGCAATATCTGTCATAATCGATTTCAGTATGTTGTAAAGCTCAGGGTTTGATTCTTGAAAAAAATCCAGAACACTGTTAAACAGTGTGTAAAACCTTTTTAAACAACCACCTAACTTTCGACAACCACCTAACTTCTGTATGGAGAAGCTGGCATTGAAAATCTTCGTCATTTTCAATACACTGCTGATAGAACTGTGGAGAATTGAGAGCATTCGCTTTGATTTTGTTGACTGCAGTAATCACAATCGATAAGTATTCATGTAACTTCTCACTCAAATTCTTTGCCACTAAGTGTTGTCGATGGATCACACAGTGAACTGTGAGGGCTTTCGGAACAGCTTTTTTCAAATAACTTTGAAATCCACAGTGGCGACATCTGTAGCACATGAGATGATGTTTGTAAGTGGAATGCTTTTTTTTTTTTTGGAAATAGTCTTCCACAACTCGATACACTGATTCTCCTTTGGTATCTGTTTCCAGGAGACGTGCAAACAATAATTCTTGACACAGTGACCCACCCTTGATGAAGCGTACATATGCGAGAAGTAGCGATTCGTTTCCCGGAAGAGTGGATTCGGCCAATTACAAACTGAACACAGTTGTCATCAACATCTTACATCAACGTCTCTTCGAAGTTTTCAGCCATTTTGTCTACTCTTCGTTGAACGGGGTTGTCACTGAAAGGAATCGATTTTATGACTTGTTCAGGAGATTAATCCCAAGACTGTTTTAATAACTGCGGGCAGAATCAGTTCTTCTCCAATAGTGTTGGGCTTGCCAGCTTTCGCTATCAGCAAAGAAATGTTGTAAGAACCTTCAGACCGTCATCTGAATTTTTCGATGAGGAAGTAAACATATTCACTGTTTTTCGCTTCAAAAGTTGATCTCGAAGAGAATGAAAGAACGCCAGTGTTTTACCAGATTTATCGGGAAGAATCTTCTGTAAATGTTCGAGGAGCCTAGACGGCTTCATTGTTTCATTAGAAAAGTTTTTCTCACAAACCAACCACATGGGTTGGTGTGGATTGGTCAGTGATTATATAAATCCATACTTCGAGTACTCCACAGAGTATTGCCTACACTTCTTTTTCGATGCTCCTGGGGTTACCATGTATGTATGCTACCCTCGACAAATGTTAATAAACATCTTGCTTAGACAGCCAGAATAAACTCGGACTCACGCATAAAGGAACACTAATTTCAAAATTATGAAAGAGAAATTTATTCCAACGTGAGACAGGTAAATTTCTGAAAGAAAAAATAAAAACAGAAGTTTTCACTGCGACGAAGGGGAAGAAATAAGAAGAAATTTCAGGGGAGAAAGAGAAAGGCAAAGAAGAAAGAGAGGAAGGGAAGGAAAGTAAGGCGGCTGTAACAAGTAGAATTTTAGTTTATAAAGTAATAAAGCGGGTAAAAGCGAGACAAGTAGCATGATAAATAGAAATAATATTCCGATAATATTTAAATCAAGGCAACAAATAGGAAGTAAACATAGTGAGATAAGGCAAATGAAACATACCAGAGTCATGTTGAAGGGGTTACTCAAGCGAGAAGGAAATAATGCGTGTTGTCGGGAAGAAAAATGTCTGGCGGAACGGTTGAAAATCCCGCCGAGAAGAATAAGTCTACTAACTTTTGCGATGCCGAGAGTTTGGGATTAATCAATAAAGAGAGGATAAACTCCCAAGAGCAGAGCTTAAAGCAACCCGAAAGAGAAATTAAAAAGGGGAGAAGAAATGAGAAATAAAAGTAACGTTTAACGTTTAACGTCGCAGCGAGAAAACGGGAAGTAAACAAAGGGGAAAGCCGTGACAAGGGGAAAATTGTCCCTTTCGAAGAGAGTTCTGGATACTCTGTATCTGTGACACGTACGTCTAGTTGCAGTGATTGGGGGACGCTTAATTAAATCGCCCCATTTTTCTGGCCAACACATTTTACTGTAATCGCTCCAACGCCCCCTTCACAATTTTATCGCCTCCATCCGACTGTTTACTCATCAGCGCCCCGCTGAAAGTTCATATCGCCCCCCCCGGGGGGGCGGTACTGCCCATTTTGAAAACCACTTACCTAAGACAATAACGTGCTTCAATAAGATTCGTGATATGTTTTATTCTGATTCGTTTTCACAGCTATTTTGTGTTGGGATACGCGTAAACTTTTAATTCAAAAGACTGGAAGTGTTTTGTTTCTCGGAAAGCCTTACATCAGTAGAAATTTCAGACTGAAGAGTTTTCATTGTGGTAAAGAAAATGAACTCAAAACAAATAAATCTCTTTAGGTTTAGATATAAACATGCAATCTATTAGCTTTTGAAAATATTAAAACCTTTTTTAAATCTAGCAAAACATTTGATTAAAATCAAGTATCTCAAACTCAAGGATTCAAAAGGACCATTTCTCTTATGGAAAACCTGGATGGATTTTCTTGGAATACGTTAAGTGTATACTAAGAATACACTGACGAATTTCGAAGCAAAGAATTAATCGTGTCAATGTCGCTACGTTTTAGCAAGTCCGTTCTCCGACCTTTCACCAGTGTATGTTGGATCAGATATGTATTTATTCAATCCCTCCATCACGCGCAGGATGTGACACTAGGTCTATTTTTTAAGTGGAATAGAGACAGTTGAATTCAGAATTTTTCTTCTCCTTAACTAGTTGCCAAACCAATGCTAAGTAATCCGGCCCGTCCTACTGTTTACCCTTAGCTAAAGAAGAACAGAAGGTTTCGTGACTTTTCCAAATGCTTTAGCGCTAAGTAAAACCCAAATAGCCTCGTTCAATATTTAAAGTCAGGTAACCAATTCCATTTCCAGCGACCGTTATGCTAAGCATATTTTTCTATCAGGTAATTCTTTTTCTTTTTTTCTTTTCAAGAATTTCAATGTTGTATCAGGTAATTTTTTAAAGATTCAGTTAAACAATTCAAAGATCTGAACCACAGAACACAGAAAAGTTTCTTAAAATTATAAGATTAATGAGTCATTTTTGTTTAGCCAGAAAATACTGATGCTATCCATCTGAACCAAAATGAATTATGCATCCAAAACAGGATGTGGAGGGTCACATGACTGTATTTTTAGGACACACTTAGCGTAACGGTTATCATCGCCGGAAATGGAATCGACGAACCGATTTCAAATGCTGGACTAGTGTGTTTATGTTTCCCTTCACGCAAATGCACTCGGAACCCAGCTATTGTAGGGTAATTTGGGTTCTTTATCCTTAACTGAGCAACCAGACTAGGAAAAAGAAAACTCCGAATTAAAGCCTTTAGTACTCTGCATAAAAACTGACCTTGTGTTACATCCTGTCCATGGAAGAGGGGCTGGGTAAATTCATATACATATACATGACTGTCTTTTTTTTCTAGTAGTCTAGAATCGCATGATACAAATACGGATGTAGTTAGAGTCAGCAAATTTTCGGAGCATGTTTTAGCTTTTATAAATGTTAAAACCTTTGTAAAAATTTAGCGGAAAATTTGATTAAAACCAGGTATCTCAATCTGAAGAATTCAAATGGACCATTAAGTAGCATTAAGTAGAACAGGGACCCAAAGTTGAAATGGAGTATGATGTTAATCTACAATATTGCTGATAGGCTACTACAATAACACATATGATAGTAAAATAGTAAAAAAATCTTGGAGGAAAATTTTTCCGATTCAAATTTTTCTTAATTCAATTTTTACTCTTGATAAATTTCCTTTTTTCAGTTTTTATTTCTGATAAATTCCGGTTTTTTTTTCTCCCCATTATATTGAATTTCCATCAGCGACCATCAAGTGATCATAAACGTTAACTTCTACGCAATATATATATATATATATATATGTGTGTGTGTGTGTGTGTGTGTGTGTGTGTGTGTGTGTGTGTGTGTGTGTGTGTGTGTGTGTGTGTTAATTTCTAATGGCGTTTATTAACTAAGAAAATCATAGTAATTCAGTATTATCAGTTTGGAATCCCATCTTGTTGGCAAGTTTTCAATTAATTCAAATAATGACAGCAGCTCAGCTAAGAATACCAGGCAACACTGAGAAAAACGTTTCAATTAAGTTTTACCTTTTAAATCTTGAAAAATTGCTAAGTTCGTTTGGAACATTCATTGCCTCCAATTGACGATGGAGAAAGGTTACCAACTTTTTAATCCAGACATATTTCTTCCATTGATGCTGTGATAAATGCCTTCGACTCCAGAGATTATTATATATCAATCCAAGGTAATGATGCCGATATAGTGTGATAGCCTATGGTAACATGGAGCAATTATTTCGAGGAATTCTAACGTAAGAAACCCTACCGGGACGTTCAAATATTCACCCTTTAATCATATTAGAATGACAAGCTATTTTACTTAATCACCAATCATTTGAACATCAGGCTCTACATAACAAGACAAACTTTTAAAAAGGATTATATTTGAAAGCCCATTGGCAAATTTATCTTCTATTGTTTCTTTATCTTAATCTTTTAATGGAATTCTGCGAAAAGAGAATCTAATCTTGCAAGGATGTTCCCTAATCCTTTGTCTAGCTGATCTTAGGTCACTGTTAGAACGAACTGACATAAACTAGATTTCTGTTGCAACTACAATTATATCTATTGATTATATCGCTCATAATACTACTGTCTCTAATAATGCTATCATTATGGCTGAAACCTTAAAGTAAGAAAAGCGAGAAAATAATTACTTCTTATTTAATAAAGAAAAAATGGCTATGAGCAAGTCAAGTGAAAACTACTTCTGACAATAGCAAAAATACCGTTATTATCAATTTCTTTTATAGTATTTTTATACTAAGCATCATACTAAAGCAAGGCCAGTTGGCCACTTCAGGACAAAGAGTTGCCAAATTGCAGATGTTGAGTAACGATATAATAAACTGATCAGAAAGAAGAAATCCTAACTAAAACATGGTAAAAACACTTAATTCTGGACTTAAAATGTCCAAGGTCATAACCGGGCAGAGAACATTCATGACTAAAGTTGATCTATGGTGCAAATGTTCTACATTCTGTTGGAATGGAACGAACATACGGCATAGAGAAAAATCAGACAGAATAGAGGCTTCTCAATAGAGACAGCGAAACGACTTCTTAGGAGAAATTCTTTAAAAAGTTGAATTCAGCTTATCCTCCGTAAAAGTGGCAATAAAGAAAAAACGCACCGGCAATATTCTGGCACCGGAAAAGTAGCCGTTGCTATTAGCTTATGTTGTTATATTTTTGTCTTTTTTATTTATTTATTCATTTTATTTTATCTTTTTTATTTATTTTTTTTTGTTATCATGAATATCATCTATATTGCCTCTTTATTTGATAAATTACCAATATTTAACCATCATCTTGAATATATAAAAGCAATAATAATATCCCGAGACGGGGGCGGAAGAGATCCTCAACAGGATGGATTTAACGGAAACGAACAGGAATGCCCAATCAACTTTGAGCAGATGCATTTGTGGTAAGACGTGCAAAAACCAAAGAGGCTTGAAGATACATCAAAGCCGGATGAAATGTCTGGAGGTGGGTAACCGGGAGCAACGTGCAGGTACAAGTCCTGGTAAAACGGAGGAAGTGCAGGGCCAGGAGTCATACCACAGCGCCCATTCCCTCCAAGATTCAGTTCCTCTCACTCTGGGCAAGGAGTCCCGTAAGAAGATTAAATGGCCCCCAGCGAACAACAAGGGGGCCTGGCAGGACTTCGATAATGACATTTATGAGATAATTCAGTCAGCTACGAAGGGGGACGTGGAGAGGCGACTGAGTTTCATGACGACAATAATAACTAGCTTGGCGTCAGAGAGATTTGGTTTCGTCGAAACCTGGCAACCAAGGAGGCCCTACACTGCCAACCGTAGGGTGAATAAAATGAAAGACTTAAGGAAAGAAATAAGATCCCTTAAGAAGCTATATAGAAGGGCAAGTATAGAAGAGCGTCAACCCCTCGAGGAGCTCAGGGAAATACTCAGAGGGGAATTGAAAACCTTACGGCGAGCGGAATGGCACGGGAGGAGGAGGAAAGAAAGATCAAAGAAGCGGGCAAATTTCCTGTCTAATCCCTTCGGCTTTGCAAGAACATTACTAGGGGAGAAGCGAAATGGGAATTTGGAGGCATCGAAGGAAGAAATTAACATCCACCTTCGAGAGACTATAAGTGACCCTGCAAAAGATCAAAATATGGGTATTAACAACCGCTTGATTCATCAGAAGCCACCAGTGGTCCAATATGACACCCGCTTGCCAACCTGGAAGGAAATGTAAGAAGTTGTGAGAGCCACAAGATCCGCCTCAGGACCAGGACCAAGTGGAGTACCTTACATTGTGTACAAGCGGTATAAAGGAGTTCTAGAAATCCCGTGGAAGATATTGAGAGTCATTTGGAGGAGAGGCAAGATCGTGGAGCAATAGAGATTCGCTGAGGGGGTATGGATCCCGAAGGAGGAGGGTTCGAAGTTATTGGACCAGTTCCGATTAATTTCATTATTAAACACTGAAAGTAAGATCTTTTTCAGTTTATTGTCAAGGCGATTATCAGATTTCTTCCTGGGTAATGGCTACATTGATACATCAGTCCAGAAGGGCGGGGTAGCCGGTATTCCAGGGTGCCTTGAACATACAGGAGACCTGACACAGCTCCTGAGAGAGGCAAAGGAAAACAAAGGAGACTTGACTGTATTATGGTTGGATCTCGCTAACGCCTACGGGTCCATGCCACACAAACTGGTGGAGGAAGCCCTGACGAGACATCACGTACCGCCATCAGTATGCGATCTCATTGCAGACTATTATAAGAATTTCCGGCTGAGAGCATGTTCTAGTTCAGTAACATCAGAGTGGCAAACCCAGGAAAAGGGTATCATTACAGGGTGTACTATGTCTGCCGTCCTATTCTCATTGACTATGAACATGCTTGTGAAGGCGGCAGAGGTGGAATGCCGAGGTCCTTTGTCTAGATCAGGAGTCCGCCAATCACCAATAAGGGCTTACATGGATGACTTAACCGTGACGACAACATCTGTCATGGGAGGTAGATGGCTCTTAAAGGGTCTCGAGAGAAATATGACCTGGGCTAGAATGTATTTCAAGCCAGCAAAATCCAGGTCACTAGTATTGAAAAAAGGCAAGGTCATGGAGAAAGTCCGATTCACAGTCGCAGGAGAAACAATACCTACTCTGAGCGAAAAGCCTATTAAGAGCTTGGGCAAGACTTTCAACTGTAGTCTGAAGGATACAGGCGCAAAACAGAAGACTATAAAAGACCTTGAGGAATGGCTGACGAAAATCGACAAATCTGGATTGCCTGGTCGATTTAAGGCATGGTTATTCCAGCATGCAGTTTTGCCCCGGATATTGTGGCCATTGCTCGTCTATGACATTCCGATTACCACCGTGGAATCGTTAGAGAGAGCAATTAGTAATCGGTTGAGAAGGTGGCTGGGCTTGCCGAGATGCTTAAGTGGTGCAGCTCTCTACGGGAACAGCAACGCATTGCGCCTCCCCTGCAGCAGCCTCGTGGAAGAATTCAAAATCACGAAGACAAGAGAACTGCTACAGTATACAGAGTCTGAAGATCCAAAGGTGGCGGCAGCAGGAATTCAGATAAGATCTGGCAGGAAGTGGAGTGCGAGGAGAGAGTTGCAAGTGTCGGAGGAGAGGCTTAGGCATAAAGATATCTTAGGGTCGATAGCTAAAGGCAGAGCGGGATTGGGATTTCAACGAGATACGAGTCCTCATTAAATCTGTGTATGATGTGTTACCGAGCCTAACGAACCTGCACATATGGGGGAAGATAGAGACCCCCAATTGTCAACTATGTGCTAGGAAAGGATCTTTACAACATATCCTTAGTAGTTGCCCAAAAGCTTTGGGTGATAGTCGGTACCGTTGGCGTCACGATTAAGTACTCAAGGAAATTGCAAATGAGGTGACTAAAGCTATGAGGGCTAGTAAACATCAACCAGGAAAATTGAAGCAAGTCAATTTCGTAAAAGCAGGAGAGAAGATACAGAGGAAGAGGAGAGAGAAAACGAACCTGTTATCTTCCGCGGACGATTGGCAGTTGACAGTGGATCTGGAGACTCAGCTGAAGTTCCCCAGACACATAGCTGTAACATCGCTAAGACCGGACCTGATATTGCACTCTGATAACACAAAGCAGTGCATTATTTGGGAGCTGACTGTGTCTGTCTCGCTAATGAGAGGAAGAGGTCCAAATACCAAGAACTGGTCGAACAATGTCAACAAAAGTCATGGAAGATTCATTATGACCCCGTAGAAGTTGGTTGCAGGGGCTTTGCTGGACAGTCTTTGGGCAGAGCCCTAGCAAAAATTGGCATAGTCGGTGCTGCAAGAGTGAGAGCGCTGAAGGACATCACCAACACAGTTCTGAAGGCGTCAAAGTGGATTTGGCTTAAGAGATCAGAGCCATGGAAGAAATAAAGAGGACGTTGAAGGAGCCTAAAGAATTAAGACTAAGATACACATTACAAACCATAAATGCATAATAGGTTAATACTAAGTTAGGAAAGTCGGAATGTCGGGGGGAGGGGTTGAGAATAATTGGCGGTTGGGAGGGAGGATGGACACTTTATTTTATTTTATTTATTTATTTTTTAATAATCCGTTTTTTTATTTTTTTTTTCTTTCTCGTATACTGGTTATGGTCCGCTACGATTTAAGGTAATTTATTTGCCAGTGGTCACGAGCAGTTTTAGTTTATTGATTGAAACCTAATTGCAAATAGTTCATGGGTCGAAGGAGGGGGGGACTGGAGATAGGTTCGAAATAGTAATAAATAAGAATGTAAGGAGTTGATTAGAGTAGCGTTTTTTTTTTGTTTTCTTTTTTTTAGGAATATGCATTAGATTGGTAATATGAGCATAGGTTAATGATAAACGGGGAGAAAAATTTTGGCAAAAAGCATGAGTTAATCTGTAGCAATTAATCTCGTGAGCCAAATAAACGGGATTATTATAATTATTTTTAATTTTTCTTTTTTTTTTTTTTACGAATAGGGGTATAAGTTAACGTTAAAGACTGACTGAATAGTTTTGAGCGGGGGATTAATTCATGTTAGTTTAGTAGTATTAGTATAGGACAGATTTGGCGGGAAATTCGTGTAAGTCTAGTGAAGTGTAAATCATGGACACGGACGAGTATTAAAATAACATCTTACCTCGGTACCGATTCCGGAAGTTGCAGGGAGTAACCGGATGAGGTAAAGATGGTACTATATAGCAGAGGAGTGTGGAATGCCCTATTTTCATTGGCTGTTTACTAAAAGACAGATGTCTATAAGAACGGCCGAAGTCCGGCTTTTTATTTATTTTTTCTTTGCTTTGGTAGAGGCACGAGCGTAGCACGTCGCGATCACGGAGGCGGCTTGGCTCTTTTAGAGTCAAGCCGGGGTTACTGTCGGAGCTGATATGATGCAGAAATAACCCGAAATCGGCAATGAAGACAGCGCATCACTGAAGACCTCCCTGGTGCATCTAAGATGTATGATTGAAATGGATCATATCAGAAAACAAAGAAAGTTGCAGAACATGAGGGTAGCAGTAATACCAACTTTAGTTGGTACGCTAGGAATGATCCGTAAAGGCTTGGAAAAGAGCCTTGAAAAAAGGAGATCAGATGAATAATCGAGACTATCCAAACTAAAGCATAGCTGAGATCGGCCAGAATACTCCGAACGTTCCAGGTAACATGAGAAGACTTGCTGTGATTCAGACTCAATAATAATAATAATAATAAGAAGAAGAAGAAGACCTTGCTAGATAACTGAAAAACTATGGAACATGAAAGTGACGGTGATACCAGCTATAATTACTGCGCTCGGCTCAGTCATCAAAGGCTTGGTAACGGGGCTGGAAGACGCGGAATTAAAAAGACGAGTGGAGACCATTCAAACTACTGCGTTTTTGAGATCGGCTAGAATACTTAGAAGAGTCCTTAAAACCTAAGGAGACTTGCTGTTACTCAGACTCGAATAAAAAAACCATCAGCTAACGCTGGGCCGAAAGTTCTCAAAAGTGTAAAATAATAATAATAATAATAATAATAATAATAATAATAATATGGAGACTGGAGGTGACATGCTGTCACACAATCTCCTGTGAAAGACCATCAGCTTACGTTGATGTGTAAACCTCTAATGAGTAAATAATAATAATAATAATAATAATAATAATAATAATAATAATGACGGAAGCCATGAAAAACTGGAAAATGGAATTGATTGCAAAAGGAAAACTTTAGTTGAGTGATCATCGATGGAGATGCGCTTTCACCATTACAATCTGTAACTGCGATGATGTCACTCAATCGTATACTTAGAAAAAGCACTGGAGGCTACAAATTTATAAAATCGCAAGAAAATATAAACCACCTGATTTACACGTGACAAAAAATGAGAAAGAACTGGGAACTCAAAAACCAACAATAAGAATATACAATCAAGATATAGAAATGGAATTTGGCAATGGAAAATGTACCATACTGATAATAAGAAGCAGAAAAGAACAAATAACGGAAGAAATAGAACTGCCAAATCAAGAAAGAATCGGAACGCTTTGAGAAAAGAAAAATGATGATTACTTGATTATATTAGAAGGGTACACCATCAGACAAGTGAAGAAAAAGAGTATCTCAGACGATCGAGAAAACTGCTCGAAACGAAGCTCTGCAGCAGGAATATCATCAAAGGCATAAACGCCTTGGCTGTACCCCTCGTAATATACTCGGGACAATTCTTGAAGTGGACCAGAGAAGAACTTAAATAGATAGACTAGAAAACACGAAAACTAATGACCATGCATAAGGCATTACAGAGATTACGTTGACAGACTATATGTGTCAAGAAAAGAAGGAGGAAGAGCGTCGATGCATCGATACAACGACTCGAAGACTACTTAGAAAAGTGTGGCGGAAGAATGATTACAGCTACCAGAAATAATATTAACAACACGGGGATCAACAGAACAAAAATAACTAAAAAACAAAAATGGGAAGAAAAACAACCGCATTAATATTCTAAGCGACAAACAAATGATATCTCCCACGAGAAAACTTGGACGTGGGTAAAAAAAGGAAATCTTAAGCGAGAAATTGAATCTCTTCTAATGGCAGCACAAAACAACGCCATAAGGATCAATAAGATCAGAGCAAGAATAGATAAGACGCAATAAAATATCAAATGTAAGTTATGTGGGGATAAAGACGAAAAGATCAATCACATATTAATCGAATGCAGAAAATTAGCACAGAAAGAGCCTCGGAGACTTGACACCATAAGATGGGGAGGGCGATTCACTGGATATTATGCAAGAAATTGAAATTTGATCATTCGAACAAATAGTATATGCACCACCCAGAATCTCTCCTGGAGAATGAGACGCATAATTGGTCACCAAAGGATTCGTACACAAACTGGAGGACTTGGAAAAAAGAGGACGTATGGAGACCATCCAGACTGTAGTGTTATTAAGATCGGCCAGAACACTGAGAGGAATCTTGGAGACTTGACGAGACTAGCTGTCATTCAAACTCTAGTGAGAAGCCATCGGCTAACGCTGGGGTGAAAGAACTTGCAAAATTGTGGACTTTACTGTCCCGGCTGACTATAGAATAAAACTGAAAGAAAGTGAAAAAAGGATAAGTACCTGGACCTTGCTAGGGAATTGAAAAAACTATGGATAATGAAGGTGACAATTATACCAATCGTGATTGGTGCTTTTGACACAGTAACTAAAGGATTATTAAAGGGACTGGAGGACTTGGAATTTGGCGGACGAGTGGAGACTATCCAAACTACTACATTATTGAGAATAATACTGAAAAGAGTCCTGGAGACTTGAGGAGACTTACTGCCACTCAAACTCCAGTGAAAGACCATCAGCTAAAACTGATGTGAAAAACTTTCAAGGAGTAAAAAACAATAATAAAAAGTGTGCAAAATGAAAGTGATAATTATGGGATTGGTGCGTTTGGTACAGTCACCAAAGCATTATTAAAGGGACTAGAGGACTTAGAAATAAGAGGAAGGGTGGAGACCATCTAAACTACTACATTATTGAGAACGGCCAGAATACTGAGAAAAGCCCTGGACTTAGAAATAAGAGGAAGGGTGGAGACCATCTAAACTACTACATTATTGAGAACGGCCAGAATACTGAGAAAAGCCCTGGAGACTTGAGGAAACTTCTAGTCACACAAAGTCCAGTGAAAGACCATCAGCTAACGCTAGTGTAAAAAAAACTCTCATAATAATATATACAAACCCGAATGAGACGCACAAACTTCTCTGGGATTTTGACATAAAAACGAATCTCCTAATATCGGCCAGACGGCCTAGGGATAGTCAACAAAAAAAAAAGAGAACTTGCCGAATAGTGGGCCATAGAATACAATTAAAAGAAAGCGAAAAGAGAGATAAATATGAAGACCTTGTTTGAGAACTAAAAAAAACTATGGATCATGAAGGTGACGGTGATACCATTTATAATTTTTGCATTTGAAACAATCCATAAAGGACTGTTAAAGGGACTGAAAGATTTGGAAATAAGAAGACACGTATGGACCATACAGACAATAGGATTATTAAGATCGGCTAAAATACCTAACTTCTCGCTACGGGCGAAACGTGACAAAGTCAGTTTTAAGCGGAATACTGATGGTTTCTATTCAGAACTTTTCTTTTTCCAAGATTGGTTGCCGTACTAAAGCTAAAGGATCCATTCTGCCCAGCTATTTATCCATAGATGGAGAGGGAACAGGAGGATTCCTGTCTTTCACAAGGAAACTAGATAGCTTTTTTCCAGAATTTAAAGTTGGGTCGCCAATTCCATTTCCTACGACGATAACCACAACACTAATCACGTTTCCTTGCATGTTATCCACGCTTCTTGACCAAAATTTTGATTTTACCTGAAATAAATGTTTAAATACTGAGCATAAATAAAATACCTTTTCCCTTTATTTAACAGTCTGAAAATCATCATAAAATTGCTTTGATATCATTACACATATTCATATTAGACAGAAGTTTCTTGTTTCGATTTTTGTTTAGTTTTTCTTTTTTTGTTTTGTTTTGTTTTTTGTCTTTTGGGGGGGGTCTGGTCGGAGACCACAGACTATCCAGCTCAGATCTCTCTAGATAAAATTCTTAAAGTTATATAAAACCAAATGTTTCCACTGACTCCTCGTTGCTAGATGGCGAGAATTTGTTAAATCAAAGACAGTTCCATTTGAAAAAGTTATATTTTTCCGGCGTTATAGGCACAGTTTTTAACTCTTTTACTACACCGCAATAAAAATTGCCATAGCATGACGATTAAAGCTATCCCAAACAAGCTATGACTCTTTCTTCAATAGTATTGACATTGCTTTAATTAAATCTGAAAATCATTATCAAAAAAGAAAAAAATTCTTGTTTTAGAAGACCTTGGGCAAAATTTATTATTTAGGAAATTTTAAATTTTGGCCCAGGTTTTTTATCTGTCGTGTAAAACAGGTTTCATTTCAGTTTTCAAATTATTTCCTTTAAGTTACCATCGTAAAAGAAAATTAACAATGTCTTCCGACTCTCTCTCTCTCTCTCTATATATATATATATATATTTCTTTAAGAAAAACAAAAACCGGTCACATTAGGATTGTAAATTTATTTCCATCCTGTTGTGGGTATTTATATGAATCAATAACACCAAAAATAACAGGACTTCTTCAGATCTAATGGATAAAATAATTACAATCAGAATGGACACAGAAGGAAAGGGTGGGAGGGCGTGGAAGATGGGTGAATAGTTTCCTCCCCATTTACCCACTTCCGGTTTTTTTTTTCATTTTTATTACCGGTTGGAATCACAGTAAATTAATATAAAATTAATTAATATAACTTAATTTTTTAAATTTTTAAATTCTAAATACATTTCAACGTAAAACTCCAGATTTAATAATAATTTAGGGAAGTAAAGCATTTGTACTTATTATTATTATTTCCGACTCCGGTTTAACTGGACTGAATAATATAATATATATATATATATATATATATATATATATATATATATATATATCATGATCATCACCATCATCAAGGCGTGCCGACAGCACGAATTCTTTCGACTATCTCACGCCATCCGTCCCTTTCGATCATCACTCTTGGCACAAAGCTGACGAGTGTAAGTTTTTGTTGGTTTATCCATGAGTATGAGTTCATTCTTCATTAATTTTATATCAAAAGTTTAATAATCATGTATTGAATATTGTAAAGCTATTTTTTTGTAATTACTGAGAATTGTAGCATAATATTTAAGAAATATTTCTGCTTACTTTTGTTTACCTTATCGAATCATTAAATATAATAATCTCTGTCTGATTTTCTTAAATTAGAAATTATCATTATTTTACACTGGTGTTTCTAATTGTTGTTATCTTGCTACTGATTTGCCTTCTTCAGTTAACGTACCAGAATTCTAGTAGTCTATCAAATAATTGAGAGCAAAAACAACATGTTTTCAACTAGTCAATTAAATATACTAAAATTGGACTTAAAAACTTAAGTGGGGTATAGAAAGAGGGTCCTTTTCGTTGATTTCTTTTTTTCTTTCCTTTTGTGTATTTTGAGAAGGAAAATATTCAAACATACTGCTTTTATGATCACTAAGATATCCTGTACCGGCTAACAGAATCTGAGGAAGGAGAGTATTATCTGATCCATAGAAGCTTATAGCAATGGAACCCATGGAGGCAGCCTGGTGGATTTGAAATTAGGCGTATGACTCCAAAGGCAGGTCAACGGCGCGCTTCACAGTTGCGGTGCGGAGGAACCTCATAGGTCAACGGTCAGGATCAAATAGTTCTGTCAAGAAACTATTGCTATTCATCTATATGAGTATCGTCTATTGAGAAAATATAGGCCCCCAAAAGATTTCAATGATTCTAATTCAAACCATACGTACAAACTGCATTGCCTTTCACGCGAGTAAACAATAGGTGCGTTCTGCTGAGGTTGACCTCTGGCTCTAGAGTTCAAAAAATCGGTTACGGAATCCAAACCAAATGCAAAAACGCTATCAACTTTTAACATTAAATACGATAAGCCAGCAACCTGCACTTACAGCGTCTGCAGCCGAGTTGTCTATGGACATCATATATTAACAAGAACAGAGATGCTATAATAGAGAACTAGAACTAAAATACTATGATCCCAGTTATGGGAGGACATTTGTATCGGCATCTACATGGAAAACTTCCGTAAATACCGCCATAGGAGGTATAGGAATACTTTTCTAAAAAATTACTTTATAAAAAATCACTTAATAAAAAATCACTTAATAGCATAGAGAAACTCCAAGAATGATGTGTACTACACATAATGAAAAACCCTTGATGTCTTGCCAATTCCAGTGATTAAACATATCACCATCTTCGATAACGTGCTATCTTTCCTTGTCCGACACATTCCCAAACACAACTTTCTGATCATCGATGGAAATATAAACGCTTATATAGACAATGACGGAAATAATACATTCTGTTTACTCAACTTTTCAAACAGAAATGGTGAATATGTAGCTGTATTTTCTCAAAAGAACCAGCTTACATGCCTAAACTCTAAATTCCAAAAAAGAAGGGAAAACAATGGACTTACACCTACCCAAATAACTCTTAAACACTGTTAGATTGTATATTTATAAATAAGACGTGGATAAATCGCGTTTCGAACTGTGAAGCATTTGAAGGAATATCTACCGATCACAGAATCCCTTGTCTACGCAGAAATAATAAATAAACAGGTAATGGCTGATCCTCACTAACTAATGCATATATAGAAGATAAATACGGTAACTGGAAGAAACAAGATTGATACTCTTCAGGAGATAACTGAAAAACATATACGGAAAGACGAATATAAAAACTTTGATGTAGTTGTAACGCCATCTTCTCTGTACAGAAAAGAGCAACAATACGTAAATCACTGTATACACTTTATTCCTCAACTTCGAGCTGTGCTAGGTTGGCTAACTGTATTTGTCGCACGCCACACCAAGCGAGCAAGTGCGGCACAAGGCTTTTTTAAGATGTTTCCAGACACAGGGGCGTAGCTCAGACACGCCCAGCGGCTCCAAAAATACATCGGCTTCGTCAGCATTCCCTTAAAAAGGAGCATCTCAGACGCCAGGCGATAAACCTAGCCCCTTCAGAGAGGGTTAGTGCCTGGAGGACGGCCTCCTGAAGCTCGAGGACAGCTGATCTCGACTGGCGTGATGCTGGCTTCCCGTTACCCATGTCTTGACCGACGTCGCAAGACGATGCAACCAAACTACACGAACCGATCCGTGGAGCAAGCAACACGGCCGGCGTGTAACCCGAATCGGGCAGGCTCACAGCGACGAACGTGATAACTTTCATTTTATATTAAGAGTGGATGATTCCTCCTTAACATCTGCCCCTGTAAATCAAACAACCGGCGGTTATAATAGGAAAATCTCGCACAGAACACTCTAACGATTATAAAGAATCATACTTCCTCCTTCGTATTTGGTTGATATACCTTTTATGTAGACCTTCTTTTCTCTAAATCACATACACCACCTTGCTAATACGTTTGATAATATTCCCAGGTTCCCATTTCTGTTTCCTTACCCTATAAACCCCTTATAACACCGGATCGTCTTTCCGAAACAAGGATGTACTTATTCTATTTATTCTTTGCTCTGTGGGCAACATTTTATCTAAAATGGTTGTTATCTTGCGGTTGAACATTTGCTTCACGAGGGACGTACCGTCAACAAAATATGAATTTAGGGTCTGTCTGTAAGCAGCTAAGAATTCTTAAAGTGCTGCTTCTTCCATCACCCCTCCCCCACTTGCTTTTCTCACAGCTCTTTTGAAGGTATCCACGAACCCCTCGGCCAGTGGTGTTGTTTTATGTCTGCTCCCGACAAAAATCTTCAAACTCTGCCGCCGTGAACGAGCTCACATTGTCCGATTCCATTGAATTCGGGAGCCCAAACCAAGAGAACAATTCTTTAAGTATTCTGATGGTGACCCTTTCCCTACTGCATTTTATGACGTCTTGTGTCTTTCACTTCTTTTCTAGGCCTACTTCGTCAATATGTAATCTGGACCATGGTTTATCAGTCTTTGGCCAGGGTTGTATTGTTGCTGCTGGCTATTTTACCGACAAGGTACAGTCTTAACAAGACTTCACTAAGTCTTCAATCTCCCGATTCATCCCTGGCCAGTACACGTAGCAACACATTAGCATTTTAAGCAATGGCCCCGAATGACCCGCATAATGTTGCTTTAGTACATGTTTCCTTAAATCCTGAAATTAGCTTTGAAAAACTGTCAGCATACCACATTTTCTCTGACGGTAAATATGCAATGTTGAAATCATTCCCCTGTAATATTGTGACCCACTGTTGTAATCAGTTGCCCGAATGTACGGGAATATCCATTTTGGGCTGAATATTGCACAAATACTCCTGTATCATATTATGATTTTTTTTATCGCTAGTGTCAACTTTTCAATTTGGCTATATTTTTTTCCGCTGATAACAATGTTCTTAACACATGAGTGACTGCCCTTTTTTCTCGCTTTTCCCTTGTATAGAAGTGACACACCAATGCCATATTGGCTAGCATTATCAGTGGTGACTATTATGTCCAACAAAGAATCAAAATGTGTTAGTGCAAGCTCTGACATCGGTATTTTTTTTATTTCTTCGAATGTTTCTGGCAGTCTGTCTGGGTTACCTTTTTTTAGTAGTTTATTTAACGAGGGTTTTAAATCCCGCATTTTCGATACGTACAAATTACATTTGTTAACCATCTCCAAAACAATTGCAATGTGACATTGTCCGTCGGAGCAGGCATATATTCTAAAGCTCTTTTTTTTCGAGATCTGGTCTGCGATCATTCTTATTAATAATCTGTCCCAAATATTTTTTTTGGCCAAAACAATTCACACTTTTTTCGCTCAGTTTAAACCCGTACTGTCTTTTCTGTTAGAATACACTTGCTAAATGTTCTTCCTGTTCCTTCACGTTTTTACTTCAGATCAGGATATCATCTAAGTAGGCAAATTCAATGAGAGAAATGACACCTAGATTGTTTGTCTGTCCAGTTGTTTGTTTACTGTCTCAATAGCAACAAAATGAAGTTTATTTGTCACATGTAAATTCGACTCTACTATAGTGCATAATCCGATCTTCTCAGTAAATAAATCTAGGTACTTCCCTTTCGCTTTCTTTTTCAAATCCCAATATTCTTATAGTTAAATTTTACTGAGTGAAAAATGGAATTAATCGATTATCCCATAAGTCAAAAATTGCAAACAACTCCCCCCACCACCATAAATTTAAAGACTGTCCTTGAATAATATAAGCTTTATTTCCAGTTTTGCCCCGAAAGGAGACGTCACAATTAATTATGCCTTCTATTTTAAGTTTTGAAACAAAAGCACCATGATAATTCTTTTCCATTTTAGGTGCAACTGTTTTTTCCAGGGTTCTTTTGAAATTATTGTAAAGTCTGACCAAGTATTAATTTATAATTTTACTGGTTTTCTGTTAATATATAGTTGTACGAATTTCCTCTTTGATACGCTTATTATTTCTACTATTATGACCCCACTTGCAGAATATTTTTGTGTCTGTACCGTTTACAACAAAAGCATTTCTTATTCTTAAATGCACCGTTCATTTGGAAATGCAGTCCACTGCATCCGCGACAAGGATTTGAAGGGGTCGTTGTTGGCGGGTATTTTCTGTACTGCTTGAATTTTCATTTGCACTTCGGGCTCTTCGATCTGGGCCGAATCATGTTTTAGTTTTATAATCTTCGGGCATTCCCCAGACTTAGATTGTGGGGTTATATCGGGGTCCTTTCCCAGTTTCGCTAACATTTTTTCTCGAATTTCTTTGTCCCTTGGTGACTTCAGACCAAACACAAAGATTAAGCATTTAAACTGGTCTTCCTTTAACGTTTTCAATTTATGCCTTTCACATTCTTGATTTACTATTCCAGCATATGTGAAATTGTCATCTTTCGCGTTCTAAGCTAGGTTAAGAACTTGATACCTTATGTGAAAGATAGACACTCTTGCCCCGAATATTGTAGAAGCCCAATGAACGCTAATGCGGAGAAACTTAAGAAAACCCAGAGAGAACTAAAAATAACATCTAGAAGGCCAAATCAAAACCCAGAAACTTAGTAGTATCACGATTAACATGGCAAACAGAAAATAAACTGGGAGGAATAAAAGCACCCAGAGAGCAAAGCTTAAAGCTGCCAACTAAGAAAAAAGACTTCAGATATAGAAAGAACATTACAAGAATCTTCTTGGAAACCATGAATCACTGATTAACCAACTGAAAAATATTAATTGCCATCTAGTCGACTAAAAAAGTTAAAAGTTGAAAAGCAACTGGCCTCAACGAAATACATCCAGATATATGAAAGACAAGGAAAATTGACGACATACTTCTTCGATTATCCAACGCTGTCAATAAACAAAACTCCATAGAGAAAAGCATCTTTCTCTGTTCCAAGAAAGGTAACCTCGAAATAGCTGATCAGCTTTATAATGCTCTGCTTCTCAATCTCATCAGACCTGAAGTCGAGAAAACTCTTTAGAAAAATCGGAACGACTTTCAGAGAAATTGATCCACAACTTCACAGATTCTGACTATCCGTCGAATCATCGAAGAAGTACAGGAAAAACTCACGAGAAACTCTATTTTTAGTAGATTTCTCTTGGGCATTTGATTCCATACACAAAGAAAAGATGGACCAAATACTACAAGTATATGGTTTCCCCAAAGAAACTGTTACCGCTATAATGATGCTTTAGCAACGATTTGCTCACCCGATGGTAATACCTTCTCTGACATTGTCACTGGAGTCTTGCAAGGAAATACATTAGTTCCATGTTAATCTGCTTAGATTGCAACACTACGAACGTCAATAGATCTTATAAAAGAAAATGGTTTCACATTAAAAAAAACAAGAAGCAGAAGATATCTGACAGATGCAGACTACAGAGAAAATCTATCGCTTCTCGTAAATACACCAATCAAAGCCGAATCCCGGCTGCATAGCCTGGAACAAGCAGCAGGAGGCATTAGTTTCTAAGTGATCGCAAATAAGACAGAGTTGTGTTTTAAACAAGGGAATATCTCCACTTTAAGTGGCAAGCCTCTAAAATTCGGAGACCAGCTCACATACCTAAGCAACAATATCTTATCAACTGAAAGCGATGTCAACATACGCGTACAGGAGGCGTAAACCGCTATTAACAGGTTGTCGATCATATGGAAATCTGATTACTTCCAAGCTGTTGCTGCTTCGGTACTACTGTATGGATGCACCATCTCGACATTTTCGAAACGTATGGAAAAATCGAGATGGAAAATACTCAAGAATGCTACATGCTGTTTAAAAGAAATTCTGGAAGCATCACCTCACAAAACAGTAGGTGTACCTACACTTATCTCCCATCTAAAAAAACTATTTAAATAAGACCTAAACATGCGTAGCACTATTGAAAGAGTAAATACAAACTCATAAGCGACGTTCTCTTTTCTACACAGCAAGGACTTATATACATCAGCTCGGTGCCGACTCTGGATACAGTCTAAAGAACCAACCAAGAACGATGTATGATAGGAACAGATGGAGAGAAAGTGTCATGTTATGATGATGAAGAAGTTATGCCTTTGAGATCGCTATTGTCTTCAGCAATGGACATTTTAAAGAATGACACAATTGAAGCCAATCATCTGACTAAGCTAAGTGACTGATTCCTTCATTGTCTGATCTTATCAAGAAGATTTACAAGTACTATTATGCCATATAAACATTAAGACACTCAGTAAAGTTCACGATGGAAAATGGAAAGGACAATCAACCGGTCTTCTTTGATGTGCTGACATCTTACACAGAGCAGGTGCTCCAGACGTATGTTGTAAGCCAATATTCACCTGACTATATTTGAATTTCAAATCCCACCATCCATATTCTGAACAAAGTGCTCGTTTATTGTCTACAACACCAAGCAAAAATATATACCACCTGAAAATAACCCTGAAAATTAAAAAAAATCACTTTTCGTCTGCAACGAAAAGAAATTCTTTTCGTTCCTGATTTCAAACTGAAGTTAGAATTTTCATTACGTCACGTCTTTTAAGTTATACATACTTAAATATTATATACGCAATGATACTCCGCATATTATTTGATATTCGGTCACAAGCTCAAGCACTCAAATGCAAAAGATGTTTTATTGCATCATATTCTCATATTTATATCATATTCACCCTAATATATTACATTAGTCTTAAAAATAAGAATTTCAATTAGAAAAAGTCTCTTATGAAATAATAGAACATATGCTTTCAATGTGCTCAACTTAAATATTGGTTTATAGCTAAATATAAAGAGTCTACCCTCGTGGATTAAGTAAAAAGTTCAGTTAGGAATTTCCAAATTTGAAACTCGGTAAAAATCTTGAAGTTTCTAACTGAAGAAGTCCATGACTGGAAATTGTGATTATAACAGTCAAGATAAAAATAACAATTTCAATGAATCAATATCTAATACTGAATATCTGAAACTCTTATGTTATAATTTTTACGTGGCAAACTTCAAATAAGTTTTGTTATCTATAAGTTTTGGAATCTATGAACTATTGGAAGTTGTTTAATTTTGGGCGATACGACATTTCAGCCAATTTCGGCTTTCAAGTGCATTTTACATCTGGTAATTACACTGACCTGCGTTAAAACTTTTTTCCAAAGGTCAAAGGTTTATCAAGGGATACATGATCACCATTTTATGCTGAATTTAAAAATACCATTCATTGTGTTTGCTCACGAACAGGAAGGTCTGGCACTTGTTCTTGTGAATTATTCCTTTTAGATTTATCATGCAGAAATAATAGTCCGTAATGTAATCTTTTCCTTCCCTCCAGATCATTCCAATGGCGAAGGGCATATTTTTACTTTTACCTTTCTTCCAATCCCTCAAGTTCTTCACATATGTTTTACAGTAAATGTGGGGAGCAAATGGCTTATCCTGATCCCCTAGTTTTACTCCAAAGTAATCGCAATATGCCTTATTCACTGTCAGTAATTTTTACTTGACTTTTAGAAAGAACCACATTACCGTAGATATAACAGAACCTGTCAGGATTATTCTTACACATGCGATCCATTCTTAAAGTATTCAAGTATATCCTAAATTGAATATTGCTCTGATTGCGAACATAGGGAAATAACTGTTGTAGCTGGAGATGATGTATACAAACCAGAAAAAGACGACAAATCAGTATCCTTGACACAAGCAGAACTCAACAATCTGTCACGAGACCTGAACCTTTCAAACGACCCTTCTCAGCTGTTGGGTTCATGTCTCAAAGAGAAACCAGAAACAATGTTCAACTGGCAATCGAGAATGGCACCAGAAACAATGTTCAACTGGTATCGAGACCGTGAGAGAGAATTAAAACAGTTTATGAAAAGCCATCATTGGTTTATTGCAACAACATTGCTGGATTGAACAAAACAATGGGCTATGATACTATGGAATGGAAACTTTTTATTGACTCATCCAGTAGAAGTCACAAAGCAGTTCTACATTATGGGATAGTTTTTCATTTATCCCAGTTTAGTATTCAGTACAAATGAAAGAAACTCACAGCAGAATGAGTCATTTGCTGTCTGTTGTGGGCTACCTGGAGCATAAATGGTTGACCTGTGGAGTTCTTAAGGTGGTTGGATGGGTCCTAGGGCTCTAAGGTGGGTATACAAAGTATCCTTGTTTTCTGTGTCTCAGGGACACACGGGCTGATAACTATCATTATGTCAGATAAGAGTGACCGTTAATACAAAGGTTAAAACTTGATTCGCATAACATTCAGTCTCATACTCTCGTTGAATCGAACAAAATTCTGCTTCCACCCTTACATATCAGGTTAGGAGTAATAAAGAACTTTGTGAAGGTAATGGAAATGGAAGGCAATGGGTTTGCTTTCCTCCAGGAAAAGTTCCTACAGATAAGCATGGAGAAACTCAAGGCTGGTATATTTGACGGCTCTCAAATAAGAGAACTCGTGAGGCACTGAGTGAAGCTGAACTGTTCGCCTGGCAGACACTGAAGTCAGTAGTTAAAAACTTTCTGGGAGACCACTTAAGTGCGGAAAATGAGAAGGATACTAAAGAGCTACCGATGAGTTTCTATCAACTCGGGGCACGAATGTCAGTCAAATTGCACTTTTGGCGGTCACATTTGGATTATTTCCTAAAGAACTGTGGAGATTTGAGTGAAGAACCGGATGAGCGCTTTCACCAAGATATTTGTGCTATAGAAGAACGTTAGTGTGATGTAAACTTTGTGGTGTGATGAAAACTTTGTTGTTGACCACTACTGGAGCTTGAAACGAGATTCGATGGCTGCCGAGCTTTCATCCGTGATCAGCTTCTTTTGTGTATTTTTCAGTTTACTGTGGCGCAATTTAGCATTATTCTTTTTACTTCAACAAGAAAACAAATAGAGTTATGATACTGTTGTTCTATACATTTCAAGTAAAAGCCTGTATCTTAAAAATTTGATCAGATTAGAAAAATGTGTATGATTCTTGGATTCAGCGTAAAAAAACTGCCTCAAAATCAGCTATTATATATTCGACCTAAAAAAATCGTAGGCCAGTGTTATTGACCAGGACCTCGTATCTCACCGAAAAATTTTAATTTATATATATTCTATATTTTCGTTTTCTTTTTTTTTTGTATTTTTACAAATTTGTTTATATTTTACCCACACTTTGACTAAAAGAGTAACCGCGATTCACTATATAATTTGTAACTTCTTTTTAAGTTATAACTTACACGATCAGTGAAATACAAAAAATAAAATGGCAAACAATTATATATACATTTTCAAAGGATTAACCAAAACAACAAAAACACAACTAAGAAAGGCAGAACACATCAGCCGAGTCTTAGTGATCAAAAGAACAATGAAACGGATTTTCGTCAAAATAATTCATAAATCAATGCCAGTACTTAATTTAACAACTTCATACAGTACTAATATTCAGAATCCTGTCTGTAATACAATTTAATTCTTATACAAATACCAATTTAATGTTTTTATCAAAAATTGTATTGCTTCCTCATGTTTTAAGTCAAGAATTCAAATTTTCATTCTTACTTTCTGACCAATATACATGATATATATGATCAGTTGCTATAGTGTGAAGGTGAGCATTAGAGTGAGCGCTAGCCTATCTCAATGAATATCAACTTTACAAGGCGGGGGCTACATATTTACAGAGAAACTGTGTGCCAAAAGAGACAAAGTTTATAAGATATCTACTAAAATTGACTGACATGCGTAGCTACCAAATAATGATTCTCACAATACTCTGTTGGTGTGTCTGATTATCGCTTGATGTTTTATGAATAGCGCTTTGTTTCTTAAATGGTTTTGTTCGACAAATACTTAATATTAACTGGCTGGAAAATAGTTCCAAAACATTTCTTGCTCAGGGTGCATTTTAGAATCAACAAAAATAGCGCATTTTATACACAAAAGAATAAATGTACTTCTAAAAAAGGTTTTTATGCATTTTAACTTATAAAATACTGCAGAGTATTACAAAAATCTCTTTTTTTATTCAGTAACTAAAAAGCTTTAACTGTTTTTAAGTGTAGTTATCAATTAGAAGCATAGGAATGTTAAAACGCACTTGAAATACACGGACTCTTCAATTTCCTCTTCAATGTACAAAAGTTCTCTCTCTCTCTCCCTCTCTTTCTCTCTCTCTCTCTCTCTTTCTTTTTCACTCTCTCTTTCTATCTATCTATATATCTTGCATTTAACATAAGCGAAGAAAATGCCAATATCTATTTTAGATATGAAATAGAGAACTTAATCAAAATATACTGACGAAAAATAAAATTGCAATACTCAATTTGACCTGATAATAAAATATGCCTTAGACACCCTTTCCGCGCAGCTTAGAATATGCTGATTATATCCACTGCAAAGATGTAAGACTTCCGTCCCAAAAAAGGGTGTCCTGGGTATAACACTATGCTGCATCTCATAGTGTGGCTCAACATCTGTCGATCTGAGGAGTGTGGAATACACCTACATCGCCATTACTCCCAAATTTACTCTGACTCAGAGTGGTAGTCCCTGTTAGAGTCCTATCTTTTGATCAAATAGGTCTGTTTAAAAATTATTGTTATTCAAAAAAAACTCTTACGAAACAATAACTGAAAAAATGCTCGATTGTAAGCATAAAATAACCTTAGAACAGTTCACATGCCGTTAAAATCAATTAATCAATCGATATGTTCATAAGGTCTTATTACTATTGATGTACCCCTTATTTTTTTTAAGTTCATGTATTGACCTATATATATTTGATCTTTTACATCAGTCTACGAGTAAGGTTGAGTAAATTGAGTAAATTGAAATACATATTGACGATGATACAATGTTATTCTCCGTCAGTATACTTGCAGCTTTTTTAAGGAACACTTTTACTTCAGGATTACTTTTATATAGAAATGCCAAATGTATCCATAGGTAATTCTTCATGCTTGATTCAGTCCCTGGATTTAGAAGCTAATTGTTTTTCACATAATTTCAAAGAAATAACGGACGAAATTTTTATAAAGGTTTTCAAACCCAATCACAATCTTCTGCGTTTAATGATGAAAAATATAAGTTTAATTTATATTCCAAAGTTCCCATATGCTCTAGTTCAACGGAAACTAATACTTTCATGCTATTTTTGCGTATACATTTTCATAGCGCACTAGGCTATATAAAGCAGTGCACTCGTGTATTGTGATGCCTAGTTTGAGAACTTCTTCATAAGAACATTTATTTATAGGCTATAAATTAAAAATCTTACTTTACCAAAAAATTAAAATAACATTTAAATACTATCGTGTAGTATTTTTGATTAATAAATACTTATTTTTGGTTTCTTTGTTTTATGGGTTATTTAAGGCCAAAGCTATCCAATCGTGGTATTATTTAATCCCTAGCTGGGACAATACCTTTCCAAGAGTATTAATCTGAAAATGAATATAGAAGCGCGACTGGAGTTCGAATTTTTTTACTACGATGTCGCTGTCCAGCACAATAACCACTACGCCACGGAGACTCCTCTCTTCCTTTTTCCAGCGAAAAATTTCATACAATTCGTACTTTATCATGTAGTTCTAAGATTTTAAATCATTTTGAACAATGTAAAACTGATATATTAAAGATCTTGATTTACTCCTGGTTAGTTGAAATTGTAGAAAAATCGACTGAAAAAAACCAAGTGTAGAATTTCTAATAGGGAATTAAGTTCGGTTATTAATGTTGTAATGATTCTTGCATTTCACTCTTTCAATTTTCTCTTCTTTTGTAGCGCCCTGTTCATCCCAACCACCAACTATTGAAAATGGAAGAAGAGTTTACATTGGCTGGAAACATGGTGATCGCGCTAAATATAAATGTTTTCAAGGATTTCGTCTCCGAGGAGACCTTTTTATGACTTGTAGATATGGAAGATGGGTTGGATCAAGGCCCTACTGTGAAGAAGGTAAGTTGGTTATTAAGATAAGCACCCAGAGACATCCAAAAAATCCATTTGTTCTGTATTTCATATTCAATAATTACTTTTTTATATATAGTTTTTAGATGTGTATATGAAATATGCTCGGGAAAAATACATGATCATTCTCTCACTGGTACTGTAACTTGGTTTTTGGTCGTGAGCGGCGCTACTAGTGTAGCGTCTTTGACATAAATACCCTGACAGAGCCCATCCCTATTCAGGTACACAACTGGTTTGAATTCAGAGTTTTCCTTTTCCAAGACTGATCGCCATATCAAAGTTGAAAAAGCCCAGTCAGATCTACTATTTACTCATAGCTGGAGAGAGGATTGTTAGATGCATAACTTTCTGAAGGGTATTAGGACAAGTGAAATGAAACAGCTTCGTTCAGGTTTTGAATTCTTGTTGTCGAGTCCATTTCCTATGTTCCTTTTTTCGGCGCCTTTTTCATGTATTTTAAGTATGTAATTATCATGGGGAGGCGCTCATGGTGTAACTTTTATCGTCGCAGGAAGTGGACTAAGCAACCCGTGTTCAAATCATGTTGGAAGCTATTTGAATTTCACATAGTGCTGAAAGGATGAGAAGGAAAACTCGGAATTAAAACCAGTTGTAGACATGGAGGAGGATGGGCTCCACCAAGTAAAAGCTATATAATTAGCCCCCTCACGTGACCAGTGAAAGAATTAAACAATTGATCATGTATTTTTAAACACTTTAATAATAAACTAAAAGTAATTCTGATAAAATTTTGAGACAATAGAACTAAACTTATTCATTTCTTTAAAATAAGATTGCTCTTATTTGCATATTCATTTTTCTTAATATTTTCGAGTCATCTAAATAACAAAGTGACAACAATTATCTCTCTATAGCCTAAAGAACAATACTGTCAGAAAACATTTGTCTGTTTGGTTGCCAGTATTCTAAGAAGCTCGACACATAAATTCTTCTTACCAATCTCGTTTGTCTATGAAGAGAGTATATTTTAGTTGTATGTAACTTCACAGTTAAATCTCAATATGTAAAACGATTTCACATTGTCGAGTAACAGTTTTATTGTCAAATTGAAGCGAAAGTAAGTAAAAAGTATCAATGTGCTTTTTTTATTGGTTAGTTGGCTTGGTTTTTTGTCGGTTATTTAATGCTAAATTTCTCTTTATACACACACATATAATAATGAAATATGTATGATTCGTAAATGAGTACTTTGTGGGTGACATTCTTAATCAATCCAGAGTTCATGACTTTGTTTATAGTTAAATGGTTTCAAGTATTGCTATGTACCACTAACAATTCAATTTATTATCAGTTATTTGTTTGCACACAGTTAAAGGGTTAATCCGTTCTACCCAGAGTAGATCTGGGAGTAATGGTAATCCCCAGAGCTCTAAGACTGGTGCCTCACCATTAGATGCAGTTTAGTGCCATATTCAGGACACTTTTTGAGAGTTATACCCGTCTGTAGAGATGCAGTCGGTGTATTCTACAGCTCCAGCTAATTTGGCTAAGTATTAGTAATTATCTCATGTAGGAATAAACAAGAAATATTTTAGAGTTTGGTGCTTATAATTTTAAATGATTTCTGTGATATTTTTCTTCTAGGCATTTAACCTTAGTTTTTAAACCATAATTATAAACGGTAACTAAAATACTGACTAAAACTTTATCAAATTATCGTATATTTCAACTTTGTTACACGTCTCAGCTGTAAATATTAAGCTATATATATGTTTATATAGTCGACTATGTTTGTACATAAAGATTGCTTGATATCAGTGATAGACCATATCTTAAGTTAAGATTATAAACACATGGCGGAAAAATCACGTTGATCCAAATAAACAAAGACATCTCGATTAATTTCTTAAGGATTTTATCATTTGAAGTAGGATACACAATCAAAATGGATATTATTTGTTATTTATTAGCAACTTCTGATGCATTAAAACTTTATAACCAAGAAAATATACTACTTATACAGAATTCTGCGAACAAGTAGTATATGCACGCCAGAATCCATCATGGAGATTGAGACGCAAAAAATTCTCTGGGGTTTTGAGATACAAATGTATCACCTAATCTCAGCCAGACGACCAGACTTAGTGATGGTCAACGAAAAAAGAGAACCTGTCTAATGGTGGTCTTTGCCGTCCAGGTAGACCACAGAGCAAAATTAAAAGGTGGAAAGATCGATGAATGTCTGGACCTTGCTAAAGAGCCGAAGAAGCTATAAAACATGGTAACAGTGTAGTTGGTACACTTGGAACGATCCCCAAAGTCTTGGTAAAGGGACTGGAAGACTTGGAAATAAGAGGACAAGTAGATACTATCCGGACTTTAGCATTACTGAGAAGATTCCAGGAGACTTGCTGTAACTCAAACTCCATGAAAAACCATCAGCTAACGTTTGTTTAAAAGACTCTCAAAGGCATAAAATAATAAGCCAAGTATAGTTTATGCCTAGAAAGCGATGAAACGAAGTGAATACAGTAAACTAGCACAAAAAGAGTACAAGAAGATTCCAACTGGGTGGGAGAGGTGATCCACTGGAAATTGTGCAAAGGATTTAATTTTGACCCTACTAATACATGGTATATGCACAGAATCCGACATAGAAAATGAGATGCATAAAATCTGACATAGAAAATGAGATGCATAAAATTCTCTGAAATACAAATGAATCATTGACTCCCGGTCAGAAGACCAGACTTAGTGCTGATTCAAAATAAGAGAACTTGTCGTTTAGTAGATTTTTCTGTTGCAGCGGACCACAGAGTTAAAGTGAAGAAATAGAAAAGACTGGAAAACACCGGGACCTTTCCAGGAAGCTAAAAAAGTTATGGAACATGAAAGTAGTAGTGATACTAATCATATCAATTTTAGAGGGTCACTGAATGCCAATACTATCCCTGTAGAAGAACCGCAGTGGTATTATTTAACATATGAGGGATAAGCTGAGGGATAAAGGTGTTAATACCTCTCCCAATTGTATTCGTCCGAAAATGAATGTAGTAGCGCGACTGGATTTCGAACTCTTAAACTACGAGATCGCAGTCCAGCACTTTAGCCATTACGCCACGAGGGTCTTCCCCAATAATGTTTTTGCCGAAAATGAAAAAAAATAATAATACCTAATTCAAACAATTAGGGATCTTCAGCCAAAATATAGGAATGGAATTTGGGAGTGAAAATGTGAAATGCTAGTAATGAAAAAAGGAAAAAATGCAGCATTGGAAGGAATAGAATCAGGAACGCATCAAAACTCTTGAAGAAAAGCAAAATAGCAAATGTTTGAGAATATTAGAAGCAGAGACCTTCAAGGAAACGGACATGAAACAAACAATAAGAAAGTAGTACCTCATAAAAAAATCTGCAGCACATATCTAATCAAAGGAATGAATACATGGGCAGTTATCATTGTAAGATAATGTCGACCCTTCTTTAGCTAAGACAAGAGAATATATCCTAGTAAATGAAACCCATAAAATTTTCTGAGACTTTCAGATACAAACGGATCACCCAATCCAGTTCAGAAGATCACAACTGATATTGATTGACAAAAAAAAATAACTTGTCATTCCAGTGGATTTTGCCAGTGGACTACTCCAGTGGACTACTAAGTGAAAAGAAAAGAAAGTGAAAAATAAACAAAAACCTGAATCTTGCCTGAGAACGGAAAAAGCTATGGAATATGGAGGTGACGGTGATACCAGTCGTAGCTGAAGCCTTTGGAAATGCCCCCAAACGACAGGAAAAAATATTGTGTGAACAGGGAATCAAAAATAGAATCAACACCATTTAGAGTACAGAACTGTTGAAATCAGTCGTGTAGAACTTAAGAGACTTGCTGTCACTTAAACTTAAGTGAAATACATCAGTTGAAACTGATAGGAAAAACTTGCAGAGTAAAAAAAAAGAAAGAAAGAAAGAAAGAAAGAAAGAAAGAAAGAAAGAAAGAAAGAAAGAAAGAAAGAAATGTTATCTAACCTTGAAATTCTAGAAATATGCCAGAAAACAAATAGCGAATCAAAACAAGACTAATACAAAAACAGACACACCAAATATTGACAATGAACAGTCTTACTAAAATGAACCGCAAACTAATAACAATTGAAACACTTCACACCCAAACAACACAGAGCAAACACTAACACAAGAACAAGAAATTAATTTCGAAAATTCAAAGAGAAATGAAAAAAAAACTTCATTGCCATCACTAAGAAACATAGAAACAGTCAAGGCGGAAACGGAAAAATAAACAAATTACTAAAACATATCTAAACAAACATCACGTAATTAATGCAGGGACGAAATTAGTTGGTGAAAAAAATCGGGTTCCCTTAAAAAACACGAATAGAAACTCAAAATCTAGGCGGAATATTCGACTGGAAACGCAGATAGGAAATCTACGATAACGAGCAAAAATGATAAAACAAAGGAAAAATGCTGGAACATGTTGACAAAAAGGAAAAGGCAACAGTAGTAAAAATGACAATACAACTTGAAAAAATGAACCAGAAAGTACTGGCAAAAGAAGGAAGATTAAAAAGATATAGAGAAAGGGTAAAGGAATACAGACAAAATAGGACATTCCAAAACAACGAGAGAAAATTCTATCAAGTAGGGGGTGGCATTAAAACATACCAACAACCGGATGCAAGGGAAGCTAAACAATTTTAGAGCAAAATATGGCAGCCATGCGAACATAACAAAAAAGCTGAATGGATAAGCAACATGGGAAAAGAGTTACAAAGACTCGACGAAGAGCCGAAGGTGAAAACACACATCGATTCACACAGAACAATACTAAAAAAATATCAAATTGGAAAACGCCAGGCAATGATGTCATAGATGGATTTTGGTTTAAAAAATTTACCTAAATCCATTATTAGCTATCGAAATGAACAAATACCTACAAACAGACGTACCCGAATGGATGACCAAAGGAAAGACTACATTGATCTAGAAAGAGCCTTCCTACCATCAAAGGAACCACCCAAACAACTACAGACCCATAACGGGCCTACCTATCATGTGGAAAATACTAACGGCACAAATTAGGAAGGAGATTTACGACTCGCTAACAAGCCCCGAGAAATAGAAAGGATGCTGCAAGTGGACCAGAGGCACAGAAGAGCTGCTCTACATTGATCAACTCATCCTCAACGAGAGCAATACGAAGCGGAAAAATATAGCTCTAGCATAGATTGACTAAAAAAGTCATATGAAATAGTCCCACATAGCTGGCATATGAAATAGTCCCACAAAACTGCCTCAAAATGTACCAGATGAAGTCATAAAGTTTATCGAGAAAATCAGGAAAACCTAGAGAGTGGAACTGACAACAAGAGGAAAAAGTTTTGCTGAAGCGAAGATCCAAAGAGGTATTTTCCAGGGAGATGCGCTATCACCATTACTATTTCTAATAGTGATGAAGCCACTCAACCACATTCTCAGGAAATGCACAGCCGGATACAAACATAGAAAATTGCAGGAAAAATCAATCACCTAATGTACATGGACGACATCAAACTGTTTGCCAAAAACGAAAAAGAATTGGAAACCCTAATACAGCCAGTGAGAACATATAGTCAGGATGGAATTTGGCATACAAAAATGTGCCATGCTAATAATGAAAAGCGGGAAATGACTCATGACGGACGGAATGGAACTATCAAATAAAGAAAAAAATTAGAACGCAAAGAGAAAAGAAAACCTACGAATTCTTGTGAATATTGGAAACTGACACCATCAAACAAGTAGAGATGAAAGAAAAAATTTAAAAAGTAGTATCTAAGGAGAACAAAAAAGCTACCCGAAACAAAACTATATGGCAGGAACCTTATAAAAGAGATAAATACCTGGACTGTCCTCCTCGTAAGATACTCGGGACTTTCTTGAAGTGGACTAGAAAATAGTTTAAACAAATTGACCGGAAGAAAGGAAAACTAATAAACATGCGTCCAAAAGATGACGTTGACAGACTACATGTATCGAGAAAAGAAGGAGGAAGTGGACTTGCCAGCATTGAAGAGCGTTGATGCATTGATACAACTCGAAGGCTATATAGAAAAGCGCGGGGGAAAACTGATCACAGCAACTAGAAATAATACTGATGACAAGAGGATTAGCAGAACAGAAATAACCAGAAAACAAAAATGGGAAGAAAAACCAGTCTATGGACGTTTTAAGCGACTAACAAGCGAAATCTCACACGACAAAAAGAAAGAGAAACTGAATCTCTCCTGATAGCAGCACAAAACAATGTCATAAGGACCAACCATATCAATAATATCAAGTAAGAATATTTCTTTGTGTGATTGGGTTTTATGGCATATCAACTTTTGTCAAATCCATTTTTATACAAAAAGCAGTTCTATTTCAAACAATTCAGTTTAGCATAAGTACACGTTAAAAACGTTCCTTATTTAAGCCATTCAGTTAAGTCAAACAGTTCTATTTCAAACAATTCATTTTAACGTACAAAAACAGTTCCTTTTCAAACAATTCAGTATAGTTCTATTTGACCCATCGATAGGACCCTATTAGGTGCTACCACTCCGGGTCAGAGTGGACCTGGGAGCGATGGCAATAAAGGGGTACTCCGCATTTCTGGAACCTTACCATCAGAATGTTTACTGTCATATCATGGACACTCGTCAGGGGAGTCTTACTCCTCTGCAGAGATGCAGTTGGTGTATTCTACAAGCTCTAGCCGACTGGGCGCAATGAAAGAATAGATAAGACGCAACAAAACAGCAGATGTATTCTATGTGGTGATAGAGAGGAAATGATCAATCTCATATTAAGCGGATGCAGCAAACTAGAACCGAAAGAGTATAAGACTAGATACGAATGGGTGGGCAAGGGGATCAACTGGGAAATGAGCAAGAAAATGAAGTTTGACTATACGAAGAAATGGTATATGCCTAACCCAGAATCTGTCCCGGAGAATGAGACGCACTTACGTCTCTGGGATACAAACAGATCACCTAATGTCGTCTAGACCGCCACACCTGATAATAATCAATGAAAAAAGAAAACCTGCCGAATTATAGACTTAGCTGTCCAGGCTGATCACAGAGTAAAATTCAAAGAAAGAGAAAAGAGGGATAAGTACCTTAAACTTGCTAGGGAAGAGAAAAGCTATGGAACATGCGAGTGACATTTATACTAATTGTAATTGGTTCTCTTGGTACAGTCAACAAATGATAAGTACAAAGATTGAGATGACTTGGAAATGACAGGACAAATGAAGACTATCTAAACTACAGTATTATTGAGATCAGCCAGAATACTGAGAAGAGTACTGGACACTTGAGGACACTTTCTGTCTCTCAAACTCCTACGAGAAACCATGGCTAACGCTGGTATGAAAAACTCGAAAAGGTGTAACGATAATGATAATGAAGAAACGAAATAAAACGTTATGCATGCATAAACGTAACGTGACACACAAAAGCAAATCAATTTCGAACAGGGGTGTCCCCGGGGCGAAGTGGCTAATAAGCTAATCGATCTGCGTTATTTTGTTCACTTTTGGATTAATAGTCTACGGAAAAATATGAACCCCTTTTATCTCCTCTCATTGATGGGTTAAATCGTACTCTTCTTCAATGATAGCTGAAAAAAAAAATTTTTTTAAATAAATAATTTCGAACCATAAAAGTTTACGTTAAAAAGATTATCTTATTCACCCGAAAAGATAACATTGAAGGATTTTATTAAATTATCGAGTGCATATGTGCGTGCGTGCGTGCGTGTATGTATGTATGTATGTATGTGTGTGTGTGTGCAGTTTAATAAAGTGTCCTGGATATGACATTAAACTGCATCTGATGGTGAGGCTCACGTCTTTGAGTTTGAGGAATGTGGAGTACCCCTTCATGGCCATTACTCCTAAGTCCACTCTTACAGGAGTAAGAGCACCCACACCGAGTGTCCAGTGACTCTAAACTGCATCAGATGGTGAGGCTCAAGTTCTGGTGCTTTCGGGAATGTTGAGTACTCCTTCATTTCCATTACACCTTAGTCCACTCTGATCCGGAGTAGTAGTAACTGTTAGGGTCCCATCAATGAGTCAAATAGAACAATTTAATCATTTATTATACTTGAAGCCATTTAACTGTGTACAAATGAATGATTAATATTAAATTGAATTATTAGTATTACATAACAATACTTTAAAGGAATTACTGAGTACAAACGAATGAATAATGTTGAATAGAATTGTTAGAGTTTTATCGCAATACTTGAAACGTGTCCTGTGTATGATGATGAGGGTCCCATTTATGGGTCCATTAAAACTGTTCCATCTTTTATTTGGAATTATCATTAGATAGAATTATTCGAATTGTATAACAAAACTTGAAACCATTTAACTATGCCAAACAAATGAGCTCTGGCTCGTTTAAAAATGAAGTTACTTACAAACTTACTTAAAAATCATATATATTTATTTTTATTCATTTATTTATTTGATTATATCGTTTGGGCCAACCCTCTTTAGTTAGAATTATCCTAGATATCCGTTAGGCGAAACATGAGTTGGCAGTTTTGGGCTCTTTTAGGTATTCTAGTTTTGCTTTACTTTGTGTATTGAGAATTTTTATGAATTAGCTGAGGTAAATGTCGGTGTTTTTTCTTTTGGCTAGGCATTGCGGTACAAGTTGATTATTTTCAAGCAGTCTGGACGTTTTTAATTGTTTCTTTGTTATTAATTTTTTCCTGATATCTCTTTGTAATATTTCTTAATTACAAATTGCATTATCTGTTGTTTTTGTTTTTGTTTTTGTTTTTTGTTTTTTGGGGTTTTTTTACGCTGCTAAAATTATAGAAATAGTAATAGAAACAAAATGAAATAAGATAATTATTGCTTTATTTACTATTATTTATTTTCTGGTTCCATACGTACTTGAGCAAACGCACATCCCTTATTCATTTAGACATATTCCGCAACCAAATAAATACCAATTTAATTTAGCATTGTTATAAAAGGTTGGATCTTTCATCGCAAATATGAGATGAAAAGCACATTTTTCTAACAAATAATTCTCAGACTAAATCCCGAGCTACGCAAGAGTTCGATGGCGTTCAAACCAATGTCCATCCACTTCATATTAAATAGTTAGATACTTTCGAATCCGATTTAATCGGTCAAGTGAATTCTAAGTCGGGTAATTTATATAAGATGAGCCCTAATAAATATAAACAAATTTTGCTTATAACAAGCCCCACCTAATTTAGAGGCTGATCTGAATAAGGAAGCCGAATTATTAGCTAGTGAATTTAGAATAGAAGACCGGATAGAAAAATGTGATATAAAAAAGTGTTTTATTTTAAAGAACCATAAAAGTGGTTGTAAATTAATTAACCCCACGAAAACACAAATGGGCAAAATCAGGTTATGCTACTTTCCGAATAGTTCTGAATGGCATAGTACGAATGATTGTATTAAGTGGTTCAAGGAATATAACAAAAATGATAAATGCTCTTTCCTAAAATATGACATTAAAGAATTTACCCGTCAATTACGGAAAAAAAAACAGTAAACAAAGCATTGAATCTGGCTAGGGAATATATATTAATCTCGGAGGATAAAATCAAAATCATTAAACATTGCCGAAAATCATTGCTGTACTATAATGAGGATTTGTGGATGAAAAAAAGGAGTTAGTGGTAATTTCGATACCCCTATGATGGGTCTATATCTGTGAGTTGGTGGGTTACTTGCTTTTACAACCTCAACAATGAACTTTATCGAGACGACGGGTTGATTATTGTAGATAATTGCACCCCTAGAAAAGGCGATGTAATTAGGAAAAAATTGCGTTGCGTATTTGGATTTAGATTAGATATCCGAACTAACTTAAAATTACAGATTACTTTGATATAACACTTAACTTGTATAACGGTACTGAGTCCCCTCTTAGGGAAAATAATCAATACTATGTTATATCAACGTGGATTCTAACCATCCTGGACAAGTTTTCAAACATATCCCAAACGGTATTATGTTTAGATTATCTACTAATTCTTCTGACATCAACATCTTTACTCAAAGCAAGCACGATTATGAGCAGGTGCTAAAGAACAGAGGTTACAAAACCAAACTTGACAATAAAACCACAGATGAAACATTCAGTGTATGTAGTAGGAGAAAGAATATGGCGTGGAAAATTCTATGGTTTACGCCGCCATATAAAATGGCTGGAGCTTATAAACTAGGAAAGGAATTATTTAGATTATTAAATAAGAATTTCCCCCGTCGAACAAACTATATAAATCATTTAACAAAAATGCAGTTAAATCAAATTATAGCTGCATGCCCAATGTTGGCAGCTGCATTTTAAAAAGCAATCCTAAAAAACTCAATAGTAAGCAACAAAGTGACTTTCCTAGATGTAACTATATTATTTAGGCCGCATGTCTCCTTAGGGGCAAATGTCAATATGAATGTGTAATATATAAATTTGTGATGTATAATAGTGGACCTAATTATAATTATAATAATAATGGAAAAGGTGTGTGTGGGGGCAAGGAACTTTCAAAAAAAGATAATATAACCATAGTAGTTTCGCACTCGAAATATACAGACATGGAACTAGTTTATCTACGTGTGGTAAATCAGCAGAAACAAAGAATAGATCATATATCACAATAGGAAATAATTTTAAAAATACCGAAAATATAAGGCTGGAGATAAATATAGCCTCCTATGTAGGGAGGAAAAGTTAACTATAGCTAATAATCATTTCAATGAATAGCTCAGAGATCTGAAATATTAAATGCTTTCAGGTATAAATAGCCTGGCTCCTGGGCCGATAAAATGGGGGTTTGGGTTTTTGCTATGTTATGTTTCATTTTTATGCTATTTTTTATTCCTTCTCTCGGCCATAATAATATTAAAATGTCGTTCAGGCCAACCCATTTAGTCAGAATTATCCAGAAGATCCGTTAGGTA
>OY757920.1:28252690-28260190 GCA_963585895.1 Sepioteuthis lessoniana
AACACAGAATTGAATCTACGAACGACGTTATCCAAATTTTAAATACTACCCACTCCCGCCAATAAATGCATAACGGCATCACTAGAGGGTGAAAACATTTTATCAATATTCTAGTCCATGAAACAATCTAGATAATAATAGAAAACATCTACAATCATCCTTCAATCCCTCTTTCAACAGAAAGAGCCAAAAATCCTTGAAAAACTACTCCATGCTCGCACATAGGTCCTGTGACCCTTTAGGTAAAATTCATATACAAACTCACTTGGCCTTGCATTTTTAGAATGCAACGTAACCCGCATTGAAAATTCAATATTCACCACGAAAATAACTAAATCCAGAATATATATCCAATACGTCGATGACATCTTCGTTATTTCACACTTCCACAATGAAAAAACAAGCTTAAACAAACTCCAGAAGAAAATTCTTTTCTAACTTTCACTACAAAACTTATCTATAAAAAAATCTCTTCCTTTGACATACACGTCAACTCCCAATAACATTAACAAATTTACTACATCCCTACACAAAAACCAGTCATAGTGAGTGTCCGCAAAAATATCAAGTACTTCTAATTTTAAAAAAAAACCTTATCCATAGAATCTTTTACATCCCCACATCTAAAATGATATTTTACAAAGAACTCACTAATATAAAACAAATATATCTTTATACGATCCATTAAAATCACAAAAACAACAGATATATCACGATTCATTTATATCAATGGAATCAAATGCGAAAAAATTATGAATTAAATGAACAAAAAATAACCAACATTATACAAACACACAAAACCCACCAAACATCTGAAATAAATTAGATTTATCATCTACTTCACCAAATTTAAAACATCAAATCTTTTTGTTAAAAATAATATACACTCCCATAAATACTACTTAAAGTAAAGAAATGTAAATTAAAAATGTACCTATCCATTTTAGGAGTATCTCTTGAAAACCATACGAATCCGAATACCTACATTGGTTTTACTACTTTCCCTCATCATCCTAAATACCACCTCTCTGATACTAGAGGCATCACGCAACATATATATACAAAACATAGAAATAATACTGATGAATTTACATCTGCTGATATCCTCACCAATAAGACCGAAATCATATCTAAAAATAACCACATAAAACGCCTACAAATACTCGAAGCCACCAGCATTAAAAATGAACAATCAAACATCATCAAAATAGCATTCAACACTGACAACAATATCCTAAACATCTTCACCAACTAACGTGCTAACTAAACCACCCTTCCAACAGAATAAATATTGCGCCCAAACTATACAAAAGCAAGCAATACATACTAAAATGAAATCCTCTGAATACGATTTGTTCAAAAACCCATAGCAACTTCTTTATCAATTGGATACTGATACTAAAAAACTTATAGGAAAGCTTGAGAAAGTACATTATAAGATCATAAAAATAAAAGTTCCATAGTCTTTAACCAAACTTCTATAACTAATGACTAGCAACCAATATATACATATATATATATATAGAGAGAGAGAGAGAGAGAGAAAGAGAAAGAGAAAGAGAGAGATTTTCCGTGCGCTGTTTTAAGATATCAATGAACCACTTGGAAAAACTTGACAGTTTTCAGCGTCATGTTCATCTTTATTTAAGTAATATCAAACAAAATACGACAGTAAAAACCAGACTAGACATCCGTTAAATTAGTGTGATATTAAAGTTTTCAACCCGGCCCAGTTTGTAAGAACGTGAAACGAAAGGCGGAAGTTTCTGGTATTATTGAGAGAACAATCATTAATACGAAAAATTGTTTAATTCCGAAGTTAAATACTATTTTCTGCAGCAGATTTATATATCTAGACAGAGTTGTTTTATAATTGTAAAATCTTTGGTTCCAGGATCGTTCGGTGGATCCTTAATACCATATTTGATCATCGTCAATTTACAAAGTTGCTTGATTAACAATATTTTTCATCAAACATTTACAGCCAACGATACATTCATATTTACGTCTACCGTTACATGAAGTAGAGAGGTTGAAGTTTCGTCTATGCTTAATATTTTGCTATTTTTTCATTATCTTGTAGCATATTGTCAGTACAATTGTAACTTAATTTTATTGTAATATCAAATATATCAAATATATAAAATATGGTTTTTAAGAAAGTGTTTGTCAATTAGAGTTATAAACATTATTCACGCCTTTGTTTTTACGGTTTTATTGAAGGGTGGATTAAAACAGATGATGTTTCTTTTTCACTTTTGGTATAAATATTATTGCTGATCATAGCTGCAACAATCATTTTTTTCACTTCCGTTTAAGAATGATAACTTAAATGATTACCCTCTATTTTTAGCGCTTTTTCATATCTATCTTTTACCCTAAGGCAAATTTCCTATTGCGAGAGTTTACCGACAGTTTATGTGCAATCATAATTTGTAAATAGATGGTTAGAAGCTGTGTTGGGGTATTGTTGTTTTCTATATGACGATACTGTTCCTTTGAGAAGGTTAAATGTGACGTTCAGGTAATCTACCTCCTTGGTATTTGTTTTTACTTCAAGGGTGAATCCGGATTCTTTGAAGAACTCTATATCTTTTCCTTATGATGTCGATTGCTCAGCATTTTTTTTTTTTTTTTTTGCTCTTAAGCAGTAGCAATCCGCCATCCCTGTAAAGATGTATCATTTTTATCAACAATCAAAGTGAATTTACATAGCTGGTAGGTCCAAACGAATTCTCAAATTTTAGAACCATCAAGGCTGTCCACTGTTACGTCAAAAAGACCCATAATAATTTTATATATATATATATATATATATATATATATATATATATATATATATATATATATATATATATAAATAATTTCTTATGTGACATTTACCACCATAATATAATTTCTTATGTGACATTTATACACACACACACACACTTGTGCGCGCGCGCATGTGTGTGTGTGTGTGTGTGTGTGTGTGTGTGTGTGTGTGTGTGTGTGTGTGTGTGTGTGTGTGTGTGTGTGTGTGACTATATATCATTCGCGTGAGGGTTTCACGTTTACTACCATCTTAACACGTGATTTTACACCACTATATAATTACGATTGATTGGCTACTCTTCTCACATTTCCGTCTGATGAATGTGAATACTATATGAAACTTGAAGTAAAGAACTTTGTTCACGATTTTACATTTTTTGTGTTGTATGCCTCCTCAGCGGTTCTAGTGTTGGGCCCAGTTAAATGGTCAAACAGTTATATTTGACTCATAGATAGAACTCTTTCAGGTGCTACCACTCCGGGCAGGGTGGACGTGGGAGCGATTGCAATGAGGGGTACTCCGCATTCCCCAAAACCCCAGCAATACTGAAGCCTCACCGTCATATCTAAACACATTGAGGTGGGGTTCTTAGCCCTCTGCAGAGATGCAGTCGGTGTATTCTACAGCCCCGGCTAACCGTGCTAAGATAGATAGATAGATAGATAGATAGATAGATAGATAGATAGATAGATAGATAGATAGATAGAATTCTTATCTAAATGTAAAAATTCTTTATTTACAAAAAAGAATAAATGTAATAAATAGAAAAAATCAAATTCGTTATCTTTTTATTTTTTGAACGTAACATTTACCACAGCCGAAGAACATTTTACAAATGCCTAAGCAATTTTATTTCCAGTTAATTTTACTACTTGTTTTTCTGCAATTTTTTATGGGGGGGTGAACTAGAAATTAAATTAAAATAAAAAGAAATGTAAGTTTTAAAAAATGCTCGCAAAAATTATATGACGCCCGCACAAAAAAACTATGTATATTTCTAAGATAGATAGATAGTAAGATAGATAGATAGATAGAATGCATAAAGGAATTTGGCATAAAGTTATACCAAATTCCTTCAAATCTTTTTTCTATATCATTAGTTTCATCTTTATCTCGTTCATATTTGAAAAGTGGATTGAAATTACGATATCATTAATTAAAAAAGAATATCTTTGTTCTTAATAAATTTATTTTCGAGTCTCTTTTCTTGGTGTCTATTCAAAACGTTGCTAAATATGAATTGGTTAAATGACATCAAATTTATATTTATGGAATGATGTATATTTACAGTGACTATAATAAAGTCAAATTATAATTTAGACTTAAAACAATACTTATGACAAAATCTTTGGTTAAATAACTGACATTCATCTAAATTGCTGTGATTTCACCATGGTAAGTTGGTAACATGATTTTTAACTGAGTTCAACGGATAATTAACACTAGAAAGATTAAGAAAATTATTTTCTAAAAGGTATAATGTGTTTCAGACAGTATCTAAGGGAAAAATTTAAGTGATTCTTATCAAAGCAAAATAGATACAACGAAATAAAACAAATCAAAATAGATTTTCAGCTCTTTTCGGGGTAAATAACATAATTATCTTTCATTCAAAAAATATTGAATTCTTATTTGTTCAGTAATCATTAGTAATTACTTTCACATGGAAGAGTTTTGTGAAAACAATATATATACATGAGTGTGAGGGGGGATGTTGTGAGTAGTGACATTCTTTTTGGATGCTGTTTTGATTTCTGTTTTACTCTACTCAATCACGAATATCGAGCTTTTTCAGAGTAAACACTGCAACCTTTAAACAGTAATATCAATATCAATATAGATGATGATGATGATGATGATGGTAGATGATAGATGGTAGCCGTCTTTACCCTGAAAATTACAATTCAAACATCCATGGACATATGAAAAATATAGAAGATGCGTAAGATTATGTAGTAAGACAACTTTTAGATGTTTAGAATTTGTCTCAGATATTTCTTATGAAAGTACTCAAGTGTTTTCAGATTTCTTTGAAGTCCATGTTTAGGTTGAGTACAAAAGATCATTGAACACGCAGGACCTATAAACATTCAGCTTAGTCCTATGGGCTATATTACTATTAGTCCATGCCTGTTTTTTAAGCACTCCATTGGCCAGAGAAACCTTTGGAATACGTTGGTGAATTTCAGCATCCAAAGAGGTATCACTAGTCAAGGTACTTTCCAAATAAATAAGTTTAACAACAGACAAAATAGTACCATGAATGGTTATGATTGATTTAATATACAGATCACCTCTTACAAGCCTAATCATTACTTTTGTCAAGCTTATTTGTAAACGAAATGTGGTACATAAGACTGATAATAGGTTTACTATATGTTGCATGTCATGATAATAGGTTTACTATATGTTGCGTGTATGAGCCAGGAAGTCAATGACCTCAGCGTAAAAGAACTCTCTGATCAGTTTGTAAAAATATTCGACTGGAAATTGAACCTTCTCAAATTGAAAGCATTCCTGCAGTCCTGAATTTCAAAAGAACACTTCTCTCAAACGCGTGAGTCAGCCTCACAGAAAATAATATTGGGAATAGTGTTGGAGCCAAGACATCTCTCTGTTTAATCCCGTTATTTATTGGAATCCCATCCAACAACCTACCACTTATGCCAACTCGGACCTTCATATCTCTGCGTAACCGCTTGAGTATATTCACACATACTGGTGAGTACCCTATTTTTCCAAGCATCGTCCAAAGTGTACCCTTGTTAACCGTATCAAAAGCTTTTTGTCAAATCGACAAAAACCTAATAAAGAGGGACTCGTTGCTCAATATACTTTTCCTGACCGAAAATATTATATCGGTTGCTCCCCTGCCGGATCTAAAACCACTTTGGGATTCTGGAATGAAGACCAGACAGATGTTCCAAAGCAACTGCATTTAAAAGAATGTCACAAATTACTTTTCCACTTTTGCCCTTGTACAGGGACAAATAAGCACCACACACCAATCATTTGGTGAAGGAAATCCATTGTAACACTCCATGATGAGATGGAATACACTTCTCACTTTCAACAGGCTAACAAGAGGCCATCTTATTCAGATGCCCTTCTAGTGTTATTTTTCATTGCCATTTCTATATCAGCATAAGTTTGAAATCGATCAATATCAAATTTTACCTTACATTGAAGAAGACTTTCCGGAACACCAACAATGATACATGCATACATACATACATTTTTGAACTCTCCGCTAACGCGTTAATCAAAATATCAGGGGACATTTTTTTAGCAAAAAATGAACAGCAAAACTGACAAATTACGAATTTTGATAAAAGATTTTAAACATATTCCACTCCTAATAGTCAGGTTTCTTAACTGCTTATTATCTATGATAAGATATCAAACTTATTGGTCTAAAGATAATTACCAAGTAATTTTTTAAATTGTTTTGAAGTTAAAAAAAATAAATAGTAGAATCTTTATTGTCAGGTAAGGGATGGAGTGTTTATTGGATTAAATTCACTGATAAATTCTCAGAAGACAGGTGATAGCTAATTGATATTTCTGCAAGCATAAAAAATAAGGAGATTTTCAGATTGTTGAATAAATCGCGGACAAATTAATACATAGCGAAATACATAGAACTGATAATATTTAGAGGAAACAGATTTCAACAAATTCAAATATATATTTATATATGTGGCAAATGACCATATAGATATGAGGTTGAGAAAGATATGTAGATATATAGATCTACATTTAAAGAATGATAAAAATTGATTGATTGATTTTAATGGCATGACAATCTGTCAATGGTTATTTTTAATCTAGGGTCAAGTGAATCATTTAGATTTTTGTGTTTCTTTAGAGGATTTTTTGCCCACGTTCCAAACGAACTCATATAATTTCAAACAGATCTATCTGAACTATAGATGAAACCCAAACAGGTACTACCATTCCTGGTCAGAGTAGTAATTGCAATGAAGGGGTACTCGACCATCTCCCCTGATCTCTATAATTGGATCCTAACCATCAATTGCAGTTTATTATACTCAGGACACTCCTTCTGCAGGGGATACAGTCAGAGTACCTTAATTTAACCTTGATAATTGCTTTGGTTATTTTTGAATAAACTAAATTTTTGACTTTATTTGATTAACAAAAGATGCTTTTCTTACTGACGTTTTTTTTTTTTTCTTGTCTTTTTTGTTTCAGTGTATTGCCCGAATCCAGGCAAACTGCCCAATGGGAAGATTCACAAGAAGGGCCAAGTCGGCAAATTCGAATTCAAATCGTACATTGTTACTATCAGGCATGGCGATCGACTTTTGTACGAATGTGACCGGGGCTTCGAACTTGATGGCGCAAGCGGGGCGACTTGCGTCGATGGTGAATGGAGCCCGATCGAAAAACCGACTTGCAAACGAGGCCAACATCCCATTCTTCATAAACTATGGAAACCTCTTGAAGAACAAGGCCATGCTAACCATTATTATTTCTAAAAAGAAATAACACTCGTCATCTTTTAAAGTACTCTAGCTAAAACTCGAGATAAAGAACTACCTTTCCAAATATAATTTGGATGCCAAACGGTAGCCAACATTATAACTATTATTATCTAATAACCATCTGACGAAAACGAACAACCGAAAAATGTCAAAATCTGAACCACTGCAATAATCTAT
>OY757920.1:28265190-28437690 GCA_963585895.1 Sepioteuthis lessoniana
TTACAAATAGAACAGTAAAGTGTTTTCAAATCATTATATCAACTAAACAGAACTAGTTGATGATGATGATGATGATGATGATGATGATCCCAAAATTTTTACTTGTAAGATAATTCTAAATGCAGGGTAATAGAATTCAATTCGAAGAATCCAAGCGACTTACTCATGCTTAAATTGGTTTGGTTGACATGTAATTTAATATATTACATTTTCCAACCTACTTATAAATGTCTGGCAAAATTTTAATCAGGTAAACGTATAATTATTTCCATCAAAAGTTTACATTACGAATAAATGTGTTGAAGGAATCTCTTCAAAATGATAGAATTCATTATATAGAGTTAATGTTATTTAGTCAACGTTAATGTGCCTATCACTGGTTCAAATAGCAAAAACTTAGATAATTTAGCAGATTTACATTTTCATTATAAATAGAATGTTTAGTTAAAAAATATTAGAAACAAAAACGTTATTAAAAGATAATTAAAGATGCAAGTTTTATTGTAAAACTAAACAATTAAGGCAAATGATATACTTCAAAATAAAGACTCGTTTGAAATGGTTCAGTAATAGAAAAAAATATTCTTAACTATTTTTTCATTCAAAAGAAATTCCTTACAAAAATCTTATTAAATGACATAATAATGTCCGAAGAAGCGTTAAATAACATAAAAAACGGTTCTTTTTATTACACACATTCTCTATAAAAATACAATGAAATACACACACACATACACACACATTAAATTGGATTCCGAGGTTATATTACCAATTCGACCTCAGCATATTTGACAAAATTCGGCTTGCCACCCACAGAAAAAGAAATGTAAAAGGCTCCAGAAGCACTTTGGCGGTAAAACAAACAAAGCCAAGTGGTATTGTGAGGTAATACTGGGGCACTTTGGTTTATTTGTAATGATGCTTCGACTCCGAAACAATATCTGTACCTAGAGGGATCATCGGATGAAGGTTTCCTGGGAGCTCGGTCGCTGCTTTATAATCTCCTGAAGTAATTGTACGATTTTATTTATTATATGATACCTATTCTATTGCATTTTATGTACATAAAGATGTATATAGAATACAATCGAATTAGCACTATATATATATATATATATATATATAGTGCTAATATGTGTGTGTGTGTGTGTGTGTGTGTGTGTGTGTGTGTGTGTGTGTGTGTGTGTGTGTGTGTGTGTGTGTGTGTGTGTGTGTGTGTGTGTGTGTGTGTGAAGAAAAGAGGTTTAGAGAGAACGAAAGATAAAAATTAAAACAGCAAATTTCTTATGCTTAGATACTCATGAAAAAGACTATTAGCCCAGTGGAATACTACAGAAATATACAGTTTTGATCTTGTCTGTCTAATGTATAATATATAGAAAATCATGGCGATAGATAAATCTCATCATATTTGATAAGACGACAACACATAACCACAAATGTTAATAACAATAATGATAGTAGTAGTATCAATAGTATTATAATCTAACAAGGAATTTTATTATTCCAGTATACTGACTTCACCTTTTCACATGGATTACTATAAAAGAATGCATTTAAAGTGAAAAAAATTGATAAAATCAAATGTTCATTGTGAGTTGCTCACTTTACCTCACCGAGTTCTTGAACATTGACAATCAAAGTGACTTGATATTCCTGGGCAATTCACATCTGTTTGAAAAGGAAGTGGACCATCAACTAACAAGTTGGTAATATTGCTTAAGGTAATGATGATGATGATGATGATGATGATGACAATAACGATTCATGATGACTATGATATTGTTTTTAATGATAATGTTATTAATTATTACTATTATTATAAGCTGGAAAGCAAAAACAATAAACATTTAACACTTCCATTTTCAATTTTTTACTCAAAAGCAATGAACGAAAACGATATTTTTGAATTTCCTTAATAAATATTTTGAAAAAAATTTTGTTATTGAGTTCATTTTTTCTTTTCTTGGTTTTTTATTTCTTTTCGTTTTTTTTTATCATTATCATTGAATTCTTGTGATTTAGTCCAGATTGGTTATATTTATTCTTTCATTTAGCGTTTCTTTCCTTTGTAGCACACACAGAAATAAGAATTGCGATGACGGATGGAGAGGGCCGTGAAAGGAGGCCGGACAATTACTTCGAAATACTTTGTCTTTGTGTGTATAAAATTAGAATGTTAATCAATAAGTTGCATAGGCAATTCGTTCCCTTTGAAAAATCAATATTGAACATTACTGAATTATCACAATAAAAAACATGTATGCGAATAACTTAACAATGAAAAAATGCATTGATAGAATTTTTTTTTAAAAAAAGAGAAAATATCAAGAAAAGAAAAAAAATGTGAACAAAAAATGATGGGGAAAAAGAACTGTCAGAAGAAACAAGTAGGATATAAATACTTGGGCAGCAAGTTTAAAAGTTATGAGTCAGAAAATTCATAAAAGAACTGCAGAATGCAACATAAATCAGAAAAGTTGCCGAAATTATTCCTTAAAAAGGGAGTTGTAATAATACATGAACGAAAATTGATTGTTTGATTTTTAAGAATGAGTAAATAATGATGAGGATTTTGCAAAATGATGATGTTCAAGTCAATCATGTCTTGTTTGTCTTGAAAATATGTTCACTTAACGGGATAATAACACAACTTTTCATGGCCACGAAATAAAAGGGAAACGAACTTTTTAGCCCCCTTCTTCATGAAACTACATATCTTCAATCCAAAATGAAATCCTATGCATAGATTTCAAGTATTATCTTCCTCTGACAAATTTTAGTTATATGTGTAACACAATTTTACTGATTCATTACAAAGAGTTAGAAATGATCACATTTTCTTTTTAAGTAAAGAGTTATTTAATAAGAAAATGGATCATTTCTAACTACCAGTAAGTTTCATTAAATATCAAGCTTACATTACATCTATACAAAATCTTCAGGGTGGGATAAAGAAGGAAGTGAATAATATTAAAGAATCTAAAATACTGATGTCTCCTTGAAGCAGTCCTTAAATCTCAATTTGAGTTTGATCGGACGGCGTTAGCTAGTTGAGACCTCTCCGAAAAATAGTTGTTTTGGTATTCGGCAATCATTCATGCAAACCAGATGACCGGACTTGGGAAGACGTGATCCAAGAATCAAACTCTCAATACCAGGTAGGTGGCATCTCTGAAGTACTATGGTATCTAGCGTAAAGGACAACCACTCTATCCTTAAAATCCTATTGAGGCAGTTCTGATGGAATTTCTCAAGTGTCTTGAAATATTGTTTGTATACAGATCATGTCTCACAGGAGCAGTGAACACACATACTTGTTTACATTCATGGTGAAACCAAAGGCTGAACAGGTTCTGGAGAAACAAATCATGTCTCTGCATCTCATCAAGTGTGTGGGTTACCAAGTCACAGTCATCTGCGTATTGCAGCTCCCAGCAAAACGAATAACAAGACCTGTCAAAGTGCGGAAGAAGCTTCGCGCTCAACGGGCATCTAGCACATTACGTGAAGACGGAGATATACCTTGGTTGATATCCAAGTGCTTAGCAAAACCACCTGAGGTATCCTTGCCTTGCAGTCTTGTCAAATGTGTTCGAACACATTGTCCCTGACTCTACCAAAAAGTGGAGCACACTAAATCTATGCGTGCACATGCATACACACACACACACACGCACGTACACACACACACACACACACACACACACACACACACATATATATATATATATATATATATATATATATATATATATATATATATATATATATATGAAGAAAACAGAAAAACAAAGTAATCCAAAAGTGATGAATTTCTTATAATGAAAAGTCATGTTAAAACGTTTCAGTTTCAATAAACCTTCATGCGGACTTAAAGATAATGAAAAGTGTTGCTTGAACAACGATAGATGTTTTATTCTTTAAAAAAATAGAAGACACAAAATATATATAAGATCTTATGACAGAGTTGTATCATAATAGATTCATTACTTTTAGATTGCTTTGTTTTTCTATTTTCTTCACACTGTGGGATTTATTTCCATTGCTTACTTCCATATATATATATATATATATATATATATATATATATATATATATATATATATATAGTATAGTAGCTATTGAAAATGAAGCCTTCGAGTTGCTCTTGACAACAGGCCGCCAACTTACTATCTATCTATCTATCTATCTATCTGAAAAACTGAAAAACTCAAGGTCTTCAGAGGATTATTTTATTTATAGAAATATTTTCCATGTTTTGGTTTTTAGATCTTCATAAGGACGTGTAAGTGATTAAATGAAACGGAAAAGATGAGAAAGTTCTCAAACATTCCAATGAAGCCCTGTTTCGATTTTTTATGATACAACTAGCATTTCCAAAATTTATCAAAAAAGGAATCTATATCATCGCTCTCTCTCTCTCTCTCTCTCTCTCTCTCTCTCTCTCTCTCCATATATATATATATGTATATGTGTGTGTGTGTGTGTGCGCGCGCGCGCGTGTTGTGAGTGTACGTGTGTGTGTGTTTTGTTTATATCATTTATTTCTTATCTATCTATTATTAACATTCCATGATATATCTATTCGATTTTATCAGTGTTGATTTTCTTCTTTCTATCTCTGTTTATTTTTGCTTGTCTGTTTATCTCTCTTTCTAAGTATGTATAAATAAGTAAGTTGGCCGATAGTTGTTGAGAGCGACCCGAACGCTCCCTTTTCAATAGCTACCATATTGAAGTGTAGAGGAGAGAGCTACTCCTTTCCATGGTTTCCGGTTTCTGTTTTATACTATTTAACAATTTTCCTGCGTTTTTTATTATGTATGTTTAACTAACATCTTAGAATCTTTAAAATCAAAGTTATGATTAGTTTCTAAATTATGTTTGATGAAACTGTTATTCATTGTATGCTCTTTTAAAATCTCTTTTGTACTAATAAATTCCTTTAAGACTACAAGTTTATCCCGCATATTTTTTTATTACAATCCAGACATTGAATTTTATACACCCCCGCTCTGGACTCGTTGCGGGTATTGTTATTTTCATTATCAATTAAATTACTAATAGTCCTTTAAGAGTTACCTTTTAATTCCAAGCAAGTTTAAGTCTTTTTCGATCATGCTTGTGGTTGAATTATTGGGTAAAATGATATCTACGAAATGTTTAAAAAATTGTTTTGAATTTCTAGAGAATATTTTTATTTGTAAATATTGAGGGCTTTTATTTTGGCATGTTGTACTTAGGAAACTGAAGTTAACAAGGGAATAGTCTATATAGTTAAATTCAACATTTAAAAATTGGGGATGCATATCTTAAGAGCTCTTTATTCCTACGATTATTACACTTTTTATTTTATTTTATAATTGTAGCTATTGAAAAAGAAGCCTTCGGGTCGCCCTCGACGACGGTATATATATATATATATATATATATATATATATATATATATATATATATATATATATATATATATATATATATATATATATATAGTAATAATTGAGAATTGATTGTCTATCCTCTATCGATAGCCAAACATCCAAAAGTTGAGCTCCCAATTTTGATCCAGGGACAAAGTTTTAACGTAAAAAAATGTTTTTCATTATGAGTGCGTGCTCGTCGGGGTGTTCCTGATAATAAACAATAATCAGTATGAAGTCTTTGCAAGACGCAAATAAACTTTTTTTTTTAATCAACAAGTCATCCTTTTTACAGAAATAATTCTCTCCATTTTATTCGATATTGCTGATTAGATTTATTGGTAATTTTTTTTAAGCTGGGAATATAAAATAATTACTAAGCATTATTTCTTGATTAGAATTAACAATCCAGACCAAAAACAAAACAATCAATCGCTAAAATGCCAGTCACGTAAATTTTGAAATATTTCCTCACAAAACTGCATGAATTTTTTTAGTAAACAATATTAACTTCATCAGATAATCTGAAAATATAATTAGTAAATAACTTTTTATATCTTTTATCATAACAGTTAACGTTTTTAACCATTGTGTTTAATTTGTAATTGATGGCAAAATAAGCTGCTTCGAAGCGAGTCGGGTACTTCAACAAGTTTAATATATTTCGATAATCTCTCATAATTAATTCCACTCGAAATACACATTAGTACCAATATTATAAAAGAAAAATTAAAAGTAAAACTAAAACTCTCATAGATCTATTGGCATATCATTAAAATATTCCTGCAGTTTCAGATATTAACTAAAATACGCTTAAAGCAATTTGTTCAAATCATTGATTTTCTATGGATTGTACGCATCAATCAGTAAATCGAAAATATTTGCCAGATGAGGGAATAGTCAGAAATTGTCTGTGTCAATATTCAACTCACTTCAAGAGAAACTACTTCGAATATACTTGGAAAACTTTCATTATAAATGAACCAATTAATTATAGAAAGTACGAAAGCCTACATCATCGTCGACGAAGTGTTGCCAGCAATCGACCGCTTCACTATGAATAATATTGGCCATGTTAGAAGCAAAGAACATTTGGAAAATTCTATATCTCATCATTTTGCCAATATTTTCAGGTTTTTGCCTTAAGGTGAGCTTTCGGATATTTGAGAACTCAACACATAACAAAATAAGCAAAATAATTTAACGCAGAATTACGGATAATTGGAATATTGTTCGGTAGTATAGCATTGTATTCTTTTACGAAATTAAAAAAAGGGTAAAAAACTTCTTCAAATATACAAGTTTAGAGAGTTTTTAAGAGGACGCTAAGAATAGCAAGTTGACGCGTAATTCCCTTGCTTTAGGCAAACACAGACTATGTGTCGTCGAGAAACCACGTGACATCTCTTTCAGCACGTTATCAGAAAGTCACAATGAACCAAAATGCTAATTTCTTTCTGTCTTGCTGTTGTCAATATTCCGACGCTATCTAATTCGTTTGCAGTTCTTCCTGGCAGTCGGCCGATATGCTAAAGGGATGGACCGTCACATCAATGATCGCGGTACCAACATTAGTTATCAGCGCACAGATCAGACGAAATGGATGCCAAGACCCTTAACTTTTCAGTATAAATCCGCATACAAACTAGCCAGTTAAACCGGTAGTCTCCGACTGTTTGTTATGTCGACACTAGCTTTAATTCAATTCTTTACCTTTATTCACTACAGCAAACGACACTCAGCCAATCTTGAGGTCAGGATACGAGACGAATTATCTCTGCAGTATCTTTTCTTTTTTAACTTTAAATATAATTCTGCTTATTTATACTTATCACAGGTTACGTTTCAACATTTATATCTTATCCTTTATTAGCTGTGAAAAAAAATCGCCAATTGATTGAATTACTATTAAATATTTCCTTGAAAAGAAACCAAATGAGATATTTCATCTTATTTACATAGATTTCCAGTACGAATTCTTTAACAGCGTTTTGTTGTTACAATAGCACGAGGCTTATTCACATCCAGTCATGCATCGCATCGCCATAACAACGTATTTTCACATTACTTAATTCGTCCATCTTTTTCTAATGGAATATTCTAGTAATGTAGATATTCGCCACGTACTATATATATATATATATATATATATATGGAAGTAGATAAGGGAAAGATTAAACGGTTAGTGCCTCCACTCTTTCTCTATATATATAATCCTCCCTTGTTTTATATTTCATCAAACATCCATTGATGATCTAACAACACTCGATAATATCTTTTCTGAGTCCTGATGATGAAAGCGAAACGTTATGACATCAACTTTCTTTCATATTAAATTCTTCACTTTGGATTATTTTTGTTTTTCACTTTTTCTCCACTTATATATATATATATATATATAAGGGAAAAACTATGAATTGTGACGTGGTGTCCTATAGAGAGAGAGGGAAGAGGAAGTCAACACCCTTACCCCTCTTTATTTGAATCAACAGGCATTAAGAAAGATCGAAAGACAGGGACCGACCGTTGAAGTGGTAGGGGAGAGAAAGGGTAAGCTAACTATACCCTTTGCACTTTAGCCTGTTGAGACGACAGAAGTCAATGTCAATCGGGTGGTGTTATTCGGCGAGGTGGTGGAAGAGGAAATGTCGAATGATTGGTTGATAGAATCTTCGCGTCAAAAAGTCCGGCGTCAGAGAAATTTGAAGGAGAATCTTTAGTTTGGACAAATCCAGCATTGGGACAAGGTACTGATTTCAGCCAGCTCCGGGAGAAGATAGCTCACCCGTAAGAAAAAGAGGAAGAAGAAAAATCTACAAGTTGAAAACCCGTCAAAGGTAAGTACAGCTCAAACCGTTTTCCTTTTCCAAATCTTTAATACAGGAAAGTTGTATGTCTTCAAAAAAACTGTAAATGTTCTATTTCACCAATAGTTAAAAAGATATTGAATGAACATTTCTACACGCCTCAGTCCGGCGTCTTAGACACTTTTACTCAAGTAACAGAAAAAGAAAGAGAAAAAAAGAGAAAGAGGAAAAAGGACTGTTGGGAGATATTTTTGTTTGATGTTTTCCTGTTGGCTTAATATTGCCGGTATTTTAAAAAGAAAAGATAAATGAAAAAAGAACTGTTTCTTAAATTTCATCATTATTTGTTTGATCGTGGCATATTAAAATTTTTGTTATATTTTAAATGCATCCTTGGGTTGAAATGTTTTGTGTTCTTTCCTCTGTTGATCTGACTTTTTGCATGTATCTTATATCTCGGCCTCATACCGATTTCATTAATTCTCGCTAACACGTCTTATTGCCTCCCTAAATATTACAAGAGGATTTAGAAATCTGTCTTCAGTTAATATTATCTAACCTAGAAGTTCGTTCCTCCATGATATGAGGGGGTAGGGGGGACAAAGGACTTAGTGGTGTATGTGAAAGTGAATCAGCAACTCCTTACCGACGTCTGTGACCAGTCTAACCTCGAATCAGCATCCACATTATTCGTTTGTTTCTTATACACCTAAATAGGAGTCTTGACCGGGATTTATTTTGCTTCCTGGTTTCAGGTTGGAATAGGTGGATGAATTTACCATTCGGGCCCTTCATAGGCCATCATCATTGGTTGCTTGCGTGTGTAAAGAGTGTTTTTTGATGAATTTTGAAAGTGTTTTTGGTTTTTATAACATAAAACTACGCAAACGCAGAGTTGGATAAAATTGAGTTGCTGATGAGTTTAAAAAACAGAACGCTATCAACGGAAATAGAATACTATTAAGAAATGCGGAATATTAAAAAAGAATTCTAAAGGCATTTCAAAACATTGTCGCTGTTTTCAAAATTAATTCTATTGATTTTCGGGGTTTTTTTTTTTTTTTGGTTTTTATATGGATTTGTCGTCGTAGCTTATCGATTTCGTGTGCAATTATAGTGGTGTGTTCAACTAGAATTTTTCGAAACTTGGATTTTGGATTAGAATGGATTTTTAGATGTGAGGTTTTGGAGCTAAAATCATTAAGGTGCATTGTAAGTCGTCTAGAAAGAGTTGTAATGATAAAACCAACATACGCATTATTTTCTTTGGAGACAGTCTCCCAAGGGATATTTGAACATATATACGACGTTGGTCCTATCAAGAAGTTCCGTATATGGGGAAGTGTTATAAGAAATAATTAGATTGGAGGTTTTAAATTTGTTGTAGTATATGATAAATCTAACTTTTTTGGTAGGGTCGGTAGTGAGAACATTTTTTGGATAAGATTTTTAATATATGCTCATCTATTTTATTACTATGAAATTTGTTTATGGCTTAGGTTATTGTCTATGTTAGGTTGTTCATGTTTATTAATGAATTGTTTAATTTTGGTATCAACAATGTAGTTGGGAAGTCCATTATTGATATTTTTTAGTTCGTTAAGGAAGATAGATCGAGAGGAGAACAGTAACTTACCTCTGGAAAGAAGTGTTTTTATAATTATTTTTTTATAGCGGAAGTGGCATTCACTTTGGAAATTGAGGGCGCAGAGATTAATGTAAGAAGTTTTTTTTATATGTGTAGGTTCTATCTATGGGTCAAATAGAACTTGTCGAAACCTATTAGATTTGAATAAGTGAAACCATATTACTGTGTGCAAATAAAAGATTATTTTTATCAATTAAGAATGGTTACTTGCAGCCATATATTTGCTGGAAAAAGACTTTCGTCGGCATTAAATAACTCCCCAAAAGTTGACATGCTGTAAAACTATTTAACCCAGCCCCAAAACTGCTGATCAAACTGTATTGAGCCTAGCTTCATATTTTTTCAAATTAGTTTTGACTCGGCCAAACCACAGTCAAAACGACTAGACTAATAACAATAATCATTTTATCATGCAAGTTGCTCAACAGTGCAGATATTGACATTTAAATTTCAAATTTTGAAATTTTTGAAATTCTAAGCAACAATCTCGCAATTTTTTTTAATCTCACTTTTATATGAATATATATGAATATATATGAATATATTAATGGAAGTAGAACAAATGAAGATCTTGTTTTTTTTTATATTAATAATGAATAGTATAAAGATTTGATTTGTATGTGTATGTCAAATCGTGGTGAGATGCTTGTTAGCGCAATGCATCAAAATACAGTAAGAGACTAAAGAAATGTCCACTCCAATTTATAACTTCTCAATAATAATAATAATAATAATAGAGATAAATAAAACTATTCGAAACTGAATTACATAGCAGAAATCTCATCAAATGGATAAACGTATGGGCGGTCTCCATCGTAAAATACTCGAGACCATTCTTAGAGTGGATGAGAGAAGAACTTCTGCAAATGGACCAAAGAATAAGAAAACCCATGACAATGCAGAAGGCCTTACACACAAGAGATGTCAGATAGACTTTAAGCGTCAAGAAAAGGAGGAAGAACAGTTGTCAATATTCAAGATAGCGTTGATGCATCGATACAACTACGAGAAGACTACATAAAAAAGCACGGAAGAATACTGACTACAGTGACCAGAAAATTACAGACAACACAAGCATCAACAGAACAAAAATAAACATAAAACAAAAATGGGAAGGAAGACATTTCAAGCGATAAGCAAGCAAAATCTCACACAAGAAGACTTGGACATGCCTAAGAAAGGGAAACCCAAAGACAGAAACTGAATCTCTTCAGCACAAAACAATGCCATAATGGCTATGTTAAAACAAGAATAGACAAGACATAACAAAAATAGTAGATGTAGATGGTGTGGTGAAAGAAACGAAACGATCAATCACACAATAGGCGAATGCAGTAAATTAGTACGAAAACAGTATAAGACAAGTCATACCGGCTAAGGAAGGTGATCCACTGGCAGTTGTTTAAAGTCTAAATTTGACAATACGAACAAATGGTATATGCACAACCCATAATCCGTCCTAGAAAATGAGAGGCACAAAATTCTTTGTGATTTTGATATGCAAACGGATCATCTATTCTCAGCCAAACGACCAGACCTTGTGATAGTCAACAGAAAGAAGAGAACCTGCGAAATAGTGGTCTTTTCCGTTCCGGCTGAAAAAAAGCGAAAATATAGATAAGTAGAACTGAAATAACTATGGAACATGAAAGTGATAGTGTAATTGGTACGCTCGGTAGTCATTAAAGGATTGATAAAGGGAATGGAGAACTTGGAAATCAGAGGATTATTGGAGACCATCCAAACTACAGCATTGTTGAGATTGGCTTCAGACTTCAGTGGAAAATCATCACCTAACGCTGGTGTGAAAAACTTGCAAATGATTCAAAAGAATTTATTATAATAATTATAATACTCAGTACAAGATATCTAAATTTGACCATATTACTAAATGCTATTTGCACAAACCGGAATACGTCCAAAAGAATGAGATGTATAAAATTCTCAGGGATTTTTAGATGCAAAATGATCATCTAATCACTGCCAGAAGATCAAAACTAGTGATAATTAACAACAAAAAAAGAGAACCTGCCGTTTAGTAAATTTTGCCGTGAAAATCAAAGAAAACAAAAAGAGAGACAAGTACTTTGCCAGAGAATAAAAAGAAATCTTTGAAACATGAAGGTGACGGTGATACCATTTGTAATTGGCGCGCTTAGATCGGTACCCAAAGGCTTTGAAAGGGGAATGGAATAGTTAGAAATCAGATGAATCGGGACTATTCAGACAACAGCACAGTTGAGGTCGGCTTGAATAATGAGACTGACTATATAAGTACCAACAGAAACAAGTTAGGAACAAAAATAACTACAAAAACTAGGAAACAGAAATAGGAGAAAAGCAACTGCATGGATATTTCAAACGACAGATTTACGAAATCTCACTCGAAAAGACCTGAACATGTCTATGAAAGAAAACCTTAAGAGACAAATTGAATCTCTTCTAATAGCAGCACAAAACAATGCCATGAGAACTAATTATATTAAAGCGAAAATCGATAATACACAAATGAAGGATATGTGGTGACAAAGACGAAACGATTAAACACACAGTATGCGAATTTATCCAACTCAAAAGGAATATTCAAAAGGAATATAAGTCTTGACTCAAGTGGATGGCGAAGGTGATCCACTAGGAATTAGGCCCCAAAATTTTAATTTGGTCATATTTCCGAATGCTATTTGCTTTGCACAAACTAGAATATATCCAATGGAAAATTTTAAAACGTTTAAAATTCTCAGGGATTTGAAGATACAAACTGATCACCAAATCGCAGACAGAAGACAATGCCTAGTGATAAATCACTAACTGTCGTACAGAGGATTTTGCCGTCCAAGCGGAACACAGAGTAAAACTCAAAGGAAGCTAAAATAGAAACTAGTACTTAGACCCTACCAGAGAACGTTGTGGAATACGACGGGGGATTGTAATTGGTGCGCTTACAACGGCACCAAAGCTCGAAAGTAGACAGGAATAATTGGAAATCGGAGGATGAATCGAGACTATTCAGACAACAGCATTGTTGCGATCGATTTGTATACTGAGAAGAGTCCTAGAGATCGGAGGAGGCTTGCTGTCACTCATGCTTCAGTGAAATACCACCAGCAAATTCAGGCGAGGAGAACTCGCAAACAGCGAAAAATTAATCACCATTAACAGAAATACCACCAGAAATAACTTAAGGACGAGCAGGAAAACATCAATCAACAAAAATGGAGAAAAAACTATGGACACATCAAGAAACCAACAGGTGAGATTGCACTTGTGATGACCTGGACATGACAAAACAGGTGAAATCTGAAAAGGAAAAATGATTCACTTTTAATAGCAGTACAAAATAATGCTATTAGGTGTAACTATATCAGAGGATCTGAAACGCTAGCGTCGAAATGAACGGACGTCTTTTTCGTCGCTCTGCGAAAATAGGTGTTTTACAAAGAAAATACCGAAAGTGGTGATCTTATTTATTTATTTATTTACTTACTTACTTATCAATCAATATCTTTATTTTTTGTGCTTTATACTTTATAAGAGTAAAACTAAATATGAACTATGTATATATATATATATATATGTATCAATTACGTACAAATTTATTATTACTATTTGTTTTATTTACGATACAAAATTCGGTACTTACCGCAATAAAGCCGAACTTTCACAAGCGTTTTCGGGCCGATAACGGAAAGAATAGGAATATACCGACAAAACGCATGAAGACCAGTCTGTCAGGGTATGCACTAAGTTGATTCTCATATTTTTAACTGTAGCCATCTCGTGCGACCACAGATATATCAATTTTAATATTTGAGCAATGGCCAGTTTGGACCGGGAGAAAAGCGTCCCTTCGCGCAATGCAGTCCACGTCCTGGTATTTGGTATTGTTGTATTTTCACATTCGACCCAGCCAAACTTGCCATTCCAAAGTGATGCACCGGAAGGAAGTGACACATTCTGATGGCACTTATGAGGAAAAATCCCGTAGGCGGACCTGGCTAACAAAATGGGACAAGGAAAAAATCCCATGATACACTCATAGACTGATGCACCGGAAGAGAGTAACCTCTGAACTGCATGACAGTTATTTCCGCTTGATGACGCTCCAAGGATTGAGTGGACGATTGAGTGGGCGATGAACTATTATATAACTCAGTCAAGACAGAAGTCAGACAGTTGGAGAAGTTAGAGACGAGATGTGGTAGGGAAAGCTACATCCGGCCGAAGGGGCCCTCGGGGCCCCCCGATGGAGTTGGGGTCCAGAGAAGTTGCTGATAAGATGTGGAAGAGAAAGCCAGCACTCAGCAGGAAGCTGAGCCCCAGGGCCTCCGGTTGAGCAGCTCTGGAGAACGAGAAAGACTCAACGTTGACGGCCATAAGAGTGGGGGTCAATATATTGCAGTTCTGTTCGGTCTCCAACTCCCTCTCACACAGAAACCTTGAGTAACCCTTTTCGAAACTTGCAATAAAGTGAGAGGTACATATTTTTTAAAGAAGGCTTCCTGCGTCTTTTATCATTTATCGTTGTGAATTATTCTGCGTGAATCTGCATACGAGTATATAACAGTATTTCGACATCCCCAGGCATAGCTTTTTCTCTTTTTTTTTTTTTTTTTTTTTTTGAATGGCAAGGGTGCTGACATGTGCGGCAACTTTTAATTTTGCCAATAATTTTTTTCCTTAGCAGAATTGTATCACCTTTTCCACAGATTGTAGTTAGTCGCTTAGCTGCGATAAATTTATGTTGTTTAAAATTGCTTGAATAATACTGTTCTCGTAACTTTGTCAAAAAATTGATTTAATTATTTTATCGTCTGCTTGCTTAAATTTGATTGACTAGGCGTTTTGTCTGCATATTCCGATTCTTTCCGTTATCGGCCCGGAAATTCTCGTGAAAGTTCGGCTTTATCGCGGTAAGATAGATGCATAAGTACCCAAAATTCATACATAAATTGTTCTATCAAAAAAAAATAACTTTAATAAACTTATCAAATGAAAATGAAATATACCATATTTAACTTTGACTGTGAGCTTTATTTGTTTATTTATCGTTTTATCTATGTTGCGGAGCCGATAAGCGAGTCGACCCCGCAAATGAATTTTAGTTTAATGCGTGCGAGATAGTGACAACCAAAGACAATGAAGAGGTCAAAGAGGCAAGATAACAAATACAACAAGGATGGCAATTTATTGTCAGAAATTACAGACGTGGTCGTAGTGTTTCGGTCTCCAGCTAGATGGGCGATGTCAGTAGCTGGTATGTTCGAGTCGTAGGTGCGGCTGGATGATCGTTGCTGAGATCAGTCGAGTCGTAGAATGCAGAAGCGTCTGTAACAGCGTCGTGGTCGAAGTCGGTGCTGGCAGCTTGGTAGCGTACAGATCGAGCGAGCGTGATTTGCTAAGACTTAATCGCGTCTTAGTACTGCGGACCGGGTGAACGAACGACGAGATGGTAGCTAAGGCTTGCCAGGCCTTAGGATATACGCAGTCGAGCGAGCAGATCGATGAAGTTAGGGCTTTGTCGTGCCTCTAGCTGTGCGAGCGTATCGTTTACGGTGGCTATGGCTTTGTCGTGCCATATAGCCGTATGGGTGTATAGTTTACGGTAGCTATGGCTTTGTCGTGCCAAATAGCTGTGTAGGCGTATCGCGCCAAAGCTGTGCGGTTGCTAAGGCTTTTCGCACCAAAGCTGTGCGGTAGCTAATGCTTTTCGCACCAAAGCTATGAGAGCTGATCGGGACGATAGCTAAGGCTTTTCGTGCCAAAGCTGTGAGAGCGGATCGAGACGATAGCTAAGGCTTTTCGCGCCCAAGCTGTGCGGTAGCTAAGACTTTTCGCGCCAAAGCTGTGGAGTAGCTAAGGCTTTTCGCGCCAAAGCTCTGCACTATCGAACGAGCAGGCCAGGGGGACGCGGCTAAGATTGGCGTTATCTTACCGCTGCGCAGGTATCAAAGTGGGAGCTAAAGGCTAACCCGTGCCTTTAGCGCTGCGCAGCCGAACGGACGAGCGGAACCGAGCGATGGTTAAGACCGGCTGGTCTTAGTGAGTCCTCTTCGTGTTTGCCTCCTGGCCGTCTATTCCAATTGGTCATTAATGACTAGTTAGAGATGCTCCGACCCGCAGAAGGAGACCTCTCATAGCCCTTTAAAAGGACCGTAAAAAAGGGGTGTTGAATCTACCACTAGAAGTGGCGGTGAGGCGAATGCAACCACGAATAACGTAGGATTCTTTTCCTCGTATGAGCTCCGCAAAGAACGAGCCAACAAGCGTTGAAAAATGCTTGTTGATATTAAGAAGGTGCAATGACACACAGCCCCAGCCGCGTGAATAGGAAATTCTTTTATAAAAAATGGGTGTAGCAATTAAGTTCTTTTTTAACCTGCTATAAGCTGGCGACGATTATTAGTTCCATTTTTATCAAGTTATTTTTGGCCGAAGTGTTTTTGTAAATATTGTTAATTTTAATTTATCCCTTTTTTAGCTGTAACGAGATGTCAAGGTCATAAAAAAGGGCTTAGTCATTTCCGACCGTACCCGGATGTCAAGGCGAGCGTGTAATCCGATCTGTTTACGTCTATCGGCAGGTCGCGGCATCTATTCATCTATAAAGAAGATAGAAAAACAAAATAATCCAAAAGTGATGAATTTTACTTTTATTCATCTATTTATATTTTTATATTATATACAAAGAGTTTCTAATACTTTGTAAATAGTTATATGCTTCTTTGCTCTTTTAAATTTACACATAACTATTTCGTCTAATTTCATATTTTATGTTACTCAGCACGTGCTGATACTTTACAGTAAACTATGAAATTAAACGATTCTCATATTTATTCTATTTTGTTCTATTTGTTTATCTTTTTTTAGTAATTGTTGCGGAGCCGATAAGCACGTCGACCCCGCAAAATAAGTTATATGGTTATGTGTGTGTGTAACGACAGCCAAAAGACAATGAAGGAAACAAAGGCGAGGTAAACAATTATAACAAAAGGTGGCTATTTATTGTCGTTTTTACAAGAGTGTAAAGTTCGTGGTAACGTTCGTGATAGTTATGCCTTTGGTCAGTTGGTTGGTGTCAGGAACTGGTAATGCCTTAGGCTGAAGAAAAGCAGCTAGACGATCGTTGCGGGTATCGTGTTGTTGGTTGAGTCGTGGACGCCTGCGGCTGGACGAACGTTGCTGGTAGCTGGTGTAGGTCGAGTCATGAATGTGTGCAGCTGGACGAACGTTGCGGCAAGCTGATGCTGGCCGACGTCGAGGTTGGTATGTATCACATTGGCAAACGGACGAGGGAACCGACAGCTAAAGCAAACTCGGGCTTTAGCGCTGCGAAGCCGTGCAAACTGACAAGGGAACCGACAGCTAAAGCTATCTCGGGCTTTAGCGGTGCACAGCCGTGCAAACGGAGGAGGGAACCTTGGGCTTTAGCGCTGCGCAACCGAGGGAACCGACAGAATGTTTAAGATCGCATAGTCTTAGAGTCCGCTTCGTGTGCGCCCCCCGGTCGTCTGCTTCGACGAGTCTTTAAAGACCGTCAGAGATACTCCATCCAGCACTTCTGCTGGTTGGAGTATCTTTTTGCATATCTATGTAGCAGAATAGGCGAATTTACCACTAGAAGGGGACTCATCCTGAATGCAACCACAAGGCGTAGGATTCGACCTTGAATGAAAGATCTAGTGGTATTTGTCATCCGTTCCACCAACCGGACGAGTATAGCACAAGGCGTTTTTAAGGTGGGTCCGGGCACAAGGCCGGAGCCAACACGCGCCCGGCATTCTCCTAAAAACGGCGCCCCAGGAACCAGGCGATAAACCTAACCCCTGAGGGCAGAGATATGTCCAGTGACGAGACACACCTGACCGGCCGGCCGATAAAAAAAGGCTTGTTGATATTGAGGGAATGCTATGCCAGTCTGCTGAGTTATGTGAATAGAAATTTCTTCTATAAAAAATGGGCGTAAAAATAAAGTCCTTCTTTACCCTGATATAGGCCACCGAAGATAATTAATTCCATTTTTATAGAGTTATTTCTGGCAGAGGTGTTTTGTAAATGTTGTTAAATTTAATTTTTTTTCCTTTTCTTAGTTGTAACGGCAGGTCAGGGTCGAAAAGGGTTTTATTCATTTCCGGTCGTAACCGGATGTCGTGTTTGTAGTGGGGTAAGTAGTCCGATTTGTTTACCTTAGTGAACGGATCGTGACATTACTGAATAAAAATTTAACTTAATTATAGTTCTAACTAAAATATTCAATTATAGTTTAACTATAATTTAAGTTTATCTAACAATAATTTAAGTATTTCTTTAACAAAGATTTTTAAAGTTAGTTTTTTTTTTAATTGTAAATAGGCGTCAGGAGTTCTAACGTTCATTTCAATCGTTTCTTGATTTTTTTACGTAAAAAGAAAAGAAAATTCACAAAGATTAAAATAAGCCCCGGCCAAGGATTACTTAAGAAGAAGAAAAGAAAATTTGCACGCAGTAGAATATGAAAAGAGCAACGATTAATTTAGTAGAATAGAAAAATCACAATGGGTAAAGTAAGACCAGACAAATGATTAATTGAGCAGAAGAAAAGAAAATTTGCAAAGAGTAAAATAAGACCAGACCAACGAATAATTGAGAAGAAGAAAAGAAAATTCATGAGTAAAATAAGACTAGCCAAGGATTACTTAAAAACGAGAAAAGAAAATTCACAGTGTGAAAAAAAATTAGACCAACGATTGATTACGAAGAAGAAAAGAAACTTCTCAATGAGTAAAATTAAACTACACCAATGATCATTTAAGAAGAAGAAAAGAAAATTCATAATGAGTAAAATAAGACCAGACCAACGATTGATTAAGAAGAAAAGAAAATTCACAATGAGTAAAATAAGACAACACCAACGATAAATTGAGAGTAAGAAAAGAACATTCACAATGAGTAAAATATGACCAGACCAACGATTAATTAAGAAGAAAAAAGAAAATTCACAATCAGGAAAGTAAGACTAGACCAAGGATTAAGAAGAGAAAAAAATTCACCATGGGAAAAATAAGACAAGACAAAGGATTAAGTAGAAGAAGAAAAGAAAATTCATAATGAGTAAAATAAGACCAGACCAACGATCAATTAAGAAGAAGGAAAGAAAATTCACAATAAGTAAAAGACGACCAGACCAATGATTAATTGAGAAGAAAAGAAAATTTTCAATCAGAAAAATAAGCCTAGACTAAGGATTACTAAAGAATAAGAAATGGAAATTCCCAATGGGAAAAATAAACCATATCAACACTTAATTAAGAGGAAGAAAAGAAAATTCACAATGAGTAAAATAAGACCGGACCAACGATTAATCAAGAATAGGAAAAGAAAATTTGCAATCAGAAATAAAAGACTAGACCAATGATTAATTAATAAGAAGAGAAAAAAAATTAACAATGAGTAAAATAAGATTAGACCAATTTCAATCATACAACCTAGATGCATCAAGGTAGGTCCTCAGTGATACACTGTCTTTATCGCCGATATCAGGTTCTGCATCATATCGGCTCCGACAGCAACCCCGACATGACTCTGGAAGAGCCAAGCCGCCTCCTTGATCGCGACGTGCTACGCGACGTGCTACGCGCCGTGCCTTTGCCAAAGCAATAAAACTCTTTATTTCCTTGAGAAATACAAGGAAGGCACAAGGCCTTAAGTTTTTTTTTGGGGGGGGAGTGGTCTTGCATTTGCAATGTAATCTAAGAGAACCTAGCTAGGCACATTCGCCGACCCATTCAACAATAAAATATATTATCATTCATCCATCGCCATGTGTTTTTGCAACTCTCGTCTCAGAGCAGGACCGGCAGAATAGCCTAGTGGGTGGGAGGGAAGAAAGAGAGGGTAATGTAAGGGGGAAGTCAGGTTTAGGTGATTGATTTTGTGCGGGTGAAGTTTGTTGTGTTGGGGATGGTACTTGTTTTTTACTTTTTTTATGGGGAAGGAATGTTTTTGAGAGTCGATGAAGGCTGTTTGGCTGGTGTCAGAGGTTGAGTCTGGGGTTAAGATTGTGACTGTGACTGGGTTTGAATTGGGTTTTCTTTGGATAGTTTTTTTTTCTTTTTCTTTTAAGTGGGGGCCATCCTCGCTATCCCTTCTTCTTTTTAAATTTGTTGAGATTTCCATTTCCTCTAGCTGTTGTTCGGGTTGATGGAGTTTTTTCCCTTCTTTTTTCTTTTTATTTTTGTCTAGTGGTGGTATAGTTTGTTTGTTTTCTGTTGTTGTTTCTCTTGTTGTAGTTGGTTTATCTGTTGTATCTGTGATTGTTGCTACTGTTGGTATTTTACTTTGGGGGGAATGAGGTTTTTTCCCCTTTCGGACTACTTGGGTCCACTCCTCTTCTTTGTAGGGGTCGTCCCCATATTCTGTTTTTTTTTACCAGGGTCTGTTGTTATTGTTGCTGTGGCTGACGTTGCAGTTGACATTTTGGTTGTTTGAGGACAGGATCTGGAGAAGTGCCCCAGCTGCTTGCATGACTATCACCATCATATTTTGGTCTTGATATTTTATGAGATGCGATATGGCATGGAACCCCTCCCGGTTGAGGCAGATATTGATGACGTAGTCACCGTGTGCTGTCCCGGCGGGAGACCTCGCAAGTGTGACCTCGTCCACTTCACCGTACTTGCTAATGTATGCGGCAAGGACGTCCCCATTTAACTGAATCGGGACGCCACACACAATAACCCTAATGTGAATCTGGCCCCGGTATTCTGGCTGGAGCTTATAATGTTTTGTTGTTATGTTGCCTGATGCAAGCTTCTTCGCGAGGTCTTCCGAAGGGAGCAGGATATCCCATGTGGCAAAGCTTCGCCGACAGAAATACCGACATGGGATGCCTACAGATCTTAAAACCTCTTCGAAAGCCTCCTTTTTAATGCCGGTCAGCCTCCTTGTTTTTAGATCTGTCACAACAAAGGACAGGATTTTCGGCTCCAATACCTCTGTTAACTCGGGAATCAGTAGAATCTCATTTTCCTTAAAATATGGGGCGTATTTTCCTACCCTGTCCTTTTCGTATTCTTTGGCTGATTCTTTTTGGATTGACCAGGAGCTAGGTATTATTTCTGGCTCTTGGGGTTTTTGTCCCGGTTGGATGCTGGGTGATTTTAGGGCCGGCCATTGTGTACTGGCTCCAGCCGATTTATCTTGAGGGAAGGGTTCCCTATGTGATGAAAAGAGGTCGTTTTGGCCCCTCTTCCATAGTTGCTTGAAGCAACTAGGAGGAGGGGCCAAGATGAAATTAAAAGACGAATGTAATGACTTGTAAAGTTGGAGTTGAATGGTGATAAAAAAGTAGATGATTATTAATCGCAAGTTTGGTTAAGAAAACAAAAAGCTTGTCCCATCTCAAAGTTAAGGAAGGGCACTATAACAATAACAATATCAACAAAAAGTTTCAACAAAGAATTTTAACAAATACTTTTAACAAGAACTTACTTCCAAAAAGTGCAAGTCGTAGAGTAACGCGGTCTATAAGACGCTGAAAAGCAATAAAACTCGTAAGGCCGGGCTTCGGCCGTTCTTTATAGACATCTGTCCTTCGGTATCAGCTAATGAAAAACAGGGCATTCACACTCCTCTACTATATAATACCATCTTCACTTCATCCGATTTTGGCCAACCACTTCCTACACGCAACGGGGGTCTAGGTATGCCTGATCTGGAGAGCCACTGGCTTGCTGAAAGACTTGCATAATTGGGCCGATCCTTGACGGGGGACGCAGTGTGGAGACGAAAGGCGAGTCGGACTTTTCCTCGACTCAAGTCAGACCCAAAGGCTGAAGGTCTACGTAAGTCTTTGGGCCAAACACTGTTTGTCCGCGAGTGTCGAAAGACCCTTCGTAACCTTCTTGGATCCAGTGACCTTTCACGGCTTCGGAAAGAACTGTATCGGGATATAGTGGTGGGTTCTGCTTCGGATCCTCTTAGCGAGTGGCGCGAGTGGACGGCGGAGGAGATCCGCTCTCATTGGAATTGGGCGCCAAGATTGAGCTTCTTGAACAACTCCGAGTTCTCGCTCACCTGGCGACTTGTGCGGAATGCGTTGCCCCTTCTCGGCTTGAACTTCAGAGCAGGCCTGGCAGACATGCCCGATTGTGCTCGTTGCGTCAGTGGGTTGGAAGAAACGGCTGAGAACGCCTTCCACTACAGCGAGCGAGTTCTCCCGTTCTGGGATCACGTCGGGGAGTGGACGGTTCGCATCGAACCCAAACAGCTCGTGCTACTCGACGTTGGTTACGTCGTAGACAACGTTCTTCCTCCGTGTCAGGGTGAGAAGCGTGTGGTGTTTCTCGCGATCTTAGCTGTAGCCCGAATGGTGATTTGGACGACACGAAACAAGGGATTGTATGACGATGCAAACTTTTCTCATCGTGATCTGGTTTTGTTCTTTAGGCATCAGCTTAGGGTCAAAATCTGATGCGATAGAAAACGCTTGGATCGCATAACATTCAGCAAATGGTGGGTGAAGCCAGCGAGCCTGGCCGTGAGAAAGGGGGCAATATTGGAGTCATCCTTCCCTCCTCTGCCGGTCCATGGCGTCTACGGTACGGGTCCTTAGGGACCACATCCTTGGTAAGTAGGATTTTTCCCCTTGAAACCTAGTTTGCAGTATGTTGTGAGTCATTGTCCCCGTCATCTAGTCGTTAGTTCTCAAGATCTTCCCCATCCCCATTATTTTTGTACCTCAACCCGTATCCCAGTCCACTTTTGTTGAAGATCTTGAAAATTCATATGTATAAAAATCATATTACTTGCTTGTATCGACCCATACCGCGTCCGACCCCTTATTTCTTTTACTCTTGTAGATTAGGATTCCCGTCCCACCTAGGGTAGGTCCGGCTTGTTTTCGGTGTTTTCGGACACCGGAAAACATTCGGCCTCCAATTTTATAGACGGGGGGATGGGAGAGCAACCAAACGGGGAAAATCTTTTTTCCTTGGTTTCGTCTTTTTCGTTTTCGGGTTTTTTTCTCCCATCCCCATCATATACATTCACTGTAAAAATAATATTGTAAATTAAATTCATACATCGCACTCGGGATTTTATGTAAGCCTCTTTCATAGATAAATTGTGGTATTTTGATGATTGCTGCGCACATGGTGATGAATGAATGATTATATACTGTACTGCTGAATGGGTCGACGAATGTGGCTAGCTAGGTTCCCATAGATTACATAGCTAATGAAAGACCGCTCCCTTTTCCCCTCACCCAAAAACTAAAGGCCTTGTGCCTTCATTGTAATTTTACAATGACACAAATTCGGCTAACCACTTCCATTTTTGGAATTTGCCTATGCGTCAGTTTTTTTGCAAAAGTTTACTTTGTGTACCTGAATTTCTTCGTTGAAAAGTATTTGGTAAGACTTGGTTTGACCCAGTTTTTTAGTTTAATTTTTTGTTGTCTTACCAAGTTTTAATTTTTTCGCTTGTGACTGTTATTTATTTTCTTGTTTGACTTTTGTCACTTTTTTGTTTGACTTTTTGTCAATATTGCTTGTCTGTCATTTTTGCCGGTTTTAACCTTTGTTTGACTTTTGTCGTCTTTGGCCTGTTAAACGTTTGTCGTTTTTGTCTGTTTGACTCTTGTATAATTTATTTTGTTCCAACTTTGACAAGGGTTCTACTTTCTCATCTTTTTTTATGGCTTGCTTTTTTCATTTTTTATAGCCAGTAGAACCCCACTCCATTCTTGCTATAGTTGGAGGTTTTTTTGTTTTTACGTTTTACCCTCCTGGTTGCTTTTTCATCGCAGCCCTGGGGTTTCCTTGCTAGTTAGACGCAGCCTTGATGTTGATGTTGACGTTGTTTTTGCAGGTGACGGGGGCCGACTGGTTGTGGCCGATGTTGCCGTTAAAAGTTACAAGTTCCGTCTGGTTGCGGTTTATGCGCCCAATATCGCTGCGGAGAGGGTTCCCTTTTTTCGTCGGTTGGCGCCGTTCCTGGACGATACAAAGCGGCTAGTTTTAATGGGTGATTGGAATGTGATAATTGATCCCAAGATAGATAAGGTCGGGCTGGGAGCTAGTAGGTTGGGAAGATGTGAAAGCAGCCTTTTCGGCCTTATGACTCGTCATGACTTGGTCGACAGGTTTCGTCTGGATCACCCAGGGCGGGAGATGTGGACGTGGCTAGATCGCTTGCCCTCAGTCAAAGTGGCTTCCTACTTGGACAGAGTGTTAGTTAGACGAGCTGACATTGATTTCGTTAGTTGTCCCAGGTTCCATTTGAGAGCGTGGACTGATCATAAACTGGTTAGGGTCAGTCTACGGTTAGCTAATAGGCCTAGTGTAGCCGGATCCTGGAAGTTCAATACCTCCTTACTGGAGACACCGGAAAACAGTCGGTCTCCATTTCTACAAAGATGATGGGAGAGCAACCAAACGGGGGATTTTTCCTTGGTTTTCGCTTTGTATATATTTCGGGGTTTTTTCTCCCATCCTCATCATATATATTCGTTATAAATGAATTACAAATTGTGAATAAAATCATACATAACTTTCGGGGTTTTAAGTAGGTCTTTTTCATAGAGTTAATGTTGTATTCTGGTGGCTGCTGCGCGCATGGTGATGGATGAGTGATTATATATTGTATTGTTAAATGGGTCAGCGAACGTGGCTACCTAAATTCCCTTAGATTACATAGCAAATGCAAGACCACTCCCTTCCCCCCTCCCCCCAAACCTAAGGCCTTGTGCCTTCCTTGTATTTCTCAAGGAAATATATTCAGCTGACTACAAATTCACAATGAGTAAAATAAATCAGACTCATTTTGAACAAAATAAATTCACAATAAATATAAAAAGAACAAAGGAAAAATAAATTAAGAAAAATAAAATAAAATTCAAATGACTAAAAGAAGATATGACCAACGATTAATTAAGAAGAAAAAAAGAAAATTTGCAATGAGTTAAATTAAAATAGACCAAGGATTAATTAAGAAGAAGAAAAGAAAATTCACTATGTGTAAAATAAAGACGGACCAACAATTAATTAAGAAGATAAGAAAATTCCAAATGACTAAAATAAGACCTGACCAAGGATTAATTAAGAAGAAGAAAAGAAAATTCCAAATGACTAAAAAAAGACCAGACCAAGGATTAAATAAGAAGAAGAAAAGAAAATTCAAAATGACTAAAATAAGACCAGACCAAGGATTAATTAAAACAAAGAGAATAAATTCAAAATGACTAAAATAAGACCAGACCAAGGATTAATTAAGAAGAAGAAAAGAAAATTCCAAATGACTAAAAAAAGACCAGACCAAGGATTAAATAAGAAGAAGAAAAGAAAATTCCAAATGACTAAAATAAGACCAGACCAAGGATTAAATAAGAAGAAGAAAAGAAAATTCCAAATGACTAAAATAAGACCAGACCAAGGATTAATTAAAACAAAGAGAATAAATTCAAAATGACTAAAATAAGACCAGACCACGGATTAATTAAGAAGAAGAAAAGAAAATACAAAATGACTAAAATAAGACCAGACCAAGGATTAATTAAGAAGAAGAAAAGAAAATTCAAAATGACTAAAATAAGACCAGACCAAGGATTAATTAAGAAGAAGAAAAGAAAATTTCAAATAACTAAAATAAGACCAGACCAAGGATTAATTAGGAAGAAGAAAAGAAAATTCAAAATGACTAAAATAAGACCAGACCACGGATTAATTAAGAAGAAGAAAAGAAAATTCAAAATGACTAAAATTAAGACAAGACCAAGGATTAAGAAGAAGAAAAGAAAATTCAAAATAACTAAAATAAGACCAGACCAAGGATTAATTAAGAAGATGAAAAGAAAATTCAAAATGACTAAAATAAAACCAGACCAAGGATTAATTAAGAAGAAAAAAAAAATTAAAAATGACTAAAAAAAGACCAGACCAAGGATTAATTATGAAGAAGAAAAGAAAATTCCAAATGACTAAAATAAGACCAGACCAAGGATTAATTAAGACGAAAAAAAGAAAATTCCAAATGACTAAAAAAAACACCAGACCAAGGATTAAGAAGAAGAAAAGAAAATTCAAAATAACTAAAATAAGACCAGACCAAGGATTAATTAAGAAGAAGAAAAGAAAATTCAAAATGACTAAAATGAGACCAGACCAAGGATTAATTAAGAAGAGGAAAAGAAAATTAAAAATGACTAAAATAAGACCAGACCAAGGATTAATTAAGAAGAAGAAAAGAAAATTCAAAATGACTAAAATAAGACCAGACCAAGGATTAATTAAGAAGAAAAGAAAATTCAAAATGACTAAAATAAGACCAGACCACGGATTAATTAAGAAGAAGAAAAGAAAATACAAAATGACTAAAATAAGACCAGACCACGGATTAATTAAAAAGAAGAGAAGAAAATTCAAAATGACTAAAATTAAGACAAGACCAAGGATTAAGAAGAAGAAAAGAAAATTCAAAATAACTAAAATAAGACCAGACCAAGGATTAATTAAGAAGATGAAAAGAAAATTCAAAATGACTAAAATAAAACCAGACCAAGGATTAATTAAGAAGAAAAAAAAAAATTAAAAATGACTAAAATAAGACCAGACCAAGGATTAATTATGAAGAAGAAAAGAAAATTCCAAATGACTAAAATAAGACCAGACCAAGGATTAATTAAGACGAAAAAAAGAAAATTCCAAATGACTAAAAAAAACACCAGACCAAGGATTAAGAAGAAGAAAAGAAAATTCAAAATAACTAAAATAAGACCAGACCAAGGATTAATTAAGAAGAAGAAAAGAAAATTCAAAATGACTAAAATGAGACCAGACCAAGGATTAATTAAGAAGAGGAAAAGAAAATTAAAAATGACTAAAAAAAGACCAGACCAAGGATTAATTAAGAAGAAGAAAAGAAAATTCAAAATGACTAAAATAAGACCAGACGAAGGATTAATTAAGAAGAAAAGAAAATCAAAATGACGAAAAAAAAATCCAGACCAAGGATTAATTAAGAAGAAGAAAAGAAAATTCAAAATGATTAAGATAAGACCATATCAAGGATTAAGACGAAGAAAAAAAAATTCAAAATAACAAAAATAAGACCAGACCAAGGATTAAATAAGAAGAAGAAAAGAAACTTCAAAATGATTAAAATAAAACCAGTCCAAGGATTAGTTAATAAGAAGAAAAGAAAATTCAAAATGACTAAAATAAGACCAGGCCAAGGATTAATTAAGAAGAAGAAAAGAAAATTCAAAATGACTAAAATAAGACCAGACCAAGGATAAATTTAGAAGAAAAAAATAAATTCAAAATGACTAAAATAAGACCCGACCAAGGATTAATTAATAAGAAGACAAGAAAATTCAAAATGACTAAAATAAGACCAGACCAAGGATTAATTAAAAAGAAGAAAACAAATTCAAAATGACTAAAATAAGACCAGACAAAGGATTAATTAAGAAAAAGAAAAGAAAATTCAAAATGACTAAAATAAGAACAGACCGAGCATTAATTAAGAAGAAGAAAACAAAATTCAAAATGACTAAAATAAGACCAGACCAAGGATTAATTAAGAAGAAGAAAAGAAAATTCAAAATGACAAAAATAAGACCATACCAAGGATTAATTAAGAAGAAAAAAATGGAAAACGACTAAAATAAGACCAGACAAAGGATTAATTAAGAAGACGAAAAGAAATTTTAAAATGACTAAAATAAACCAGACCAAGGATTAACTAAGAAGAAGAAAATAAAATTCAAAATGAGTTAACTTAAAATAGATCAAGAATTAATTAAGAAGAATTTAAGAAAATTATGTGTAAAATAAAAGAAGACCAACAATTAATTAAGAATAAAAGAAAATTCCAAATGATTAAAAAAAGACCTGACCAAGGATTAATTAAGAAGAAGAAAAGAAAATTCCAAATGACTAAAAAAAGACCAGACCAAGGATTAAATAAGAAGAAGAAAAGAAAATTCAAAATGACTAAAATAAAACCAGACCAAGGATTAATTAAAACAAAGAGAATAAATTCAAAATGACTAAAATAAGACCAGACCAAGGATTAATTAAGAAGAAGAAAAGAAAATTCCAAATGACTAAAAAAAGACCAGACCAAGGATTAAATAAGAAGAAGAAAAGAAAATTCCAAATGACTAAAATAAGACCAGACCAAGGATTAATTAAAACAAAGAGAATAAATTCAAAATGACTAAAATAAGACCAGACCACGGATTAATTAAGAAGAAGAAAAGAAAATACAAAATGACTAAAATTAAGACCAGACCAAGGATTAATTAAGAAGAAGAAAAGAAAATTCAAAATGACTAAAATAAGACCAGACCGAGGATTAATTAAGAAGAAGAAAAGAAAATTTCAAATAACTAAAATAAGACCAGACCAAGGATTAATTAGGAAGAAGAAAAGAAAATTCAAAATGACTAAAATAAGACCAGACCACGGATTAATTAAGAAGAAGAAAAGAAAATTCAAAATGACTAAAATTAAGACAAGACCAAGGATTAAGAAGAAGAAAAGAAAATTCAAAATAACTAAAATAAGACCAGACCAAGGATTAATTAAGAAGATGGAAAGAAAATTCAAAATGACTAAAATAAAACCAGACCAAGGATTAATTAAGAAGAAGAAAATAAAATTCAAAATGAGTTAACTTAAAATAGATCAACAATTAATTAAGAATAAAAGAAAATTCCAAATGATTAAAAAAAGACCAAACAAAGGATTAATTAAGAGGAAGAAAAGAAAATTCAAAATGACTAAAATAAGACCAGACCAAGGATTAATTAAGAAGAAGAAAAGAAAATTCCAAATGACTAAAATAAGACCAGACCAAGGATTAAGAAGAAGAAAAGAAAATTCAAAATAACTAAAATAAGACCAGACAAAGGATTAATTAAGAAGATGAAAAGAAAATTCAAAATGACTAAAATAAAACCAGACCAAGGATTAATTAAGAAGAAAAAAAAAATTAAAAATGACTAAAATAAGACCAGACCAAGGATTAATTATGAAGAAGAAAAGAAAATTCCAAATGACTAAAATAAGACCAGACCAAGGATTAATTAAGACGAAAAAAAGAAAATTCCAAATGACTAAAAAAAACACCAGACCAAGGATTAAGAAGAAGAAAAGAAAATTCAAAATAACTAAAATAAGACCAGACCAAGGATTAATTAAGAAGAGGAAAAGAAAATTAAAAATGACTAAAATAAAACCAGACCAAGGATTAATTAAGAAGAAGAAAAGAAAATACAAAATGACTAAAATAAGACCAGACCAAGGATTAATTGAGAAGAAGAAAAGAAAATTCAAAATGACTAAAATAAGACCAGACCAAGGATTAATTAAGAAGAAGAAAAGAAAATTCAAAATGACTAAAATAAGACCAGACCAAGGATTAATTAAGAAGAAGAAAAGAAAATTTCAAATAACTAAAATAAGACCAGACCAAGGATTAATTAGGAAGAAGAAAAGAAAATTCAAAATGACTAAAATAAGACCAGACCACGGATTAATTAAGAAGAAGAAAAGAAAATTCAAAATGACTAAAATTAAGACAAGACCAAGGATTAAGAAGAAGAAAAGAAAATTCAAAATAACTAAAATAAGACCAGACCAAGGATTAATTAAGAAGATGAAAAGAAAATTCAAAATGACTAAAATAAAACCAGACCAAGGATTAATTAAGAAGAAAAAAAAAATTAAAAATGACTAAAAAAAGACCAGACCAAGGATTAATTATGAAGAAGAAAAGAAAATTCCAAATGACTAAAATAAGACCAGACCAAGCATTAATTAAGACGAAAAAAAGAAAATTCCAAATGACTAAAAAAAACACCAGACCAAGGATTAAGAAGAAGAAAAGAAAATTCAAAATAACTAAAATAAGACCAGACCAAGGATTAATTAAGAAGAAGAAAAGAAAATTCAAAATGACTAAAATGAGACCAGACCAAGGATTAATTAAGAAGAGGAAAAGAAAATTAAAAATGACTAAAATAAGACCAGACCAAGGATTAATTAAGAAGAAGAAAAGAAAATTCAAAATGACTAAAATAAGACCAGACCAAGGATTAATTAAGAAGAAAAGAAAATTCAAAATGACTAAAATAAGACCAGACCACGGATTAATTAAGAAGAAGAAAAGAAAATACAAAATGACTAAAATAAGACCAGACCACGGATTAATTAAAAAGAAGAAAAGAAAATTCAAAATGACTAAAATTAAGACAAGACCAAGGATTAAGAAGAAGAAAAGAAAATTCAAAATAACTAAAATAAGACCAGACCAAGGATTAATTAAGAAGATGAAAAGAAAATTCAAAATGACTAAAATAAAACCAGACCAAGGATTAATTAAGAAGAAAAAAAAAAATTAAAAATGACTAAAATAAGACCAGACCAAGGATTAATTATGAAGAAGAATAGAAAATTCCAAATGACTAAAATAAGACCAGACCAAGGATTAATTAAGACGAAAAAAAGAAAATTCCAAATGACTAAAAAAAACACCAGACCAAGGATTAAGAAGAAAAGAAAATTCAAAATAACTAAAATAAGACCAGACCAAGGATTAATTAAGAAGAAGAAAAGAAAATTCAAAATGACTAAAATGAGACCAGACCAAGGATTAATTAAGAAGAGGAAAAGAAAATTAAAAATGACTAAAATAAGACCAGACCAAGGATTAATTAAGAAGAAGAAAAGAAAATTCAAAATGACTAAAATAAGACCAGACGAAGGATTAATTAAGAAGAAAAGAAAATCAAAATGACGAAAAAAAATCCAGACCAAGGATTAATTAAGAAGAAGAAAAGAAAATTCAAAATGATTAAGATAAGACCATATCAAGGATTAAGACGAAGAAAAAAAAATTCAAAATAACAAAAATAAGACCAGACCAAGGATTAAATAAGAAGAAGAAAAGAAAATTCAAAATGATTAAAATAAAACCAGTCCAAGGATTAGTTAATAAGAAGAAAAGAAAATTCAAAATGACTAAAATAAGACCAGGCCAAGGATTAATTAAGAAGAAGAAAAGAAAATTCAAAATGACTAAAATAAGACCAGACCAAGGATAAATTTAGAAGAAAAAAATAAATTCAAAATGACTAAAATAAGACCCGACCAAGGATTAATTAATAAGAAGACAAGAAAATTCAAAATGACTAAAATAAGACCAGACCAAGGATTAATTAAGAAGAAGAAAACAAATTCAAAATGACTAAAATAAGACCAGACAAAGGATTAATTAAGAAAAAGAAAAGAAAATTCAAAATGACTAAAATAAGAACAGACCGAGCATTAATTAAGAAGAAGAAAACAAAATTCAAAATGACTAAAATAAGACCAGACCAAGGATTAATTAAGAAGAAGAAAAGAAAATTCAAAATGACAAAAATAAGACCATACCAAGGATTAATTAAGAAGAAAAAAATGGAAAACGACTAAAATAAGACCAGACAAAGGATTAATTAAGAAGACGAAAAGAAATTTTAAAATGACTAAAATAAACCAGACCAAGGATTAACTAAGAAGAAGAAAATAAAATTCAAAATGAGTTAACTTAAAATAGATCAAGAATTAATTAAGAAGAATTTAAGAAAATTATGTGTAAAATAAAAGAAGACCAACAATTAATTAAGAATAAAAGAAAATTCCAAATGATTAAAAAAAGACCTGACCAAGGATTAATTAAGAAGAAGAAAAGAAAATTCCAAATGACTAAAAAAAGACCAGACCAAGGATTAAATAAGAAGAAGAAAAGAAAATTCAAAATGACTAAAATAAAACCAGACCAAGGATTAATTAAAACAAAGAGAATAAATTCAAAATGACTAAAATAAGACCAGACCAAGGATTAATTAAGAAGAAGAAAAGAAAATTCCAAATGACTAAAAAAAGACCAGACCAAGGATTAATTAAGAAGAAGAAAAGAAAATTCCAAATGACTAAAATAAGACCAGACCAAGGATTAATTAAAACAAAGAGAATAAATTCAAAATGACTAAAATAAGACCAGACCACGGATTAATTAAGAAGAAGAAAAGAAAATACAAAATGACTAAAATTAAGACCAGACCAAGGATTAATTAAGAAGAAGAAAAGAAAATTCAAAATGACTAAAATAAGACCAGACCGAGGATTAATTAAGAAGAAGAAAAGAAAATTTCAAATAACTAAAATAAGACCAGACCAAGGATTAATTAGGAAGAAGAAAAGAAAATTCAAAATGACTAAAATAAGACCAGACCAAGGATAAATTTAGAAGAAAAAAATAAATTCAAAATGACTAAAATAAGACCCGACCAAGGATTAATTAATAAGAAGACAAGAAAATTCAAAATGACTAAAATAAGACCAGACCAAGGATTAATTAAGAAGAAGAAAACAAATTCAAAATGACTAAAATAAGACCAGACAAAGGATTAATTAAGAAAAAGAAAAGAAAATTCAAAATGACTAAAATAAGAACAGACCGAGCATTAATTAAGAAGAAGAAAACAAAATTCAAAATGACTAAAATAAGACCAGACCAAGGATTAATTAAGAAGAAGAAAAGAAAATTCAAAATGACAAAAATAAGACCATACCAAGGATTAATTAAGAAGAAAAAAATGGAAAACGACTAAAATAAGACCAGACAAAGGATTAATTAAGAAGACGAAAAGAAATTTTAAAATGACTAAAATAAACCAGACCAAGGATTAACTAAGAAGAAGAAAATAAAATTCAAAATGAGTTAACTTAAAATAGATCAAGAATTAATTAAGAAGAATTTAAGAAAATTATGTGTAAAATAAAAGAAGACCAACAATTAATTAAGAATAAAAGAAAATTCCAAATGATTAAAAAAAGACCTGACCAAGGATTAATTAAGAAGAAGAAAAGAAAATTCCAAATGACTAAAAAAAGACCAGACCAAGGATTAAATAAGAAGAAGAAAAGAAAATTCAAAATGACTAAAATAAAACCAGACCAAGGATTAATTAAAACAAAGAGAATAAATTCAAAATGACTAAAATAAGACCAGACCAAGGATTAATTAAGAAGAAGAAAAGAAAATTCCAAATGACTAAAAAAAGACCAGACCAAGGATTAAATAAGAAGAAGAAAAGAAAATTCCAAATGACTAAAATAAGACCAGACCAAGGATTAATTAAAACAAAGAGAATAAATTCAAAATGACTAAAATAAGACCAGACCACGGATTAATTAAGAAGAAGAAAAGAAAATACAAAATGACTAAAATTAAGACCAGACCAAGGATTAATTAAGAAGAAGAAAAGAAAATTCAAAATGACTAAAATAAGACCAGACCGAGGATTAATTAAGAAGAAGAAAAGAAAATTTCAAATAACTAAAATAAGACCAGACCAAGGATTAATTAGGAAGAAGAAAAGAAAATTCAAAATGACTAAAATAAGACCAGACCACGGATTAATTAAGAAGAAGAAAAGAAAATTCAAAATGACTAAAATTAAGACAAGACCAAGGATTAAGAAGAAGAAAAGAAAATTCAAAATAACTAAAATAAGACCAGACCAAGGATTAATTAAGAAGATGGAAAGAAAATTCAAAATGACTAAAATAAAACCAGACCAAGGATTAATTAAGAAGAAGAAAATAAAATTCAAAATGAGTTAACTTAAAATAGATCAACAATTAATTAAGAATAAAAGAAAATTCCAAATGATTAAAAAATGACCAGACAAAGGATTAATTAAGAGGAAGAAAAGAAAATTCAAAATGACTAAAATAAGACCAGACCAAGGATTAATTAAGAAGAAGAAAAGAAAATTCCAAATGACTAAAATAAGACCAGACCAAGGATTAAGAAGAAGAAAAGAAAATTCAAAATAACTAAAATAAGACCAGACAAAGGATTAATTAAGAAGATGAAAAGAAAATTCAAAATGACTAAAATAAAACCAGACCAAGGATTAATTAAGAAGAAAAAAAAAATTAAAAATGACTAAAATAAGACCAGACCAAGGATTAATTATGAAGAAGAAAAGAAAATTCCAAATGACTAAAATAAGACCAGACCAAGGATTAATTAAGACGAAAAAAAGAAAATTCCAAATGACTAAAAAAAACACCAGACCAAGGATTAAGAAGAAGAAAAGAAAATTCAAAATAACTAAAATAAGACCAGACCAAGGATTAATTAAGAAGAGGAAAAGAAAATTAAAAATGACTAAAATAAAACCAGACCAAGGATTAATTAAGAAGAAGAAAAGAAAATACAAAATGACTAAAATAAGACCAGACCAAGGATTAATTGAGAAGAACAAAAGAAAATTCAAAATGACTAAAATAAGACCAGACCAAGGATTAATTAAGAAGAAGAAAAGAAAATTTCAAATAACTAAAATAAGACCAGACCAAGGATTAATTAGGAAGAAGAAAAGAAAATTCAAAATGACTAAAATAAGACCAGACCACGGATTAATTAAGAAGAAGAAAAGAAAATTCAAAATGACTAAAATTAAGACAAGACCAAGGATTAAGAAGAAGAAAAGAAAATTCAAAATAACTAAAATAAGACCAAACCAAGGATTAATTAAGAAGATGAAAAGAAAATTCAAAATGACTAAAATAAAACCAGACCAAGGATTAATTAAGAAGAAAAAAAAAATTAAAAATGACTAAAATAAGACCAGACCAAGGATTAATTATGAAGAAGAAAAGAAAATTCCAAATGACTAAAATAAGACCAGACCAAGGATTAATTAAGACGAAAAAAAGAAAATTCCAAATGACTAAAAAAAACACCAGACCAAGGATTAAGAAGAAGAAAAGAAAATTCAAAATAACTAAAATAAGACCAGACCAAGGATTAATTAAGAAGAAGAAAAGAAAATTCAAAATGACTAAAATGAGACCAGACCAAGGATTAATTAAGAAGAGGAAAAGAAAATTAAAAATGACTAAAATAAGACCAGACCAAGGATTAATTAAGAAGAAGAAAAGAAAATTCAAAATGACTAAAATAAGACCAGACGAAGGATTAATTAAGAAGAAAAGAAAATCAAAATGACGAAAAAAAATCCAGACCAAGGATTAATTAAGAAGAAGAAAAGAAAATTCAAAATGACTAAGATAAGACCATATCAAGGATTAAGACGAAGAAAAAAAAATTCAAAATAACAAAAATAAGACCAGGCCAAGGATTAAATAAGAAGAAGAAAAGAAACTTCAAAATGATTTAAATAAAACCAGTCCAAGGATTAGTTAATAAGAAGAAAAGAAAATTCAAAATGACTAAAATAAGACCAGGCCAAGGATTAATTAAGAAGAAGAAAAGAAAATTCAAAATGACTAAAATAAGACCAGACCAAGGATAAATTTAGAAGAAAAAAATAAATTCAAAATGACTAAAATACGACCCGACCAAGGATTAATTAATAAGAAGACAAGAAAATTCAAAATGACTAAAATAAGAACAGACCGAGCATTAATTAAGAAGAAGAAAAGAAAATTCAAAATAACTAAAATAAGACCAGACCAAGGATTAATTAAGAAGAAGAAAAGAAAATTCAAAATGACAAAAATAAGACCATACCAAGGATTAATTAAGAAGAAAAAAATGGAAAACGACTAAAATAAGACCAGACAAAGGATTAATTAAGAAGACGAAAAGAAATTTTAAATTACTAAAATAAACCAGACCAAGGATTAACTAAGAAGAAGAAAATAAAATTCAAAATGAGTTAACTTAAAATAGATCAAGAATTAATTAAGAAGAATTTAAGAAAATTATGTGTAAAATAAAAGAAGACCAACAATTAATTAAGAATAAAAGAAAATTCCAAATGATTAAAATAAGACCTGACCAAGGATTAATTAAGAAGAAGAAAAGAAAATTCCAAATGACTAAAAAAAGACCAGACCAAGGATTAAATAAGAAGAAGAAAAGAAAATTCAAAATGACTAAAATAAGACCAGACCAAGGATTAATTAAAACAAAGAGAATAAATTCAAAATGACTAAAATAAGACCAGACCAAGGATTAATTAAGAAGAAGAAAAGAAAATTCCAAATGACTAAAAAAAGACCAGACCAAGGATTAAATAAGAAGAAGAAAAGAAAATTCCAAATGACTAAAATAAGACCAGACCAAGGATTAATTAAAACAAAGAGAATAAATTCAAAATGACTAAAATAAGACCAGACCACGGATTAATTAAGAAGAAGAAAAGAAAATACAAAATGACTAAAATAAGACCAGACCACGGATTAATTAAGAAGAAGAAAAGAAAATTTCAAATAACTAAAATAAGACCAGACCAAGGATTAATTAAAACAAAGAGAATAAATTCAAAATGACTAAAATAAGACCAGACCACGGATTAATTAAGAAGAAGAAAAGAAAATACAAAATGACTAAAATAAGACCAGACCACGGATTAATTAGGAAGAAGAAAAGAAAATTCAAAATGACTAAAATAAGACCAGACCACGGATTAATTAAGAAGAAGAAAAGAAAATTCAAAATGATTAAAATTAAGACAAGACCAAGGATTAAGAAGAAGAAAAGAAAATTCAAAATAACTAAAATAAGACCAGACCAAGGATTAATTAAGAAGATGAAAAGAAAATTCAAAATGACTAAAATAAAACCAGACCAAGGATTAATTAAGAAGAAGAAAATAAAATTCAAAATGAGTTAACTTAAAATAGATCAACAATTAATTAAGAATAAAAGAAAATTCCAAATGATTAAAAAAAGACCAGACAAAGGATTAATTAAGAGGAAGAAAAGAAAATTCAAAATGACTAAAATAAGACCAGACCAAGGATTAATTATGAAGAAGAAAAGAAAATTCAAAATGACTAAAATAAGACCAGACCAAGGATTAATTATGAAGAAGAAAAGAAAATTCCAAATGACTAAAATAAGACCAGACCAAGGATTAATTAAGAAGAAGAAAGAAAATTCAAAATGACTAAAATAAGACCAGACCAAGGATTAATTAAGAAGAAGAAAAGAAAATTCAAAATGACTAAAATAAGACCAGACCAAGGATTAATTATGAAGAAGAAAAGAAAATTCCAAATGACTAAAATAAGACCAGACCAAGGATTAATTGAGAAGAAGAAAAGAAAATTCAAAATGACTAAAATAAAACCAGACGAAGGATTAATTAAGGAGAAGAAAAGATAATTATAAATGACTAAAATAAGACCAGACCAAGGATTAATTAAGACGAAGAAAAGAAAATTCCAATTGACTAAAATAAGACCAGACTAAGGATGAAGAAGAAGAAAAGAAAATACAAAATAACTAAAATATGACCAGACCAATGATTAATTAAGAAGAAGAAAAGAAAATTCAAAATGACTAAAATAAGACCAGACCAAGGATTAATTAAGAAGAAGAAAAGAAAATTCAAAATGACTAAAATAAGACCAGACCAAGGATTAATTAAGAAGAAGAAAAGAAAATTCAAAATGACTAAAATAAGACCAGACCAAGGATTAATTAAGAAGAAGAAAAGAAAATTCAATATGACTAAAATAAGACCAGACCAAGGATTAATTAAGAAGAAGAAAAGTAAATTCAAAATGACTAAAATAAGACCAGACCAAGGATTAAATATGAAGAAGAAAAGAAAATTCCAAATGACTAAAATAAGACCAGACCAAGGATTAATTGAGAAGAAGAAAAGAAAATTCAAAATGACTAAAATAAAACCAGACCAAGGATTAATTAAGACGAAGAAAAGAAAATTCCAATTGACTAAAATAAGACCAGACGAAGGATGAAGAAGAAGAAAAGAAAATACAAAATAACTAAAATAAGACAAGACCAAGGATTAATTAAGAAGAAGAAAAGAAAATTCAAAATGACTAAAATAAAACCCAACCAAGGATTAATTAAGAAGAAGAAAAGAAAATTCAAAATGACAAAAATAAGACCATACCAAGGATTAATTAAGAAGAAAAAAATGGAAAACGACTAAAATAAGACCAGACAAAGGATTAATTAAGAAGACGAAAAGAAATTTTAAAATGACTAAAATAAACCAGACCAAGGATTAATTAAGAAGAAGAAAAGTAAATTCAAAATGACTAAAATAAGACCAGACCAAGGATTTAATATGAAGAAGAAAAGAAAATTCCAAATGACTAAAATAAGACCAGACCAAGGATTAATTGAGAAGAAGAAAAGAAAATTCAAAATGACTAAAATAAAACCAGACCAAGGATTAATTAAGACGAAGAAAAGAAAATTCCAATTGACTAAAATAAGACCAGACTAAGGATGAAGAAGAAGAAAAGAAAATACAAAATAACTAAAATAAGACAAGACCAAGGATTAATTAAGAAGAAGAAAAGTAAATTCAAAATGACTAAAATAAAACCAAACCAAGGATTAATTAAGAAGAAGAAAAGAAAATTCAAAATGACTAAAATAAGACCAGACCAAGGATTAATTAAGAAGAAGAAAATAAAATTCAAAATGACTAAAATAAGACCAGACCAAGGATTAACTAAGAACAAGAAAAGATAATTAAAAATGACTAAAATAAGACCAGACCAAGGATTAATTAAGAAAAAGAAAAGAAAATTCAAAATGACTAAAATAAGACCAGACCAAGGATTAATTAAGAAGAAGAAAAGAAAATTCAAAATGACTAAAATAAGACCACACCAAGGATTAATTAAGAAGAAGAAAAGAAAATTCAAAATGACTAAAATAAGACCAGACCAAGGATTAATTAAGAAGAAGAAAAGAAAATTCAAAATGTGTAAAGTAAGATTGGTCGAAGGATTAATTAGGAAGCAACAATTATTCACAGTGAGTAAAATAAGACCAGACAAACGATTAATTAGGAAGAAGAAAATAAAAGCTCAATCAGTAAAATATGACTGGACCAATTATTAATGAAGAGGAAGAAAAGGAAATTCACAATGAGTGAAATAAGACTAGACCAAGGATTAATTTTTTAAAATTCACAACAAGTTAAATATGATTAGACCATCAATTAATTAAGAAGAATAAAAGTAAATTTCCAATCAGTAAAATAAGAGCAAGGAATAATTAGGAAGAAGGAAAAAAATTCACCATGAGTATAATATGTCCAGACCAATAATAAGTTGAGAAGAACAAAAGAAAATTTGAAATGAGTAAAAAAGGCTAGACCAACGAATAATTGAAAAATGTGAAGATAATTTATAATGAGTAAAATAAAACCAGACAAAGGATTATTCAAGAAGAAACGAAAATGCACAATGAGTAAAATAGGATTAATTAAGAAAAAATATTTCACAATGTGTAAAAAAAAGACCAGACCAATGATTAATTGAGAATAAGAAAAGAAAATCCACAATGAGTAACAAAAGAGTAGAGCCACGAATAATTGAGAAGAAAAGGAAATTCAAAATGAGTAAAATAAGATTAGACCAAGGATTATTGAAGAAGAAAAAAAAAGAAAATTTATAATGAGCAAAATAAGACCAGACCAACGATAAAAAAAGAAGAAAAAAAAGAAAATTCATAATAAGTAAAGTAAGACCAGACCAACAATTAATTAGCAAGAAGAAAGGAAAATTCACAAAGAGAAAAATAAGACAAGACCAATGATTAATTGAGAAGAAAAGAAAATTTGCAATCAGTAAAATAGTTACTAGACCAAGGATTACTTAAGAAGAAGAAAAGGAAATTCACAATCTGTAAGATAGAATCAGACCAACGATTAATTAAGAAGAAAAAAAATTCTTAATGAGTCAAATCAGACCAGACCAACGATTAATTAATTATGTAGAAAAAAGAAAATTCACAACGAGTAAAATAAAACCAAACCTACAATTCATTGAGAAGAAAAGAAAAATTATAATGAGTACAATAAGACCAGACCAAGGATTAAACAAGGATTATTTAAGAAGAAGAAGAAAAATCACAATGAGTAAAATAAGACCAGACCAGCGATTAATTAAGAAGAAAAGGAATTTTGGAAACCGTAAAATAAGGCTAGACCAAGGATTAATTAAGAAGGAAAGAAAATTTGGATTGCGTAAAATATTCGACCAAGGATTAATAAAGAAGAAGAAAAAAATCACAATCAGTAAAATAAGACTAGACAAATGATTACTTCAGAAGAAGAAAACAAAATTAACAATGAATAAGATAAGATTAGACCAATGATTGATAAAAAAAGGAAATGATAATTCACATTGAGTAGAATTAAACTAGACCAACGATGAAAAAGAAGAATAAAGAAAATTCATAGTGAATACCAGACCAAGAATTAATTAAGAAGCAGAAAAGGAAATTTGCAATCAGTAAAATAAGACTAGTTCAAGGATTAATTTAGAAGAAAAGAAAATTTGGAATCAGTAAAATAACACTAGACCAGGGATTGTTTAAGAAGAAGGAAAGAAAATTTACAATCAGTAAAATAAGACCAGACAAACAAGAATTAAGAAGAACAAAAAAAAATCACAAACATAGAAAATTTGCAATCTCAAAAATAGTACTAGACCAACGATTAATTAAGAAGAAGAAAAGAAAATTCACGAGTAAAATATAGACCATTGTGAATTAATCACGATCAATTAAAAAGAAAGGATTAATTAAGAAGAAAAGAAAATTCCAGCTGGACTTATTTTGCTCATTATGAATTTTCTTTTCTTCTTAATCATTCTCAATAGTTTAAATAAGTCTAGACCAAGGATTAGTTATGAAGAAGAAAAAAAGAAAATTCACAATGAGTAAAATAAGACTAGACCAAGGATTAATTAAGAAGAAAAGAAAATTCATAATGAGTAAATTAAGACCAGACCAATGATTAATTTAGATGATGGAACGATAATTTACAATGAGTAAAATAATACCAGACCAACGATTAATTAAGAAGAGGAAAAGAATGTTCACAATGAGTAAATTAAGTCTAGACCAACGATTAAATATGATGAAAAAAAGAAAATTTGCAATATATAAAAAAAGACCAGACCAACGATTAATTAAGAAGAAAATAAAATTTGCAATCAGTAAGATAAGACCTGGCCAAGGATTAATTAAGAAGAAAAGATAATTCATAATGAGTAAGATAAGAGTAGACCAACGATTAATTAAGTAGAAAAGAAATTTTACTATGAGTAAAATAAGACTCGACCAAGGATCAATGAAGAAGAAAAATAAAAAAAAGTAACAATGCGTTAAATAAGACTAGACCAAGGATTAATAAAGAAAAAGAAAAGAAAATTCACGATAAGTTAAAAAGATTAGACCAAGTATCAATTAAGAAGAAGAAAAGAAAATTTGCAATCAGAAAAATAAGACTAGAACAAGAATTAATTTAGAAAAGAAAGTTCACAATGAGTAAATTAAGTCTATACCAAGGAATAATTAAGACGCAGAAAATAAAATTTCCAATGAGTAAAATAGTACTTCACCAAAGAATGATTAAGAAAAAAAAAGATTATTTACAATAAGTAAAATAAGAGTAGACCACGTATTAATTAGGAAGAAAAATTTGTTATCCGATGGATTTTTCTAATTCAGTTTGATAACAAAAATTAAATAAGTACCAATATTATCCCCGAGGGCTAAAAAATCTGTGAAACACGACAGTGACGGTGATACCAAGGGTAATTTTATTTGTTCCCCCACAATTTATGTTGGCTCATTACTGAAAAGCAAATGAGGTATAAGACGTGAAACGACGCTGACAAAAGAACATTCAAAATAAAGCAGTACAAACAAAATTAGATTTATAAATCAACAAATACATGAAAAAGAAAACTTTACAAATATTCTAATAATGTCTACTGAATATTCCTCTGTGTGTGCATGTGGTGAATGTGCGTAACTAATAGGAATATTGTGGGAAAAGACTAAAGTGTCCTGTAGAATATAAAATGTATGTGGACTAAATATTTCATGCAAGGTATCGATATACAAAAATAGAGCCATGTATTTTAGGAGGCATGTGTCTTCTTCCATGTTGGTTGTTTGTCTCTTTCGGGTTTGATAAAATTTCTGTGGCTGTGTTCGAGACTGGAAGAAGTCTAACCGAAAAGGCAGAAAAAAAAAGAAAAAAATTGCAGAATGTATACGCACCTGTACCATATTCACAATTAACGCTATGTGCGAAATGGACATATAATGTTCATAACGATAGAACATAGGAATCTCGAAATTCGAAAACACGTAACGACTTCTTGTTTAGGTACGAAACCTTTTTATTAACTTTGAGTTAAAGGTTTCGACGTAAGGAGGAGAGACACAATCTTCTATGCGTCTGCGAGCTCCAAAAGTCGAACCTCTTCGTTTGGCGTCTAGTACTCGACTCCCTAACATTCTTCAAATCTCCACAAACCTCTGCGCGCTTCCGGCGCATGTCTTATATTGTCATCTACTGCATCATAACGACACAATAATAAAGACGCAGGAAGACTTCTTTAACAAAATATTTACCTCTCGCAAGGGTTCGAAAAGGGTTACTCAAGGTTTGTGTGTGAGAGGGAGCAGGAGACCGAACAGAACTGAAATATTTTGATCAACATTGTGTCGTTCTCGTTCTCCTGATGCTCAACTGGAGGCCCTGGGGTCCACTCTGCTGGGTGCTGGCTTTCTTTAATGCATCTTATCAGCAACTTCTCTGGTCCCCAAACTCCATCGGGTTTCCTGAGGCCCCCCTCGGCCAGGTGTGGCTTTCCCTACCACAACTCGTCTATAACTCCGTCTCCAACTGTAACTGCAACTGTCTTGACTTCTGTCTTGACTGAGTTATATAATAGTTCAACGCCCACTCGATCGCCCACTCGATCTTTGAAATCGCATGTTTGATCATCATCAAGCGGAAATAACTATTATGCAGTTCACAGGTCACTCTCTTCCAGTGCGTCAGTCTATGAGTGTACCATGGAAATTTTTTACCTCGTCCCATTTCATCAGCCAATTTCAGCCCACGCGATTTCCTCTCATAACTGCCATTAGAATGTGTCCCTTCCCTCCGGTGCATCACCTTGGAATGGCATTTTTGGCCGGGTCAAAGGCCAAAACACAACACGTGACGCCACTCGCACCCTGTCACCCGTTTTGTCTCGGAGTATTGTAACATCTGAGAGACACCTCCATCCGCCCGTGCGCGCCCGTGTTAACACCTGCCTCTATGTTGCACCAACTAACCCAGGTGCTGAGCCGAAAGGTTCTTAGCCTAACTAAACCCAAAGGCATGAACCGAAATCCCTCGGCTATTATATAACATACCTATCTAACCACAAATAAAATCATTTGTCATCGATGATGACAAATTATTTTCTTAAACTATTGTGCCGCCCCTCCTCAAGTCGAACTGAGCAACAAAGTCTTCAGCAATACAATTTCAACAAAATAATACAACAAAAAACATGTGTCAGTCCCAAGCTCAAAAGTCACTGAAATAAAAAATTAAAAGTGTTCGTATTGTCCTTCGTTTTCTTTTCTTTTTCTTTTTTTTTTCTTTTTCCGACCACATTTTCTGGTTCTTTTTTCTCTCTTTTTTTTATTTTTATTTTTTCAACAGTCACTCGTTCGGCATGTATATTTTTTCAATCTTTAATTTATTCTCTTATTTTTTTTTTAAATCTCAGGTCAATTGCTCATTATGTCTTTTGCACTTTTGCCTTCCTTTTACGCCCGTACTCATTACTTCTAACTTTATATCTCCTTCTCCTGTAATCTCTGTCATTAATTGATGTACACATTTTAACCTTCCACAATCGAGCATACCAAGATACTTGTTTCCCCGTTTTTTCCAACTTTTGACCACCATCAAACGGTCTATCTCACATCTTTTCAACAGCTTACGAGTACCCTTCTTTCTTATCTTCTTTCTTTCTTTCTTTCGCCCTTAAGATACCGGGTGTTCTTTTCTAAACCACCCAAACCTTTAGCTCACTCAATAAAATTTCTCCCTCGACACAACTCAAAATCGTGTCCGCGAATTTTCCAAACACATCCAATGAGATCACCAGAACTCCGCTCACATCTTAAATATCCAATCTCTAAACGCTTTTTTTCCGAACATCTTCCCCAACAAAACCTCACAGTGGGGAACTCACAAAATAACTGTCTGCCTTGTCAGACAAAAGAAACATCCTTCTCTTCGTTTCTCTGCCTCTATGGCGAGATCTCCAAGACAATTTTCCAGTCGATACGGACAACAAAACGTCCGAAGCATTCCAACCGTGCCTCCAACTTCGTCGGACGCGACAACTTAAATAAAACCCGGCCTGATTTCTTCAGCGCCCAAAATATCGATTCTCCAACATCGAAACCTGTCCCAAAGGTCCTAACTACAGATATGCGAAATTTTTCCGACAATCACATCGATGAGCGAAATCTCCAAGGTCTCGAATCAAAATTCTAATCTCCGAATATTATTAGCCCGGACCACCAACAAGTTACTACAAATTTTCATTCATAAAAAACGTTATTTACTACAAACTTCACCTACAATGACCCTGTCTATCGTAAAATTCATTCATAAAAATATTGTTTATTAAGGCTGTCCATCATGTGCGCGACACAATCCTCTGTCCACACAGCGACCATCTTTCTTTCTTCTTCTCTGCCACTGTTAGCTTAATTCTCTGTTACTCTTTCTTTTTCTCCCCCCACCACGGTACAAAGTCACATACAGTAGTAATCATAATTTTCTATGCTACCAACGATTTTTTTTTTAATTTTAGAATTATTTCCAAAACTATCCTCCACAACCATTCAAACTCTATTCGTAAATTAAACACTGACAGACGTAAATGAACAAATACCTTCTTATTCTTTTTCTTTTCTTCATGCCTTTTTTTCTTGGAGTTGAGTTATGTTACTTCTTTTTTCTTTTCTTTTCACGTCTTTTTTTTTCTTTTGGGGTTGCGCTGTTTTTCTGCTTCTTCTCTTTTCGGTGTTGGACTTTTCTCCTTTTTCATTCTGGTGGGGGGTGTTGCATTTATTCTTTTTGTTTTTTATCTCTTTTCCTTGCTTCTTATTTTCTGGGGGCCTTGTGTTTTCTCTCTCTCCTTCGATCGCCTGAACAAGCCGCTCCAAAATAGATTCCTCGTTGTTCTTAGCCGCTTCTCTGATCGTCTCCGTGAAACCATGGTAATCCAGTCGTACTATACGCATAATACGGATATGCCTAGCTCTGGCGCCAAATAATCATATGTACCATCAGCAGATACGGTTATTTGGGAAGTGGACATATAATGTTCATAACGATAGAACATAGGAATCTCGAAATTCGAAAATACATAACGACTTCTTGTTTAGGTACGAAACCTTTTTATTAACTTTGAGTTAAATGTTTCGACGTAAGGAGGAGAGACACAATCTTCTATGCTGTCTTATTCATTTGGCCCCCATCACGTGAGCCCCCATAGGGCGCACGTTCGCCTTGCGTCTTCGAGCTCCAAAAGTCGAACCTCTTCGTTTGGCGTCTAGTACTCGACTCCCTAACATTCTTCAAATCTCCACAAACCTCTGCGCGCTTCCGGTGCGTAACGTCACTCGCACTCCGCCACCCGTTTTGTCTCGGAGTATTGTAACATCTGAGTGACACCTCCATCCGCCTGTGCGCGCCCGCGTTAACACCTGCCTCAATGTTGCACCCAACTAACCCATGTGCTGAGCCGAAAGGTTCTCAGCCTAACTAAACTCAAAGTCATGAACCGAAATCCCTCGGCTATTATATAACAGCACTCATGTTACTCGTATTGAATGGTGTCTTACTAACTGGCGTGGTCAAGTTGTTTCTGGAAGTCGAAATGAAGAGAGAGAGAGATATAGAGAGAGAGTGCTGTCTCTGGAAGTTAAAATGTGAGAGAGAGAGAGTTTGTATGTGTGTGCGTGTGTGTGTGTGAGCTGTCTCTGTAAGTCACAGTGTAAGAGAGAGTGTGTGTGTATGTGCTGTCTCTGTAAGTCACAATAAAGATAGGAAGAGAGAGAGTGTGGTCTCTGGAAGTTGAAATGTAACTGAGAGAGAGAGAGAGAGAGACAGAGAGAGTGTGTGTGTGTGTGTGTGTGTGTGTGTGTGTGTGTGTGTGTGTGTGTGTGTGTGTGTGCTGTCTCTGGAAGTCAAAATGGAGAGAATGAGTTCTTGGAAAAGGAGAATATACATAGGCAATCCTTGTCGGCTCCAAATGCGCCCGATAAAATCAAAGTTGCGGACATAGTTGTGAGCACAAATCACGTTACTTTCCTGGCCAATAGGTTCCCCAGACTGATTAGTTTACCGACATCTGCCATCTTTGTTTCGGGAATAAGTGGCATCACGGCCATTTTAAATGTAGGAGTGTAAATCCTATAAGATTTTTAAAAATCCATTTAAAACTGATGTAAAAATATGGGAAGGGATAAAATACTGTTGAATACTCGTTTCCCCACACCTTTTTAATGATCCAATATCTGTACGTTTGAAAGTCTGACCAAGGGAGATTTTTGCAGTATTATTATTTTGCAGGTATTATTTTTTTCCCTGGCCTATCTTTATTTTTTTCAAGATACAAGATATATTGTAAAACAAATTTTTTGGTAAATTTCAAAACTGAATAAGCAGTAAAATTACTAAGTTAACCAAGTCTTCTGACATGTGAAATTTCAAAAGTTTCCCACTCTTACTATTCAGTTATTTTTCGATCTATAAATAGAAAAGGATTTCATATCAACGTAACGACCGCTGAGAGTGGCCTTTGAATACAAAATTTTTATATACTTGTGCGGCATCTTTAAAGTTATAATGCTTTAAATAGGAGAGATTAGAAAAAGAATTATCTTTACGCATCAAAACCAGAGTTATAGTGTTTTGCTTTGTTTTTTGCTGTTCCTTTTTTGTATTGTTTTTTTGTTTGTTTGTTTGTTTGCTCAGCGAAAAGTGTCTTCAGTTTTTAAAACCTAAGACTAATTGATGATTCGATCTTTGAATATAAACGATTTTTAAAGTTCTTGATTTATTATATAAAAATAGTTCCACGATCTCTCTTCTTTAAAAAGGATAAAGTTATTTTAGAATTTAAGGCTTTCTAAGACATTTTATTTTTTATCGATTTTTATCACTGTATCTATGGGCTATTTGTAAATGCTCTTCATTATTGAATAACTTTATGCAAATATTCACGGGTCAAAAACATAGAATTATGTTTATTTTTCTATATATTACTAAGATGATCTTCATGTCCGTATATGTGTATGGATGGATGTATGCAACAGTAAACTAGCAAAAATGTTGAAACTTGTTAATTCGGCAGGTAATGTCTGCTCGAATCTGATTGGCTGTTTTGAAATTGTGCTGTTAATCCCCATCCCTACTGTTATTTGAGTCCCACCAAGGGGTCTCCATTTTTTCATCACGAACAAGGTTCTGCCTGGCTCTCTCTTTTTGCTTTGCGAGGTCTTGTTTATTCACTTTCAACTTTAGGCAGTTTTTCTTGAGCAAGGTGGCTTGAGTAAAAGGCCCATTAGTCGCTTAGGCTAAGCTTCTTTTACCTGCAGGGTTTTGATTGTTATTTGTTGAAACAATGAGCCTACTGTAGGCTATTTGTGGTTTTAGTATGTTGTCCCCTTCAAAATAAAAAAAGTTGAGTAATGTCTGGAGGCGGTATTATTGGACTTTTGCTGACAAAAAAAGCTATTGGCCGGGTCAGAAGACGTGGCAAAAATCTCCGTAGAATCAGCAGAAGAAAATTCGAGTTGAAACAAAATTTACTCATCTCTAAAGGAGGAAGTAATAGTCTACTCGAAGTTCACTTAAAGAAATAGTAAAATCGTTTTCAATAAGTCTACACAGGAAACAAGAAGAACACGTTTGTCCAAGTTGATTCTACATAAGAAGGAGAAACCCTAAAAAATTAACTTCTAAATGAACTTTGACATAAAATACCAAAGAAAGGTATTTTATCATTAACAAAAGTTAAAATGACAGTGGTGGACGGCATTGCTTCGAGCAAGTCAGTCGTATTTCTTTAGACCCTTCTTTTCATGGTTATAATATTGTCGTTACTTGAATGTATGTTTTTGACAAAGAGAGTGGAAAATATTCAAAGTCGGATTTTGTAAAGTTTATTTCTCTCGAAATAAATTACTTTGTTGGAACTTGTTTTTGTTTTTAAAAAATATAGACACGCTTCTCTTTCAGATAGCAAAATTTAGCATCACTATTACCCTTTTTTATCTACCTTATTTTTTATAAATTTCTCGACCTCTTTGCCAACTCTGACAGTTATTGCTAGATATCTTGGGCTAGGCAGAGATAAAGCCAAGCATATTTTTTGAATTGACCCCATTTCTCATAAAAATTACACAGATTTTTATTACATTCTAAATACGTTCTGAAAATATAGCAATTTCTAGTACCAATTTACGATGTAAATTTTTATTCTTCCTAATTAATATGACGCAGATTAAATGGCTATGAGAAAATCCTTCACCTCTCCATGAATAAAAGCATTGTTGTATACCAATGAAGGAATGAATGAAGAGAGCGTAACACATTTCTTCATAAAAAAAAATATCTCTTCTTTATTACTCGAAAGGTTGAAATTGGCTGTAAGTGACACAGAGAGATTGGCTGTAAGAGACACAGAGAGATTAAAACTAACGAAGGACTGCTATATTGACACCATACCGTCTTATACCCATTTCTTAACGCGAGGCCTCTTGGTGCCCCAGGGCTGTGTCCAAAGCGGCTTCTGCTCAGACTGCTCGCTACTCTTGACTGACCCTCTTGACTCCCCTGTCCGAGCGTGTCTATGTATATATAATATTCATACCGCCTAGCGTTTCTTCTGGTTCTCTCTCCAGTTCTCAACGTACTTGATCAACTTCTGTAGTTCTCTTGTTTACACAGCTGGAACATCCTGTTTACGGAATCCACAATAACCGGTTTTCAAGGGTCAATATGCAACACATCTATATCTTCATGGACGACTGTTAAAACTGAAATTCAATGAACTTCAGTGGACTCGTGTACTATGTGTGTTAATTGGATCTAGTAAATATTTTCCCTTAACAAAAGTTGTTGTTGTTTGATTGTTTGTTTTTTGTTTGTTTTCATGGAATTATTTTGTTTATTACTCGTGGTTTTATAAAAGCAGTATTCGATAGAATAAAATTTCATGATTAAAGTTCCTTCATATAGGAATATATGTAACAATCATAAAAGTATCTCCGGAGTGGTTAATTGACATTAGCGGCATGTCAACTCGATGGCTGTATTTTATGCCAATGGGTTTGGGGATTTTGCTAAAAATGTTAGGCAATTTTATTTTATGCAGAAGAAATAGAATATAGAGGCGTTCGTAATATAACGGTTATAATAGTCGGAAGTGATTCGGCTTCCCGAATTCAAATCCTGAACTTGACAGTTTGAATTTTGCATATAGATAATATTCTTGGGAAAGGTATTAATCCAATTCTTATCCCTCCAGCAATGGGTAAATAGTAGGGCAGAACGAGCTCTTTAATTTTTGTATTACAACCAATCTAAGAAAAGGAAAACTGAATTCCAACCAGTTGTAAACTTGGAGAGGGATAGGCTCAACAAGGCTATTCGTGTTCCTGGGACACGTTCTTCCGACCAAACCAGCTTATGAGGTATGTCTATGTATCTCGTCTTTTATTTTTTCTCTTATTTAATTGGGTGCCCCGTTGTAGAATACGCCAATTGCATCTCTGCAGTGGAGACCACCCTCAATCAGAGTTTGGATATGACACGACAATAGTGAGGCTCTAGTTCTAGACCTTTGATAATATTGAATACTTTCTTCATTGCTATTTCTTCGAGATCCACTCTGACTCGCTGTCCCAAAATCCCATGTAGCAATTATCCTCTATTCCCTTTTATCTCCTATAAACAACTCGTCTACGCACATCTGTGATTATTTGTGCCCTAGCTTGATCCATTCGCTCTCAAATTCATCTTAAGTTTTCTCCGCCCTTAACTAGTTTACTTAACTATAACTGCGAATGCCTCATACGCTCGGGGGACCTTCCACATATATGACATTATCAAGCCACGACCGCACTCATCGGCGTATCATTTATTTACCGATTATTACTCTAATGATCAGTGGCAAACACGTCCTGGTTCCCATTGTTGAGGTTTTGCTCCCTTTTATTGGTAGATCTTGTTCACTCTATACTATCTCACTTTCCTCAAACTGGCTGTGAGGCTCGGAGAGAGGTAAATCCCTTCTCACTTCTGCCTGTTTTTATCTTTACCGACTCCTATCTATTTTCTTCTCAAAACCAAGTTTGCAGCTGAGGTAAGAGTATTTCCTCTTCCTCTTCCCACTCATTTGAGTTATCCTCGCTAAGTTACGAACTAGGAATACAAGGTCCTCTTATTTCTGGGGATTCCCTGATAGTTAACCTACCATGGTGGATTTTCCTTTCGTAATCTTCAGTCTCACTTTCTGTTTCTACCTCTGGTACCGTAGGTCCCTTTTCTCTTCCCAGTGGAATCTTCACTCCCTCTATGTGTTAGTGTGTCAAATTTTCTCTGGGCAACACAACCTCTTAGGCAGTCCCTTCCCAGTAATTTGTGTTCACTGTTGACTTCTCCATCTTCTGACAGTAACCATATCCTTCCGATTATCCCTGGTCTTCTCCCTATCAGCTTGATCCAACATCAAATCGGGACTCTTCATCCTCTACCCATTACAAGTGTCGGTCCCATCTCACTGATTGGTTTCCACCTTTATCTTACAGGTAGGCTCTCTTCCCTCTGCGATTATCAGTCATACTCATGTTCTCCTTCTTTCTTATTTCTGTGCTATCTTAGCCATTGAAGTCGGCAACAAAACTCTGTTACCCAGGCCTTAATCCAGACAGGACAATGCCTTTTCTCATGCCCCGGCTCTCTACAACACCAATGTTTCCACTGCGGAGAAATGACCAACTCAGCCGCCGGTTCAACAGGTTTTACAGTTAATTTCGCCTGGAAAGATATTCGCATTTCCCTTTCCTTGTCGGTACAACGCTTCTTATCGTGACCCAGCTTACCTAGTCATTTCAGGGTCGTTCTTGTATTGACCCAAAATGAACGGACACCGGTCCTGTAGCAAGCAAGACCAAGTCGTAGTCGGTTAACCCATAAATCAATTGCTTTTTCTGCCGGTCCTCTAACCAATCCTGCAGATTAACAGGGACACCACAATACTTTTCAAGCTCGAATTCTCCCATGGCAGGAAACTTATACTCTGTACTCATTTTTTATTATCTCAATTACACAAACTTATTCCTCTTAGGCCTATTACCGGCTGATTATTCAGAGAGAAAGGAAAACCAAAAAGTGTACTTGTAATATAATTAAGGTAATGATTTTTTGTATTAATCATTTTTCGTTTATTATATTTTATCATTTAGATTGGTAAAGTTTTGAACTAGTTGGTGTCTCTTAGTTCAGTTACCATAGTCAGATAGTGCACTCTTACGCCAACGCGGAAAGGATATGACAATCATCATCTGTCATAATAAGCCCCTAGACAGGAAATGGGACTGGACGGCCGATGGCATGATTTGAGAGGGTTGTTAACGCCGTACTCTGAAGAGATGATCCTGAGGATTTGAGGATTTTAAAAAGACGGGTAGTTGAACCCCGCGGTTGTTTTTTTTTATCTGATCAAAGTGAATTTAGATCAAGAGAGATGCACCGTGCGTGTGCGTGGGAGGGGGTCAGTATGGTATGGTTAGCATAGGCTTTTATGATTTTTGTCTCTTTTCTCGAGTCGCCAAGAACTGAAAGTAGAAAGAAATAAACTCGTTCGTACCGCCTGTATTTATATTATTATTGTTATTATTGATATCATTATGGCTATACAACATACTCACCTATCTTCTTTTGTCCGCACTTTCTCTGCCTTCGTTGTTCATCAATCTGAAATCACTAGGTCCCTTGATCCCACTGTAAATGCTTTACCGCTTCTTTCTCTTTCACAGTCGATCTTGGGTTCTCAACTCATACGTTTCCCGTTTTCCTGGGTCGTATCCTGGTCCAAATTACACCAATATAACAGGACGGGGTCTCACTTTGCCAAACACGAGAAAACACCATCTTCAATTCTCTAGGAAAATTTGTTGGGATAATACAGAATAATTTGCTATCCGCCCACATTGTGATCTGAAGATCCGGACAACGAATCAACTGCTAATTAGAATTCGACGAATCCACCGCATAATTAAGAAAAAATTGAGCCGTGAAAGAAAACAACACAGCGTTCGAACTACAATAGTATTTACTGTATACAAAGAAAATATCATTTAACCGTTTTTACATTATACAATTCTTAAGGAGACCGTCTGGTATTAGCTTATTTTTTAATCTTCTACTCTGGTAGCTTGGTACAAAGCAGTCCTCTCTCAGTCTGTCCAAGTCCTTGTCTTTGTCTCTCTCTATCTCTCTCTCTCTCTCTCTCTCACACACACACACACACACACACACACACACACACACACACACACACACACATTTACAGCCAATTTCGGACTTTCGAGAAATAAACAAGAGAGATAGTTATATTTCTATAAAGAAATATGTTACAGTCTCATAATTCCTTCATTGTTATACAATTGATTGGTACCAAAAGCTAGTTCATGTCCACATGGCACGATTTCGAAACAGATGGTTAAACCCTGTACAATCAAAGGTAGCAGCCGATGAAGGAAAAGAAAGAAAAACGGAGAGACGGAGGAAAAGAAAAACGAAAACGAAAGAGAAAAAAAAGCTCGAAAGTAAAGCAAACTTAGAAAACCGCAGAAAAGAAGGAAAATCAAGAAAAAAAAGGTAGAATTCAACGCATCAAGATAATTGAAAACGAAAAAGCTGGAAAAAAGCAAATACAAAAACAACAATGAAAATAGAAACGAAAAAGAAATTAACGAAAAAGAGAAGACGAGACCAGATTTATGAACAAGGTACATGGCTCATTTCTCAAAATCTTGTATTTTTGTCTTATCTGTCTCCTTCAAGATTTTAAGTGTTTGTGTACTAATAGAATTTGGCTGATTACAGAAAAAAATGGAAATCTTAATGAGTCTTATTTTTTTGCATGTTTGGTGCTGACTACTACTATACGTTGGTTTAACAGGGGTTTGGAAGATAGAGAGACAGAGGAGCGAGAAAAAAAGAGACATACGGACAGACAATTTGTGGTATAGACAATAAGAAAATAATGTTTCAGTGATCCTTTTTGACAAATGATGACAATTTTGTAATAACAAAATTTCAGGTGAGTGAGTCATTGGGATTTTTTACTTTTTGCGAATGAACTTTAATAGAAAATAGAAAATGCGGGTTTTCACATAGTAAGTTGGAACTTTTTATGAATGAAATCCTAGCGTAAGTCATAAATACGCATCGTGATAAAGTGGTTTGATATTAAGATTTCTTTTTCTGGTAGTATTCGATTCCGGACGTTCGAGAGATTTTGGTACGACTATGGTTAAAGAAGAGGCTCAGATAATTTTGGACCAATAGTTAGATGAGTGGAACGAGGTGTATAACGATAATGTGTCCGTGGATGAATCGGAAAATATCGAAAAGTTATAGAAATCGGACGTATCGGTAATCTCCCAGAGAGTAAGCAGAATTTTAGTGGGTGTTAGAGGCCAGACTATTGTTTTAGTTGAAGACGGTGAGCTTCACACCCATGTGTTGGAAGAAGAGATTATTTGAAATGTGGGATGGGAGTTAAGGTGGACGTAGCCGAATCTTCACCTGTCTCGGGGCGTGCGCTGGGAAATTCCCGACTCAGGTTCGAGTCGAACTTGAAAGAGAAATATAGATGAATAAATGGATAAATAAAGAAGTAAGCTCGTTAACCATTGAAAAAGAGGAGATATACCGACGGGCAGTGGGGAAAATTAGTGGAAAAAGGGTCGATGAAGACGGGAACATTTTGTGTTGTTTGGGAAGAGAATCCCCAGGAAATTTTATCTCACTTTTTGAAGTAAGCCAGGAACTGGTATTATGCTGTCGGAATAGGAAAAAAGGGAAAAAATGATGGTTGGATACGAGCCATGCTTATTTTGTGGTTACACTTACAAGGAAATGAAAAGGGTACACTAGTACCTAAGTTAGCTTGTATTAACGGAAGGTGGAGACTGACGTAAAATTTGGGAAGTAATGATTTTCAGATATAGAAAGAAGATAAAAATTAAGAGAGAAACGTACTGGGAATGAGAAATTGAACAGTGAAAAATAACAAAGAAAAAAGACAAACGTAAATGGACAGAAAAAAACGGCCAAGTAGAGGAAAAATTAAAGGAAAATAAAAGAATTTTTACAAGTTCTGGTAGTTGAACAGAAGCGAAGGGACAACTCAGCATTGAAGAAACAATATTTTTAGGATTCGAAAAAAAAAAAGAAAAAAAAACGAAAGAGACAGTTGGTACACACACAAACCCAATATCTTTGCATAAGAAAGAGAAAAAGAAGGAAGAGGAAGAGACATTTTTTAAAATAGAACTGACATAAACCTGAACATTTTTCTGAACTTTTTGACATTTTTTTTAGTTGTAAACTTCTTGTTGGACATTTTGTTTTGACTTGTTGCATTATCACTGACGACCAAGCGTGTGAAAATTTAGGAAGGTGGAATTATTAAAAGCAATAATTGATTAAGCAAAAAATCATTCGTGATAAAGTGTAACATATGGCTGATAGATATTTTTGGTGCGATATGTTTTGGTTCTTTGCTGCATGTATGTCAATTTATAATGCCATTTCGAGGTATTTTTTGAGCTATGGAGATATTGTTTTTTGAATTTTTGTGAAATCACCCACTTACTCCATATGGAATCCAGGCAAAATGTATTGCTGGAATGACTAGGGTCACGGGATTTGTTACCAGGATCTTGGGACCAAAACGTTGGTCCAGTGATGTACTTAGTTTTCTCAAGTAATTGCAGAGGAGGGTCCTATGGTGTTTTTTAATGGGATATGCAATTGTATCGTATTTTTATGCATGCATGTGGGATAGCCAACTGCTATGACAAGAAGTAATCTAAATTATAACTTGAACGAGCAAGTGTTACATAATGAAAATGTTTCCTTCTAAGAAGGGTTAGGGTTGTTTTATTTTTGCTGTTGTTGTCCTAGTGCATTTTTGTAAGAAGTAGGTGGAGAGAGAGATGGAGAGGCACGCGAAGAAAACGTCCCCCGGAGGACATTTTGAAATTTAGAGTAAGAAAGAGTGTTGCGTGTTGACCTTTGACAGACCCGTCAAGTTGAAGTTTACTAAACAGAATGTTTCAGCTATGTCAATAAGAGAACAGCGGAAGCAAGTCACAAGGGTTGACAGCCGAAAGTAGAACCAGAACGAACGCTAGGCGTTATGAAATTATATATACACAGATACCCACTGACAGAAAGATCAGTCTGTTAGTCAGAAGAGCAGCTAAGAAGTCTGCTGAGAGAAGCGAGCAGTTAGCAAGAAGGAAAAGCCAGGCGGACCTCGGCGACTCCCTGGTGACCCCCGGCTGAGAAGCTATCGTCAAAGAAACAAAGACGTAAAGCCCTGAATATAGAATCACAACGTGGGTTAAGAAAAGAGTCAATATAGCAGTCCTCCTTTAGTCTATGTCCGAGTCCTTCGTTCATTATGCCGCTATATAACACTGCCTGACTTCGATCTAGTCTCTCAATCAATCTCATCACTATCTCGTCTTTCGGGTCTCACTAACTCTGTTCTGACTATCTTTCGCATAGTCAGATCCCGACCTGACTCCCAACCAATCTAATTCCGTTTCTCTTTCCGTTCAATTTATTTATATTCATAGCTAGGTCAGGGCTTGTAGTAAATTCCACACCAAATTCCAGAGCTAGATTCAGCTATATAAGTCGCTTTTATCAGCCAGTTAACTTCGAAATGTCAATACTTTGATGATTTCTCTTTTTATCAACCAATCTTTAATTTTTTTCATAATAATGACCTTGAGATGTTAACATTTTGTTTTCCTAATTCTCTCTCGTCTGAATAATTTCGATCTTCACAAGTTCTTTTGATCAAGACACATTGTACATTTTTTCCTTTGATCACGATTTCATTACACTAGTTTCATAACAGAACTTTCGTCATAAAATAAACAACACAATTCTTTCTTTCCGTCGAAAAGCGATTATACATTCGCAACATATTTTCTCTTATCTTCTAAAATCCACATTAACCTTTTTTCTCTGGGAATTGAACTCATTCTGACGGTATAGACAAATTACTTACGTTAAACTAAATTATTAGTATTACATAGCAAGTCTTGAAACCATCTAACAGCATGCAAATAAATCTACTTATGCTAAATATCAATACTTAAAACCATTTAACTCAATTGAGCTATTGCTCGCTTAAAAATAATGTTACATACAAACTATTTGTTTACAAATTATATATACAAAATAGATAGATAGATTATGCATTAAATAACCGACAAGGGCTGGGATGCTATAAAACACAACCAACCATTTATCTGTGTGCAAATAAAGCTATTAGTATTACATAGCAATACTTGAAACAACTTTTTAGGTTTGGCGACCGTATTCAAGGGTGCTCAGAAGGTTCCTTTTTCAATAGCTACTACACCGAGGTGTAGGGCAGGGTGCCACTCCTTTCCTTGGCTTGCTCCACTATACCTTTGATATGTACCTTATAAAGCTGAGTGTTAAGCAAGGAAGTATCAAGTACCATTTTTAATGTCTTTGGTATGACGCAACCTTGGATCATTGGCGAAACTTTACTGTTAATAAAAAGACAAGTCTGACTCATTAAAAAATTGTTACCAACAAACTATTCTTTCACAAATTACGTATGTTTAATATATATATAATATATATGTATAAGCAGAATTTGGCATTAAATAACCTACAATGGTCGATATGCAGTGAAACAGAACTTACCAACTTATTTAATTGCGTACATTGTACTCTTAAATTATTACATTTTTGTAACATTGTACTCTTATATTATTATATTTTTGTGTAATTTCTTACGCGTGTTTTCACACGTTTATTTGATTTAGTATTCCTGTCTAATACAAATAATTTGAAAACAGATCCTTTTGGCCAAAAGAATTACCCCTCCAAGCCAAAGTGGACCAGGGATTAATGACAATGAAAGAGTATTCCACACTCCACAAAGCTCCAGAGCCTTACTATCAGAATCAGTTTAGGGTCATATCTAGAACAGGCAAAATGTAAAATAGCTAAAAACTTAAGATTGGCAATTGAAAATGTAGGGTCATCAACTTCTGGTCATTTCAATAAACAATTTTCTTATATAAGTTTATATTTTTATCTTATTTGTATTTTATTTTTTTTAATTGCTGAAAGTTTCTTTTTTCTTTATCATCTGACATCCTTATTTATTGTGTATTTTAAATTTAGGATAAGTTTAGTTTACCTAACTTAAACACATTCTAAAATGTCAAAACTGAACAGGATTGATAAAGGCCGGCCTGCTGTTGAGTTAAATGTCAATTTCGTTTTAATAATTTAATAATAAAACTTTTTTCTCTATATTGCATTTTTGCATTTTTTTCGAAACTGGCAAAAACAAAACAAAAAAGCACTATGCTTTATCCTTAAACATACCGAGAGAAATAGAAGATCCGAAAAGAATTAAATGAAAAAAATACGGAAATATTCGTTTACCTGGAAGCGAAAGACTTGAAGAAATTGAAAACATAGCATTTTTTTTAAATCCAGAAGCGAAACTTTCTACGCAGCTCAATCGGATAAGCAAATTAGAATGCAAGCAGATATCTCAATGGGACTGGTGTATAGTGTTGATAATAATGCAACAGAATAAGAAATAAGGTTGTGAACCCATATAACCAAATTAGATGATTGACGTAAAGTTATGAATCAATCTTTTTCCAGACGATTTGATATTTCATTAAAATCCTGTATCTCAGCAAAAATGACTGTTTGATGCTGATTAACATTTTAATGGACATGATCAACATGGCCACACATATGGGACATCCAGTATGAACCGAAATCGCTTCAAAATATTGATATATATATATATATAAATATTATCTCTAACACTTACGGCACAATATATTTACTAAGACTGGTTTGAAACTGTGTTCGTGGAAGCGTTACTCATGTAGTGTTTATTGGGCACAAATAGCCTGGTAAATGTCTTTCTAGGAATAAGATTAGTTCGAATTCAGTGTTGACATTCTCCTAGACTGGTCACTATACCAAGGTTAAGAACCCAGTCTGCTCTATTAATTAGCTATAGCTGGAGAAAGAAGATTTAGAGCCGTGCCTTATCCATGGGTATTAGAGTTAGGTGAGATACAAACAGCATCGTTCAGGGTCTGAACGAGTCCGCTTCCTACGATGATAACCGTTACCTTATGAGCGCTCATAAGATTACTAAGATTAGTTTTACATTGAAACTCTGAAACATCTCTTTTACTCTGAAACTTCTCTTTTGTTATGGTGTGTAACTCTGCTGTTGTTTTTCTTTCAATACACAACAAGTTTTTAAATCTATTTTAAAATGGCTGCAATACAAGAAAATTCTTGAAAATAGAATACTGATTCACTCGTTCCCGAAACAAAGATGATGGACATCGGTAAACTAATTAGTCTCAAGAACCTATTGGTCAGGAAAGTCACGTGCTTTATGCTCCCAACTACGTCCGCAACTTTTATTTCATCCCGCGCATTTGGAGCAGATCACATGACAATGATTAGCCACATATACTCTCGACTTACAATAACTCACTCTCTCTTACAGTTTCACTTTCAGAGACAATTTGGCTTTGCCAACTAGTGAAACACAACTCAATACACGCAACATGGGTGCGTTTATACTCTGCGACTTTTTTCTTTCCTGTTCTGCCTTTTCGGCTGAATTTGTTCCAATCTCGCACACAGCCTCAGACATTTCGTCAAATCCCGAAAGAGACAAACGACCACCGTCGGAGAAAACACGTCTTCCTAAAATACATTTATAGTCTACTGGACACTTTTAATATTTAGTTTTTTTCCATAATATTCGTGTTAGTTACATACACACACGCACACACACAGAGGAATATTTAACAAACTATGATTTATTTTTGTTTGTACTGCTTTCTTTTGAATGTTCTTTTGTCTGCGTCGTTTACATCGTTTGCTTTTCAATAATGAGCCAACATAAATTGTGGGAGCGAAATATCCAGCAAACATACCCCACAAACCTTACTCTTGTGAGGAATTTTTAGTTTAGGAAACATGAAATAGTTAAATAGAAATAGGTCTAAGTATCGAGGTTGCTGCTCCTGCAGTCTTGCGTTTCACAGAAAACTATTGAACAAAATGTGTCGAGACTGGTTTGATTTTTTTACTTCAAATTAGTATTGATTCGTATAGATGAATTCTACATGAGTTAACATCAGAAGTTTGCGCATATATGCACATATCATTAAAAAAATGTATATACAAACTATAAATCTTCATTAAGGGAGAGATTTTACAATAGTTTCTTTGGAAAATGTAAATGAGACGTTAACCTCAATAAGAAATCGCGGATTTAGATTAGCTATTTATTAATCCAGTTAAAATCGTAGTAAGGGTAACCTGAAGATTTACTTTTTAGACCTTATTTTTCCGATGCAATTATCAATGGGAACCGAGAAAAGGTTTGGTCAATATATATATATATATATATATATATATATATCATCATGTCGCGCTGGTAGCACGGATATCCCTGACCCTCTCTCGCCACTCATCCCTATCGTTCATCGCCCTAGGCAGGTCTTAAGGACAACATCCCGTATCCTCACATAGCTGCTGAATGTATGTTCGTGCTGATTGTCCTGCTTTTGCACGGCCATGTGTGGGGGTCCATAAGAGTACATCTCTTATGAGTTCGTCCCTGCTTCTCCAGCAGTGTCCTGCATGTCTGGTTCGTCTAACTTGAATAGTTTTCGTGATAGGAGTCAGGTGGCCGTACAGTTGATGTCTTGTGGGGTGTTGCCGCCAGGACTTGTTCAAGATTGCACGCAGCATTCTTGTGTAATTGCCGTCTAGCTTCTTCTCCAGCCGTTTTGTTAGCGTCCATGTAGTGCACCCATATAGCAGTATCGATGTGACCGCTGCCTGAAAGAAATTGCGTTTCATTTTATCGGTTAGGTCTGATTTCCATATAATCGATAGCCTATTGATAGCTGTCCAAGCTTTCGTTAACTTCGTTTCGATGTCCTTTTCGGTTGATTCGACGCTGCTTCCTTGGTAAGTGAATTTGTCTACTAGTTTAAGAGGGGTCCCCCGTTTGATTATAGCTCATATATTCCGTTTTGTGTGCATTAACATAGAGGCCTATGCCAGCGGCTGCTCGTTCCAAACTATGTAGTAGTGTTTCGGCTTGCTCGGGTATATTTGCCAGTATCGCTATGTCATCGGCGTAGTCGGCGTTGGTAATTGTTTTTGCGGGGTACCTTCTGCTTCTTTTCTTCGTCAGCTCGAAGCCATTCTTTCTGATTTTGTCTATCGATATTCTAAGTACGTAGTCTAGACAAATGATAAAGAGGTACGGAGCCAGAGTGTCCCCTTGTAGTACTCCTGCTACAATGTCGAAGTATTCTGTGTCTCCATCTGGTGATCGTACTTTTACTTTAGTGTTTCTATAGAGAATCGTTATTGCTGCTACGGTTTCTTTAGGCATGTCGTACGCTAGTAGGATTTGTTCCATCTTTCCTCAGTGAATGGAATCGAAAGCCTTGGTAAAGTCAACAAATATTAATGTCGCTTGTAGGTTTTTTGCCCGTACACCTTCAAGGATTCTTCGGATGGTTAATATTTGTGAGGTCGTGAATCTATTTCTTCAGAAGCCATTTTGGTTTTTCCTAAGTATGTTGTCGATTTTGGGTTCTATGCGGTTTCGTAGATTTTGCATTGTAGATTTTGGCTGCTATGGATGTAAGTGTTATGCCTCGGTAGTTTTTGGCTAATCCGAGGTCCCCCTTTTTAGGGAAGGGGAGTATGCATCCCTTAATCCATCTATCTATCGGATTTTGATTGTATACTGCGTTGCAGTGTCGGAGCAGTATGTCGTCGAATTGTCTGGTCTTCCATACTTCAGGGGGAATCTCGTCCAGCCCTGCAGCTTTCCTATTTTTAATTTTTCTGAGAACTGAGTCGAGTTCTTCTTGTGTGAACGGTCCTAGTTTAATGTCTAATCGTTTACTAATTATTCTGGTGATTGGTTCATGTGTTATTTTCGGTGGGTTTCCTAGTAGGTTTTCGAAGTGCTGTTTCCACAGTTTTATTCTTTCTTGTTGGTTTGCTGCTTTCAGTTTTGCTTTGGCTGTGTTCTTTCTTCTACTCACTTCGTTTATTGTTTGCCAGGCTATCCTAGATTGTCTATCTTCCACCGAGTCTCTAATCTTATCTATCTGATTTTGAATGTATTCTGTCTGTTCCTTTATATATATGCCTGCTAATTGATATTGTGCCGTTTTTAGTTTTAAGGCATTTGTGTTTGTTGGTTTTTTTCGATAGTTTTGGAGGCTGTTTTCACTAGTTCACGTTTTTGTCTCACCGCTAAAGTTTCCCATGGGACTCTATATTTAGTTTTGAGTTTTGTTGGAATGCATTTCCCTGCTGCCTCGAGGTGTGCATTGACGAAATTTTCATATTCGTCGTTTGGTGTACTTTTTTCGTCTTTTCTTGTAGTGTTTCGAATCTGTTTCTTAATTCTAATACGTATTTATCTCTTATATCTCTGTTGTTCAATAGGGCCCAGTCATAGTGTTTGGTGGTCGCTGTTCGTTTGGTGTTTTTTCGTAGGCTTAGCCGTATTTTCGCCGTGACTATTCGGTGATCGGTGGACACACACTCGAAAGAGGAGTATGCCTCGCAATTCATTGCACTATTTTTCCATTTCTTGTTTATAAGGACGTAGTCTATCTGAGCTTTAGTATTGTTCGCGTATGTGTATGTCCATAGTTTGCCCTCCCTTTTTTGGTAGTTTGTATTGAGGCATGCTAATCTATTTTCTATCATGAATTCTGTTAGATGTTGCCCATTCCTATTTGACGTGTTGTGGAGGCTGTATTTGCTGTTTCCGTTTTTCCCGATTTGGGCATTCATGTCTCCACCAATGACTAACATGTTGTGTTTCGGGATGCTACGCACTAATGAGGATAACTCATCGTAGACGGTGACTAGTTCAGTTTCTTCACTAACATTGGTAGGGCTGTAGCAGGAGATGATTGTTGCTCTGGGGTTGTCGTTAAAAGTAGCTGCCATCATTCTATTTGTATTTTCTCAATGCTTTTTAGCGTTTTTAATGCTCTGGGTCCTATAAGCAATCCTACCCCTCCTACTGCAGCGTTGACAGAGTTTTTTCATGCGGATACAGTGGCGAGCGACCAGCCATTGCCAGTTTCGTGATATTTGATATCTTCGGTATGCGTGCATCTGTGTTCTTGTATGCATATTATGTCAATCTTATGTTCTACGGCCGATGCGATTAGCTCTGGTAGTTGTCCTATTCTATTTAAGGTTCTTACGTTAAATGTCGCTATTTGTAGTGTTTGCTTGCATTTTAGTAGTTTTTATCGTTTGAACTCTGTAGCTGATTTTTCGAACACTGAGGCCAGGGCTCCAACCGCGCGAAGAGTGATGCAGTTTGTGTATGTGGTTTGAGTGTGGGTCATGGTTATCTTTCGATGGCTGTTTTATTCTCTTCTATAGAAGCCACTCTTATAGAGGAGCAGCAGTAGTTCCCCGATCGAACTAACGATCCTGAGCGTAAAGTCGTCAAACTCCCGTCCAGGACCTGTTAAGGTATTGAGTTTGGTCGTCAATGGGTTTATTCAAATACCTTTACGTACATCATGCTGCTTCCAATGTGTACGTAAAAAAAGCGGGGGTACGTTTTCTTAAGTTTTAACTTAAGAAAAGTCCAAGATAAAGGTACTTTCGTCAGACTTTTACTGGTACTGAATTTTTTTTTTTTTTTTTTTTTTTTGCTGCGGTATTCGGACATTTTCCTAGGCTTTTTAGTTTTTCTTCTATACTACCGTTGGGAGCCGGAGAGGCTTTAGGAATGATAGAGTTTTTACAAATGACAATTTTTTTATGTTTTTCTTGTTTGTTTGTGTTTTTTGTGTGTGGTAGCATAGGCAGCTTTAGGCTTTTACTTTTTCTTCTAAACTACTGTTAGGCCTCTAACAATTTTTAGCTTTTAGATTTTAGAAAAGATTCAAAAACGTTTTGCCGTGTTCGCTGACATTTGGACAGAGTCATATATTCAATTTGGGTTTATAGTAAGCGTCTTTACATTTAAAACTCACACTTTAAGCATTATTTTACAGACAAAAATACAGCATAACATTTTATAAAATTCAGCATTTTAAATTCATAGGACTTAAAGACATATTGTGACCAATAGTGGAATATTTTTCCTCTGTTGGCACGTGAGTTCAAATCATTCCTTTTCCTTTCAGCGTTTATTTACTACTGAATTTTAGGTATGTTTGGAGACGGTCTACTGTTCGAGATGAGGGTAGGGAGGGCTACTAATTTCATCATTTTTTTTTCCTTTATCTTTTTTTGGGCGGGGGGTTGCTGTGGTAGCTTAGGCACCTTTAGGCTTTTACTTTTTCTCCTAAACTACTGTTAGGCCTCTAACAATTTTTAGCTTTTAGAAAAGATTCAAAAACGTTTTGCCGTGTTCGCTGACATTTGGACAGAGCCATATATTCAATTTGGGTTTATAGTAAGCGTGTCTTTACATTTAAAACTCACAGTTTAAGCATTATTTTACAAACAAAAATACAGCATAACATTTTGTAAAATTCAGCATTTTAAATTCATAGGACTTAAAGACACACTGACCAATATTGAAACATTTTTCCTCTGTTGGCACGTGAGTTCAAATCATCCCTCTTCCTTTCAGCGTTGTCCTATGAATTTAAAATGCTGAATATTACAAAATGTTATGCTGTATTTTTGTTTGTAAAATAATGCATTTTAAATTCATAGGACTTAAAGACATACTGACCAATATTGAAACATTTTTCTTCTGTTGGCACGTGAGTTCAAATCATCCCTCTTCCTTTCAGCGTTGTCCTATGAATTTAAAATGCTGAATATTACAAAATGTTATGCTGTATTTTTGTTTGTAAAATAATGCTTAAACTGTGCGTTTTAAATGTAAAGACACGCTTACTATAAACCCAAATTGAATATATGACTCTGTCCAAATGTCAGCGAACACGGCAAAACGTTTTGAATCTTTTCTAATATCTAAAAGCTAAAAAATTGTTAGAGGCCTAACAGTAGTTTAGAAGAAAAAGTAAAAGCCTAAAGCTGCCTAAGCTACCACAGCAACCCCCACCAAAAAAAAGAGAAATGAGAAAAAATGATGAAATTAGTAGCCCTCCCTACCCTCATCTCGAACAGTAGACCGTCTCCAAACATACCTAAAATTCAGTAGTAAATAATGGCTGAAAGGAAGAGGTATGATTTGAACTCACGTGCCAACAGAGGAAAAATGTTTCAATATTGGTCAGTATGTCTTTAAGTCCTATGAATTTAAAATTCTGAATTTTACAAAATGTTATGCTGTATTTTTGTTTGTAAAATAATGCTTAAACTGTGCGTTTTAAATGTAAAGACACGCTTACTATAAACCCAAACTGAATATATGACTCTGTCCAAATGTCAGCGAACACGGCAAAACGTTTTTGAATCTTTTCTAAAATCTAAAAGCTAAAAATTGTTAGAGGCCTAACTGTAGTTTAGAAGAAAAAGTAAAAGCCTAAAGCTGCCTAAGCTACCACAGCACCCCCCCCACACACACAAAAAAAGAGAAAGGAAAAAAATGATGAAATTAGTAGCCCTCTCTACCCTCATCTCGAACAGTAGACCGTCTCTAAACATACCTAAAAAAAAAATATATATATATATATATATATATATATATATGCTTTAATCAGAATCAAAGAAGAGACATCTCCACACTATAAGGTTTTTCCGTGAAACCAGTGGACAAGTTCACCTACTCCGGAAGCAGCGTTTCATCTATTGAAAAAGACATCAATATGCAATTAGCGAAGGTATAGACTGCTATCGATTGGCTATCGGACATATGCAAGTCAGATTTATCCAATAAAAAAACGGAATTTTTCCCAAGCAGCGGTCTGGTCCATACTACAATATGGATGCACCACATGGATGCTGACTAAGCGTATAGAGAAAAAGCTTAACGGCATTTGCACAAGAATGCTACGAGCTATAATGAACAAATCCTGGTAGTAGCATCCCACAAAATAATAGATGTAGGGCCACCAACCTCCTATCTCTAAAACCATCCAAATCAGACGAGCAAGATATACAGTACACTGCTAGAGGAGTAAGGACGAGCTCATAAGTAATGTTCTCCTGTGAACCCCATCACACAGATGAGCAGGTGTTGGACGACCTGCTAGAACCTATCTAACAGCACTGTATGGACACAGGATGTAGTCTAGAGGACCTACCTAATGAGATGGACGGTAGATACGAATGGCGAGAGAGAGTCAGGGAAACCTGTGCAAGGAAAAAAAAACGAAAAAGTCATAACTTTGGTCTCCGGTAAGAAAATTATATAAAGTTCACCTAACTTGATGAACACAAAGTAAGTATCTATTTTTGTGTAAAAACTTAAAAACTTTATTTATTTATTCTTTTATATGCTAAAACTTGCTGCAAGGTTCCATTAGTCATTATTGAAAATGAAGACATTTCGTTAGATGAAATGCATGAAATTGAAAATCCAAAAGAAAAGATTCTACGAGTTCATACTGAACACAAATCAATGTTTCTTAGTCTGTCATATAGGACATTGGTTGTTTTCAATATCCGTTGTTACAAAATAAATACTCATCTCCTCCAAACTAGAGGGGACGTAATGGCTAACCTTGCTGGATAGCGATATCATTGTGAGTTCGAACTCCAGTCGCACTATTGCATTCACTTTTAGACGAATACACCCTCTTATCCCCCATCAAGCTACGGTTTAAATAATACTATTTCTGTCCTTCTACAAGGATGGCTTTGGCATTAAATAATCCTCAAAGGTTGATATACCATAAAAGAAACCAAATCAAACCATCTCAGAACGGAACAATATTTGATACTATGGGTAAATAGTTGGGCATACTGAGTTTTTCAGCCTTGGTTAGGCAACAAGTCTAAGAGGAGGAAAACTTTATCCAAACCTATTAGACTCCGCTTAAAGATTGACCGTGTGGAGCGGTTTAAATACATACATCACGAATTTGAAACCAAAATTCTCAATGCATTCACGTCTGCTGACTTATGGTAAAGTCACTCAGAAAGCTCAGACTCAAATCAATAGTATATCCAATAATTGCAGTTACATGACCTTCTTGATTATTCGCGTCTCTTCAATAAAATCTGAATGTAGTTTTAAAATAGTCGTAGATAATTAGACGCTTTTTTGTGTTGGTCATTTTTACTGAGGATTAGATGTTATTCCCTAATAGATAACTTGTCTGACCAGTAATTTTTGCTAGCAAGTTAGTCAATCGTGAATTTACATTTTTAAAAATGAAAAGATTTTTGCTATTTGCAAATCTCAGCTTCATTAGACGAACGAATGGATCATCAAAAGAAGATTGCTATTGATCTACATTTGATAGCTTTAAATATGGAATTTATTGGGTTCCTTCCATTCAGGGCAAATTTTGCACAAAGTCAAAATTCATGTGAGGCATGATACTCGTATGTATCGATTGAAGTTTGGTTTGGTTTTGTCGATTTAGTCAGACATGCCGCGGGCACCTAATCCAATAAGTCTTTAAGGGCAATGGAGAGGTGCAGTTTACGAGGTAAGATCTAGAATTACAAATAATACTTATTAGCCATCACAGAGTTCTGAAAATTTATTTGAACAGAAATAGATTAAAACTAATGAAAGGGAAGTTCTTATGGTGTAGTGGCTAACGTGATGAACTGCGACATCGTAGTATAAGTATTTAGTATTGATACTGAGATAGATAGAAAGATAGAAAGATATATCTAAAACCTTTTGGAAACTTAACCATGAAAGAAATTGCATTCCTTGAGAGCTAGTTTCATTGCCTCCTCTCGTCAGTGTACATAAAATGTTCGTAGACTAATGGCAAAATAATTATTTTTACTCAACAAATATCTCAATTTTGGCCTACGTTTCTTTACCAATCCAACGCTTCCAAATTGGTAATATAAATCGAATTATGCTGTGGAAATTTCCAATTAATGCGACTTTTCCTCAGTTAAATCTCATTTTTCAAAGATTTAACTGATGGAAACAACAAAAGCGAACAAACGAGTTCAAATAATCCATCGTAAATAAATACCTTGAACTAACTTCAGACAACTCAAAATAACTAGATTCCCCAAATGGTAGGAATTATTTTCTTCTTTAAAGCAAGTGAGTTTGAATTTGTCCTCTGAATAAAAATAAAAATGTCCCACTTGCTATTCTGTTATTCAAACAAGAGAAACTTTCACACACACATATATTATGTTAGGCATATACTTTACTCTCTCAAGGGGCTTTAGCTACTAAACATATAGAATATGACAGAAAATCCTTGTAGGCTACTTTCTTCCGAGGAAAATCAATATTTCTTACTCTCTGCCATTTCTCTTCCCTCGATTTATCTTACGCTTCGTTTCACTTAAATATGTTGTTCAACAAATTGGTGACTCTAAAAATGAAAATGGAGATTAAAAATATATATATATACCTACAGAAAAGTAAAGAAATGACTGGGTATTTTTAAATGTCAAATGACTAATGGCGCGTGAAAATTACATTTATGGTTTCACTTTCTGGAAAGCAGCAGAAGTTGGAATATTACTATTGTAAATGCACTGTAAAAATGTATCTCTAATTTGGGAGAATTTCATACACTTGAATATTTCAGGAATGTTCGCGTCTTAAAAAAGAAAAAAAATTCTTTTGTCGGTGAACAAATTTCCCCGCTTATTTTTTTATTCCAAACCAGAAGCTTTTGTATTTCAACACATTTCTTGACACAATTCGGAAATTTCTTCCCACTAAACTCTGTAATGTTTGGATATTAAATAACAAAAAACATCTCTTATTTTTTAAATAAATGCCAGATTCTTTTACTTCAACACAAATGTGAGCATTGAGCAATTTTAACATTTACTCAATAATAATTATTGTGTGAAGAATTCTTGCACTATTTTACATTGAATTAGGATGATATTAATAAGATTTGCTTTTAAAATTCTTCAATACACAAAAATCTTACAAAACATTTTCTTCCCTTTAAGATGTTTTCTTTCTTATACGGATATCATGTAATTAATATCACATTATATAATTGTTGTAGCGCCCTTCCCTAAACCTTGGTGTAGTAGCTATTGAAAAGGGAGTCTTCGGGTCACCCTTGACTACAGACGCCAACTTTACTTACTTTTATTTAATTGTGGTAAAGACAATCCGATTACCTCCTCTGGCTTGTTTTCTCTATAAATACACTGCAACAGTTTTAAACAACGGGCAAAATAACAATCATGTTGGTCAAACCAAGAATTACTTGGTCCCTGATGTGTTCCTCTGACCTGGGCAATACGTGTTTTGAGTTGATTGCTTGGCACCTGAGGGGCCCTATTATTGGGAATGCCGATGGGACCAAACATTTTTCTAAATAGCCACGCATGTCTCGATTTGTGCATGGCTTCCCACAACAAAACGACCATGTCATATATACTGGCTCAGTAGGAAATCCGTTAAATACTTAAACAAACAATTATGTTGTCACCGGGGGCCTTTTCTCCCAGGTAATATTTGCTTGGCACCTGATACGCTCCAAAAGAGAAATACCGACGGGACCAAGTATTTTTGAAATATCCACACATAAGTCTCTGGTGTTAAATCCTGACTTGGTGAGAAGTTGTTTAAATACTGAAACGTATAATTAAGCTTATTAAACTGAACAAGTCTCAAAGTTTTCATTACAATTTTTAAAGGTAATTATGGATGAAAACTTCAAACCAAAACGAATGGGCTTGAATTCTGCAGCTATCAGTAAAGGATGTTTACTGATAGCTGGCGATATTGGAAATGACTATTGGAGTGGATCTCATTTGCACTGCAAAGAAATTCACCCTCTCATATTACTAATATGGATAAAATTAACTTTTATATCAATATATACTAATATTTCTCATTGGGTAACCTATGAGAGTGCCACAGACGTCGTGGACAGAATCTTTCTAAGGAGAAGAAACATAAACTTAGCCCTGCAGGAATTGCCAACTTCTCGCCAATCCCCACGGGAGGGGCTAGAACAGTATCTTCAGCGACTAAAAACCTTAAGTCGAGTCTATGACTTTCAAGCAACGACAACAAATCAGGCAAAGGATGAATCTATCAAAAACACCCTTATGAATGGATTAGAATCAAACTATATCTGTCAAATATAGCTGGAAAATAAACAGCTAGATATAGCTACTGCTCGCGAACAAGCACTTACTTTTGATATGGTGGAAAAGCAATCTTATTCCTAGCCCAGTCGGCGGAGGCTTTAGAATATACCGACTGCTTCTCTGCTGAGGGGTAAGACCCCCCAACGAGTGTCCTGGATATGACACTAGTGAGGTTTCAGTAATGCTGGAGCTTTTGGGAATACTCAGTATCCCTTCACTGCTATCGCTCCCAAGTCCACTCTGGCCCGGGGTGATAGTACCTGATAAGGGTCCTATCTATGGGTTAAACCGTGATTTCTTGAGTTTACTGGGGGGTTGCATTTAAACTGCGTACTTATGCTAAACTGAATTGTTTTAAAATAGAACTATTTTGACATTTAAACTGTATACTCATGCTAAACAGAATTGCTCGAAATAGAACTGTTTTAACATCTAAACTGTGTACTGATGCTAAACTGAATTATCTGAAATACAACTGTTTTGACATTAACTCTGCCCTGCCGATTGGGCAATACACAGAGTGTCCTGATTGTGACACTGGACAGTCTGGTTAGGTTCTAGTGATGCTGGGGCTTTGGGAAGTACAGAGCGCCCCTCCATTGCCGTTGCTCCCGGCTCCGCCCTTTATATTTAAACTGCGTACTTATGCTAAACTGAATTGTTTGAAATGGAAATGTTTTTGACATTGAAACTGTACTTACGCTAAACGGAATTATTTAATATATAACTGTTTTGACATTTAACAATGTGTAAACAAACTCTATATTTATACTAAACTGAATTGGCTAAATTAGAAGTTTGACTAAACTGAATAGATTGAAATAGAAGTGTTTTTGACAATTAAACTGTACTCATACTAAACTGAACTGTTTGAAATAGAACTGACTTTTTTAATGGATTTAGCGTTAAATAACCTACAAAGGGTGATATGACATAAAATCTGAATATCCAAACAACCAATATTATTCCAATCTACAAACAAGTGTTGCAAGCGCCACACTAAATACTCCTACTTCTACTCTTCCACTAAGTCAAACGACCTTAATAGAAAATAAAATACGTTATTCAACTAAAGACCTGCTCATTTCTCCCCCTCTACCTCTGCTTGGTCAAAATCTTCTCTCTTCGGAAAATACTACATACACTATTAGTGCTGGGGCCAAAAGAAAATTTTATTTTTTATGCCTCCAACTACACCCTGGGTTGTATTGCCCAGCCAGGGAAACTAAAGGCCAAAAGTGTGGAAAAATGAACATTTGTCTATCAATTTTTTATTCACCTGGTTCTAATGTTCTTATTGCGTCTAATATCATATCAAATGCAAAATCTAGTTGTCTTTTAAAGATAAAAATAAAAAGGGTAGAAATAAATGCTCTAGTCAACACAAGAAGCTCAGAGAGTTTAATTAGCGAAAAAGAAGCGTATTCAAAATCATACATTGTAAAAGTCCAGTGACGATGGTGAACGTTTCACTGCCTTCATATATTAGAGGATTTGGCTGGCCGAGAGTTGAATCAAACTAACTTTACTAACACCAAATTTTTCGTAATATCTAACTTGTGCTGCGATGTCACCCTAGGCTCCGATTTCATTAAACAGCATTCATGCATTAAACTCCTAAACTGGCGTTGAACATCTGCGCTTTGGCTGCCATAAATGTACAATACCCCTTTCTTTTCGAAAGATTAACCATAAACTGTAAGCCAAAGGACGCCAAATCTAGAACGAAAGTAGACCTTCGGTGGCCGTTAAGCTTTATGTCACATCATATTTATTGAATTTTTATTAAGATTGATAGCAAATAAATAAACAAAATATGTGTAGTCTATTACAGATGACCTTAAGAAGTTATCTCCCATAAGAAGCTATGATAAACGGAAGAAACACACCATACTATTATTATAAAGGTGCAAACTGGATAGGAAATTTCTCAATTCTCTAAACTTGTCAAAGTATGAACGCTATTGTGCATACAAAAAACTCGATACAATGTGTCATTTTTTGCTTTAAATAACTGGCAGAAAAAAAATATAAATATCATACATAGCTGTGATGCAGAATCAAATAAAAAGATCTTATAAAAATGTCTATGAATAAAAGAGACCAAGATTTAAAAAAAGAAAAAGAAGTAAAAAATTTTTGTTTTCAACAGAAAAATATGCAAAACTAATTAAGTTGTAGCTTTCGTCTGTTTTCGTTGCTTTTGCTGGTATGTTAAAACTTATTGGGCTTCACATGCTCCAAAAAAACCTGTTTTGTACAATTTTGTTTTTTTAAATAAAGCCATACATAAGACCATCCTACGTGCGACTTTTTCTTGTTTCTGAAACTGAAAATCCATCTCAATGATAAAAGATTTCAAAATATGGAGGAGAGTAAAAATAGTACAATGGTGCAGTTTCTCATCATATTAAAATGGAAGTTGGATCTCAGGATATCGGCAGTGGTAATGATTTGTGCTGGACTCTAGGTTTTTCTTTTTGGGTCTTTTGTGTAAATATGCTTTCCTTTGAAGAACTTGGATAGGGAGAGTGCATTCCTATTGTAGTATTGCTTACGCCTGTCTTGATTAGCAGACAGTTTTCTTCTGGTTTCCTCTTGATCTATTGGGGCATTGATCTTAGAAGGTAGTGTGTAGTTTCTAGAACTTAGCAGTTTAACTGGAGGACTTCATGTCTACTTTGAATTGTATCGCTCTTAAAAAGAGTAATTCGAGACATGGTTTTTCTTCTGTTTCCTTTTTCTGTATTGTTTTTGTGATTTTTTTGGACATCTCTCTCAATGAGCCCGTGTCCTCTGGGATAATATGGAGATAATGTTTCGATTTGGAATCCATATTCCTCCACTATTCTTCCAAATTCCCTTGATATTAATTAGGTGCCATTATTATATATCAATTTCTCGGGTGTTCTGATATTAAATTCTGTAGTGAGAATCTGATGGTGTCAGCTTTTATATTTTTTACTTTACGGACTATTGGAAATTTAGAATTGTAACAGAATATGATTAAATAATATTCTTATTCTATTACAAATAAGTTTGCGCCCACTATGCACCAAGATCTACTTGTATCTCAGGATATATAATTTCTTTTTGCTGTGTATTCTGGTATTTCGGGCATATGTGCCATTTTTAGATTGTGTTTTCTGTCTTTGTACCGATCCAGTAAACAGCAGGTTTTGGCTTAAGTTGGCATTTTTCTGCAATGTGGCTTTGATGTATTTTCTGGAGGATCTTTGGATGTAGTGTTTTGGGTATTATTATCTTGATCCAGCAAGGAGGATACCTTTTTCTAATATGCCATTTTTGATAGCCCAGTATGGAAGTATTACTTATTGTATCTGGTGTTGTTCTTCTTTCCATCCTTGTATAACTTGTGAGAGTGTTTGTTTTTCTTGTTTTTTACTGATCTCTTTTTTGATCTGTTCGAGTTTATTGAGACAATCTCAAGTATTTTGAAGCCCATATCTTTTATTTTGTATTTGTTGTTTTCAGGGCATCAGCTATCACCATTACTCTGACTAATAAACCAGAAAAAGAAAAGTCGTATACTTGCAGTCAGAAGCGTGGCTGGAGATTTGTGTAGGTTCTTTTTATGAATTTACTCTAATGGGCGGTGATCGCTTTTGCTATAAATTTTCTAGCATGTAGGTAATTATGGAATTTCCTGCACCCTAGTAGCTTTCCTTCGATGTTTGCATATATGGTCTCCGCTAAAGTTAGTGCTTTTGATGCAAATGCTGCACTTAACCCTATGTTGAATGCATCTACCTGTAATAGTATTATTGGCTTTTCCCTATCCTAGTAACGAGCTCTGATTCTTTCCATAATAGCTATTTGACGGGAAGCTGTCTATTAGAAGCAGACATCTTCCTTTAATAGTACTCTTACGTTAGATGTATGATCAGACATCTTTGGTACGAAAGAGCTCATATACTGGATCATTCCAAGGAAATTACGAAATTCCTTTTTATTCTTTGGTGCCTTCAGCTTTGATATGGCTGTGCTATAATTCCGTCGGGTGTGCATATTAACCCTAAAATACTTACATTCCTCTTCTATTGAAATGCATTTATCAACAATCAATTTGATACTAGCTTTTCGTGCATTCTCCATTGCTTCGTTGAGATGGTGGTTGTGTTCTGTTTTATCTCTGAATGTTGTCTGCAATTCCTATGACACCTTGGTAAGTTTTATGTTTCGTCGATTTTTTGCTGAAAAATATTTTTGCTAACCTTGAGGCCAAATAGAAGAGGTTGAAATTTATACTGTCCAAATGTGGAGTTAAACATAGTGAGGAAAGTGAATTCTTTATCGAGCTTAATATTCCAGTATCCATTCTTAGCAGCTAGCTTGATAAAAAGTTTGAGTCCTAAAAATTCCGGTGTGAAGTCTTCTAGTGTAGGTGTTGGTGTTGGTGTCTTTTTATAGCTCGATTTAAATTTTTGGCCAATGGGGACTGCCGCGGTAAAATCTTTCACCCGACTGAATGGGCATTCACATGTTAAAACAATAAAAAGGAGAAAGGAAAGTAAAAAACGAGAACAATGACTTGAGACAGCAAAACATAAGAAGAAAGATCTGTGACTTTTTATGGCTCGATTTAGATATTTGGGCTATAGGTAGATCCTTAATTGTCGGTTGCATTTTTCATGAACAACGATGAAGTTTATCCGGTTCGTCTGTTCGCTAATTTTTCGATTATTTTAGTTTTTCCATCTATCAGTTCCTCTCATAATATTATTTGAGCTCAAAGGAAATTTTTTTTGACGCATGAATTCCCGGCTTGATTGGTGGGTCCGTAACTATGTGATATTCAAAATCTTCAAAACATCCAGCAATGTTGTCAAAGCGTTCCGGGTGCATTTCTGTTAGATGTGATTTTTCCTTAAAGTGAGGTTGTTGTTCTAATAGAGTTTCTATCATGATTCGTTTGGAGTTATTTATACTGTAGTTTACCCTATTTACCAACCCCTCCACTCGGGTAGGATATGACACAAGGTCAATTTTTAAGCGGAGTTTAACAGGTTTGAATTCAGATTTTTCCTTCTTCTAGACAAGTTGCCTCATCAAGGCTGAAGAACCCGGTCTGCCCTACTATTTATCCATAGCTGGAGGGAGAATAATTGGATTCATACATTTCCCAAGGGTATTAGTGCTATGTGAAATGCAATCAGTCTCGTCCAGGATTTGAACTCGTGTTGCCGTGTCCATATCCTACGACAATAACCACGGTCACCTCCCAAACACCACGGTCACCTTATACTGTAGTTTACAGTGATTATTTTTAATTTTTCACAGCTCTTTAGATCGAGGATTCCTGGTCTCTCAGTCACAAAAAGGTCTAGTTGATGTTTTTTCCTTTGTATGATCCTATTATTTTTTTCTTGCTAAATTGTTTTATTTCCCTTTTCCAATAAGCTGTTAATATAGTATCAGAGGTTTTTTGTATGCCTGCTTTCGGGTATCCATTTTTCAAGTTATCGAGGAAGATCTGCCTATATATTCTTTGTGAAAGAATGTTGTTCAGTACTCTCATGTCTAATTTTATTTTTTTAAGTTTATTTTCGTAGGTGTTTTTATGTATTAGCAGGTTTATTTTGAATAATTGTGTTGTTCTTTTCTCTTGTATTCTTTTCCTGTTCTTATTTCATGTAGCTGAATTGTATCGATGTTAAGTGGATGATCTTACGATTCATCGTATTTGATGGAGTTGATTTTATTTTTCTTATGTTTGTTTGTCTGGGCTCTACACATTTTTCCAGTGCTTCATTTTGCCACAAGCTCTACATATTGATCCGAAAGCAGAGCATTTTTTCAATCATCAAATTCGTGTATTCTGCCACAACATCCGCACGGGTTTAATTTGAGGTGTTGTGCTTTGTTTAGTTTTGTTTTAATTGCTGTTGTTTTGTAATAGTGTCAATTCTGTCACTCAATTGGGATGTATCTGAATCCTACAGATTTAAAGAAGCTATTTGTTGCTTCAAATGCTATAGCACAATCCGCAGCTTCAGTCAGTTTTAACTCATTTTTCCCAAGAAGTGACTTTTGTACTTGTGGGTGTGCACATCACCATATCATGGCTAGACACGCAGGACGCTTCAAGCCCAACTTTATATATATATAGATAGATAGAACACACGTAAAACTCTTGTCCCCTTCGAAGTAATCCCCTCCGGCTGCAATGCACTTGTTGTACCGTTCCAACAGCTTCTGGAAGTCTCCAGGGAAGTCCTCTTGTGTGAGCGTGTCAATGACCTTCGTCACAGCCTTTTTCATCTCCTCAATTGTCTCATAACGACAGACTCTAAGTTTTTCCTTGAGCTGAGGGAATAAGCAAAAGTCACAGGGAGCAAGGTCTGGACTATTGGGAGGGTGGGGAACTGTCTTGATGCCCATCTTGGTCAAATAGTCTGTGACAAGGATGGAGGTGCATTGTCCTTGTGAAAATACCACTGACCCGATTTGAAGAGTGCTGGCCTCCTCCGATGGAATCTCTTCCTGAACTCCCTTAAAACCTCAACAAAGTATTCCCTGTTGACTGTTTGTCCAATGGGAACCCAGTGCATGTAGATCATGCCAGTGCTGTTAAAAAAAAGGGATCATCAAAAGTTTTTGAGTGGATTTGCTCTGTCTGGCCTTATGGGTCTGGGAGAGCCAGCATCCTTCCACTAGGAACTCTGTCTCTTAGTCTCTGGGTCATAGCAGTAGATCCAGCTTTCATCACAGGTCACCAGAGCATCAAGAACTGCGGGATCTGAATTGATTACCTCGACCATCTCCCTGCTGTCAAGACAAAGTCTTTTTTTCTGATCTTCTCTGAACACCTTTGGGACAAACTTCGCGCAAATCTTCCGCATCTTCAGTTCCACACTGACATCAAACTGTGCACGTATTGTCTCTATAGACACACGACGGTCCTTATCCATGAAATTCTTTATTTGGCCAATCAACACTAGTGTTCTGACTTCCTTACTCCTCCCACACCTCTCATCATCCCTCACAGACTCCCTGCCTTCCTTGAATCTCTTATGCTACTTAAGAACTGATGCTCGATTCATGCAAGATGGTCGAAAAGCAGTCTGAGGCATTCCATACGTTTCTGTGGCTTTTTTTTCCAAATTGAAAACAGAGTTTTATTGCATATCGTTCTTCTAAAGTGTCCTCATGTCCAGATTGCATTTTTGAAATTCACCAGCTATGACAATCAGGCTTTCGGAGGGTGTATTCCAATTCCTGCTGTAGTTGTTCATTTAAACCTGAAATCATAAAAATTAGTCTGACATCTCAGTAGATGTATAGCAATAACATACTGAATTCTCAAGTGTCTACGACAATTTTTAATGCCTGTACAAAAAAGTCTGCAAACTTATTGAAGGCATTAGTATTATGTTATCCAACAAGAGCAATTTGAGAATGTCATCAAAAGGAAATAAATAAATGAAAATCCTTATTGTAATACTTGTGCTTAATAATGAAAACTCATTAGCCACTGAAATGGAATTTTTTCTTTTATTTATTACTTGTTTTCACATATTTCGGCACTCCATCTATAGTAAGAGCCATAAAATTCAGAAGAAAACAATCGTCAGGGGTGAGAATTGAGTTTCTGATGAACATATATATAAATAACTGTCAGAGGCTTAGAATATGCGGACTGTATCTTTTTCAAAGGGTTAGGACATCCTCACACGTGAGTGTCCTGGGTATGACACGAAACTGCATCTGGTGGTAAATCTCCAGTTGTGGATATCTGGGGAGTTTAGAATATCCCTTCACTCTCATTAGTCCAGGCCCACTCTAACCCAGAGTGGTAGTAGCTGCTAGGATCATACATATGTGTAAAATAAATCTTTCTTTTAATTATTTGTATTAGATAGGAATACCTGATATTATATAACCATATCCAAAAAACTGGATAAAAATGTAAACCCAAACGTACGCAATTCCCAAACCACTAGGCATAAAATAACCTCTGACATTTTGAAATCAATCAATCAATCAATCAACCTAATAGGGTATTTCAGTTAAAGTCAATATCGTCCTTATTCGTATTTGATAGGACTGTGTGCATAAAAATTTCTTAGAGCTTACAAAAATGTAAATATGAACGTACAATTATTGGGATAAAATAACCCTCGGCGGACTGATATCCGTTAAAATCAACCAATCCCTAATTTGAAGGAATCTAATTAGAATTTGATTTTCATTACAGCAAATTCAGAAGCTTCAAAGTAAATAATGCTAAAGTATCACGGCTTATGGGTGTATATACTTCGGGTTAAACATGGAGCCACGTCATGCGTGAAGATCACTGCCAACATATACAAAGAATATGAATTTAGTTTTTCTTTGTAATCTCATTCAAGTAATGAATATGAGAATAGTAGCAAATCCACAAGCAGTACAAATACGGCAAAGAAGCAAACTCAACACAAGAAGTCCCTTAAATCTAGCTTTAAAAATGTACTAAAATTTACAACATCGATGTCATTGACGATGTTGGGTAATTCGTGTAAACCCATTTGATGACAGAAGGAAGTTATTCTCTCTCTCTCTCTCTCTCTCTCTCTCTATCTATCTATCTATCTCTATCTCTCTATCTCTCTCAAGAGGTATAATTGATTTACACTGTAAAGATTTAATGAATTAAACTGTCATTTAGAAGTCAATGAACGAAACTGTTTGTTTGTTTGTATTTAATTTGAAATTTTCCACTTAGGATCTGATGACTCAAATCTCTCAGCATATTTTCTTTTGTATTTTCTTCCTTTGAAATATATCTTGCAAAGTAGTTTTATTGGGCCAACAGCGGTTGTTGATTACGCAATTACTGAGGTCCTAATGCATCTGATTTCTATATTTTATTCATACACTGTATTACTACCATTTCTTTTTTCTAAATTTAAATTCTTATAGACATACAGTTATGTATAATTCGTTCATTGCTTCTAAAATTATGTTACGACAATTAAACCATTGGATTTTGCTCCGTTTACAAACAACGTGATCTCAAGAGCCATTTTAGAAAGTATATAAGTTACTAAGGATCGTCACTTTTACGAAAGTGATTTAAGACTACTTATAGACCGCTGCTAATCAAGAATGTATTTAAACATTTCAAAGAGTTTGACGGAGTACTTCGATGAAATGTCCAACATGTAAAAGTCAGAATTTACTTAGAGCTTTCGGCTGTAAACACAGAGCTATGTAGGTTTGGTTTGTTTTCTATGCTTTAAAAGCATATAAACCTTATAGGGTTATTTAATGCCAAAGTTATCCTTATAGAAAAAGAGTAGGGGTATTATTTAACCCATAGCTATAGGAATAAGGTGTTCATAGCTTTTCCCATGTGCTGCGTAGAATTATTCTATTTCAGAATTTTGACTGAGTTCTACTTCTGAGAGCTTTTGTGATTAATATCAAGTTTTTTTTCGCAAGCATTAAATAAACTATTTATATATCACTCTGCATAGCAGGATGTAAAATATGATCTATCAAACGCTTGATGAATCCTCATGTTAAGTCTACAATCATCTAGAACATTAATGTCGTGATAAATACGAAAATTCTGATAAATCATCCGTTTAAGAGAAGGACAATCTTACCCGAACTAAAAACAAAACCTTGATGGAAACTAGGCTAGAAGGACAAGTAAAGAAACTGTAACAACAACTGAAAGTACTTAGGGAGGAAAAACACACTCAGATATGTTGAGATAAAAAAGATAGCAAAACAAAATAGTTGAGAAGTCTGACAATAAACTCTAAAGCGATAAATCAAAAGAAAGAAAGACCGGGAGAGATTCAAGCAATAAAATCAAAACAAGACATTCCAAAATAATGAATGAAAATTCTACCAACAGGTTTGTGAAGAATGTCCGAGGACAAACCAACAACCGGATGCAGAGGAAGCAAAACATTTTTTGAGTAAAATATGGGAACAGAAGAATATAATAGATTGGCCGAATGGACAAATAATAAGGAAAAAGAATTACAAGAACTAAAAGAAGGACCGGAAATCGACATATACCAGGAATCGCTCATAATACTCATAAAAGTACCGAACTGGAAAACGCCTGGCTATGTTAGCATGCATAGATTCTGGTTTAGAATATTCTCGTCCATCTATGACTCTTCAGCTGATTAGATCCTTGAAGAAGCAAGAATATTCGATGACAGAGGAATGACTACCCAAAAAAAAAGAACTATCTATAGCAACTATAGACTGATAGTGTGCCTATGACGTGAAAAATCCTGACCCCACAGGTTAAAGAGGATATCTATTATTTGCTTATATTGTGACACGATGGGTAGCATTCGTTTCTGTGGGTGTGGTTGCCAGTTAGAGGATCCCATTGTCTGTTTTGGCGCGAAACCCACACAAAGGGCTTGTGCGCGAGATCTCCCACGAGACCGGAAGAAGGCGAGGGAAGGAAGGTCCCAGACACAGTCGGCAGGAGAGAGCAGTCAAGAGAAGGTCAGTCAAGAGATAAGAGCAGGGCAGAGAGGAGACCAGTAAATAGAAGTCAGAAAGGTGACTGCTAAGACCTGTTAACCTACAGATGCCGGGTTAACCAACGCGAGAAGATAAGTCAGCATTACTAGTGGCTTGTGAGTCTTTCGCTCGAGTACATGCTCACGTTAGCCCACAGAAGCACCGAATGCAAGGAAAGTGTCACAGACTTCTCCCTTCTTCCGCTTTGAGCAAACCCAAGCCCGTGATTGTTTCTTCTTCTTTTCTTCCACCCACCTAGTGTCTGTGTTTTTTGTTGTTTTGGGTTTTTTTCCTAGACTTAAATCCTTTGTATTTCTTTGTTGTATTGACATATAGCTCGTCCGCTGCCACCATGTTATGTTTTGTCGTAATTGTGTATTTTGTGTTCGTAAAGGAACGTGAAATACCCCAGGCCAGAGATGAGAAAAACCACTAGACGATTCTAATGAAAATAAGTAGTTTGGTTGGTTTAGATAGTGGGAGTCGGCCGGTGGTGTATTGTCACATTATGCCGTAGACTGATTTTGGAAGAACAGAAATGATACAACGGGGGAAGAAGAGGAATAGATGACTCACAGTACATTGAACAGCACATCCTCAAAGAGATCAAAGCTAGGTGGAAGAAGTAGCTATGGCACGGACTGAAAGCAAAAATGTCTATAATATCGACCCAGATAGCAGATTGTCTGAAAATGTAAAAGATATCCGACAAATTCATCACGGAAGCAATAGAAAAACGGGAAAGTGGAATTAACGTCGGGAGGAAAAAGTTTAGCAATGGCATATTCCAGAGAGACTCAATCTCGCCACTACTATTTGTAATAGCAAAGATGCCACTCAATTATATATTTAGGAAGTACATTGGGGGCTTCAAGTTTACAAAATCACAAGAAAATATTAATCACCTTACGTGCATGGATGACATCAAGCTGTTTGTAAAAATAAAAAAGAATTGAAGATCATAATACACAAAATAATAAAATGTGCCATGCAAATAATGAAAGGTGTAAAAAAGAAATAACGGAGGCAATAGAACAGCCAAATCAAGAAAGAATCAGCACACTGAGAGAAAATGAAAATTTAAAGTACTTGAAACCGTCAAACAAGTGAAAGTGCAAGAAAAAAATTAAAAATAGAGTACCTCAAACAAACGAGAAAACTTCTTGAAACTAAGCTCTACAGCGGAAATCTTATCAAAAGCACCCTTGTAAGATATTCTGGACGATTTTTTAAGATGGATCAGGGAGGATTTCAGACAAATGGACCAAAAGACAAGGAAATTGATAACTATGAACAAGGTCGCACATCTAAGAGATGACATCGACAGACTATATGTATAAGAAGGAGGGAAAGGACACGTAAGTATTAAGGAATACATTGGCAAGAGTCAATGATTACATAAAAATGAACAGCAACCTGTAACAACAGTGGCAAAGTGACCTGATAGAAAAACAACAAAAACTAGGAAATAAAAACGGGAAGTTTGACAACTATATAGGGATTTCAAGCGACAAACTGACGAAATTGCACCCGAGAAACCTGAAGACAGCTTCGAAAGGGAAATCTCAAGAGAAAAACTGAATATCTTTTAATTGCAACCCAGACTAGTGCCATAAGGACCAATTATATAAAAACGAAAATCGATAATACGCAACAGAATAGCAAATTTTGCTGTCCTTGTCGAGGAGAAAAAGATTGAACTGTTAATCATAATAAGTAGATGTAGAGAACTACAAGCATGGGAGTACAAGATTAGACATGAATGAGCAGAGAAGGCGACCCACTGAAAATTGAGCAAGAGATTAGAATTTGATCATGCTACAAAATGATATGTGCACAAAACAGAAGCAGTCCTAGTGAATGAGACACATTGGATTTTGAGATACAAACGGATTACCTAATCCTGGCTAGAAGACCATAGCTAGTGTTGATTAACTACAAAAAAAAGAGAATTTGCCATCTCATGGATATATATATATATATATATATATATATATATATATCACTCACAGAACCTGTTCATTAAGTAGAAATTTCATTGTTATGATAACATAAGGAATTATCTGATTCCACTTGAAGCAAAATGTAACGTAATGGTTTCTAAGACCTACAGAAGGAGTTTAATACCTAGAAAAAAAAGAAAGTTAATATGGACTTTATAAGACAATAAAGATACACTACGATTGTATAAAATGCTCTTGAATGGGCTGTGTAAAATGAAATGTGTCGTTTATTTTATCATGATCATTTCTGCTACGGAATCGGTGTTGATGTTCCTAGATAAAAAAAGAGAACTTGTTAAGACAACGGAATTATTGTTGATCGATGAAAATTGTTATTGTCAAAAGATTTAGGAATTCGGCTGATGGAAAAAATGCTGTTAAGTCAACATCATTGCTTGGAAAAAGGAATTTTTATTTCAGATGAATATGAAACCAAAATATTTTTTGTTCAAAGCTAATTGACTAATCAAACTATTTTTGCAGCTAAATTTAGTACAGAAACTCGCTGTGTAAGAATTTGCGACAAGTAACGACTTTTGAAATAAACCCCCTACACCGCCCTGACCTGACAATACATAAATTAAACTACAAGAGAGACGAGACAAAGAGATCGATTGATCAAGAGACAGACTGATTTGACTAGAGACTTAAGGGGACTCTCTGTGATCTAAGCTACTGGCCTTGTATCTTACTACCGAGTGAGAAATAGAAATAAGCAATATCTATCGGTCCCTGAGAGAATCGTTCTATGTAAAAAAAATTGTTGAATTACTATTTCTATAATATACACTAAACACCATTATTATAGTAAAGCCGTGTTGTTTTGTTTTGTTTGTTTTTGTTGTTGCTGTTTTCGTCGCAGATTTTCTTTTTTTTTTTTCTTTTTTTTTTTGCCTTACGTACCTGGGCGGAGACATCTGTCGAATTGCTGAAACAGTTAATGGTTCATTCACAATTCAAATCTTAAATCATAACGTGGGCGGATGGCAAATTGATCCCGGTTGTTCAAGGAATTTCCTGGCATCATCAGACAAAGATACGACCTTAAGAATAGTCCCTGTGATTGACAAAGCGAACCCCCGTCGTGTTATATTTGATGCCGTTCATACGACCGGACCGGTCAAATTTGCTTTGGACGAACCCCAGTGTCTGACACACTCTAACCCATCAAATTACAAAAAAAGGTTATTATCCGTTTGCTTAATTCATTGATTTTAATGGCATGTAAACCGGTCTAGAGTACTGAGTCGCGTTCATTGTGCGTTCATTTATTAATTTCTATGTAGTTGTTTACAAAGAATTTTCTTTTTTTGCACATGGTTTTCTCTCTCTCTCTCTCTCTCTCTCTCTCTCTCTCTCTCTCTCTCTCTCTCTCTCTCTTGCTTGCACTTTTTTTCTTTTTCTCTTTTTTGTCTCCTGCTATAACTTACCAATTCACCATCCGTTCTATTAATTCGTTTTGATGTCATTATAACCAACTTCACTCATTGGGTAGGTAAACTGATTTAGAAGAAGGAAAAGTTTTGATTTCAAAACCGTTGGACGTGGTACTAGCAACTCTACACCATAAAAACGTATTGTTGACTCTGAAATAGCAACACCATCACTGCTGTGGTGTGGCTGGGTCCCTATGGATCCCAAGGAGTATCCAGGAGTTTATGGAAGGAAATAAAAACCACTGTGATTCAAATTTTGATAAGTTACTCACTGCATGTATTTATCCAACCCCTCTGCCACGAGCATGATGTGACAGAATCGGAGTAAAGCTGGTTTAAATTCAGCGTTTTTATTCACCTAGATTAGTTGCCTTAAGAAGTCTTAAGAACCTAGACTGTCCTATTGTTAACCAATAGGCGGGAGAAGAGATTAATTCATGTCTTTCCGAAGTAAATCCCAATCTCGTCCAGGATTTGAACTCGGGTTGCCGATTCTATTTTCTACAACAATAACCGTTATACAAAGTGAGCCTCCTTAGTGTAGACAGTTATCCACACACACACACACACACACACACACACATATATATACATATGTAGAGAGAGAGAGAGAGAGAGAGAGAGAGAGAGAGAGAGAGAGAGAGAATATTTTGCACAATATTTTGATACAAGCCGTATATGAATAACAAACAAATACCTGGATGATTCGTTCTTAGCCAAGAATACCAATGTGTATCCTGCACTTGATACGTACGGTATAATGCTAATTAGAATGATTCACTCCTTTCAAAATACCACCATCAATATCATCATGAACTGCTGTTACCACGGAAACATAACATGTTCGCGAGTTGTCAAGTAATGATTATGATTTTATGGGTTTTCTATTAGCAGTACTTAGTATTATTGATGAACAGGATAGTTATCTGAAAAAACGCAATGTTTATGATTTTATTCGTGCATTAGGATGTCTAGTTCACTACTTATAACTTGTGTTCAATATTGAATTAACAACATATTTCTTTCCTGACACATTTGAAATAAAATTCAATTACTGGGTCTGTTAACTTTCCACACACGAATGTCATCAACCAACCCCCTCTGCGAGCCACTAAAGCCCTCAGGAAAGCATATCTCTGGTATTATTTTTCTATAATGGGTTGTTCTGTTGATATAATGGAGCTCACATGATCTAACAATGCCTGTACATTCACTGGATGTAGTCACAATACTATAAAAGCATCGAGATAGAAGTTGTATTTACCAACACACAAATGAACAATGAATGAAATGTTAATTTTCTATCATGGGGGGACTCTTCGTTAATGATCTATCATAGGAGAGTCCTCGTGAAAAAGTGGTTAACATGCTGGATTGTAACACCGTAGACAGCGAGTTCGAACTCCAATCACGCTATTACGTTCATTTTCACTCGAATACTCTCGGGAAAGGTATGAACCCCTTTATCCCCCCCACCAACGAAATATGTTTTAAAAATTACTACTGTATTCTTCTACAATGATGGATTTGGCATGAAATAACCCACGAAGGTTGCGATGCCACTGAACAAAGAAGCCAAACGATCTATCAGACAAATTGTTGCAACGAACAGAAAAGATAATGATTTTGTCAACTATTACTATTTTGTCGATGTTTACAAAAAACATTACAGAAGCTTATATCTTACTTAGAGGATCCAAGTAAAAATATGAGGGTAAATTAACAAGTCTTAACACGTATTTTGATCTAAAAATAAACATTTATTGTGTTAAATAAATTGTAGCGTTGTCACCACTGTTATGTGGGTGATAGCTAATCGTCAGTTGGGGAGGTAAAATACAATTTGATCATTCTTTTAGGAACTGTCCCTTCTCAGATTGATCTGTTCGTCTTCAGCAACTAAAAGAGTAAAAATGAAATCCGTGATATATCTATTCATAAAATATGCAGAAAGGTAAGACCCGATCCCCCAAAAAGTGTGGCACAACACGGTATCTGATGGTGAGCTCCACTTTTTAGATTATTTTATGCATAAAGGTTTGGGAATCTTGTTCATTGTATGTTCATATTTACATTTTTTGTAGCACTTCATTGCCATTATTTTCAGGCCCACTATGACACAGAATGGTTGTACTTGTTACATCTATGTATCAAATAGATCTGTTTAAAAATTATTCGGATTTGAAAGGATCATGTGTAAAAAATGTACTATGAACGCGACTCCTTAACTTCTAGTCATAAAATAACCCTATATGAGTTGACATGCCGTTAAAATTAATCAATCAATAGGTCTTAGTAGCTGGGCGACCTGCATGCTAATCTGTGTATAATTTCGAATTATATATCCTTTTTGTTCAAATATGCGAGAAAAGCGTGCCAAAATTTATCCAAAAAGAATCCTAAATGGAATTACTTTTGAAAACTGAAGCAAAGTTTTTATAAAATGTAAAAATTGCATACGAAATTGAATAACTGTCATTAGTTTTGCTGCTGTCTATTTGACCTCAGAAAGTTAAGAAAGTAATGGCAATTACTCTTTCAAATTTTTATATAAGATTATTTTTGTTTTTATACAAATAAAGATCTATAATAGAAGATTAAAATTTGTAATAAAATGGAAAAATCAGAAGGAAAATCTGATCTCAATTTTAAGACCAGAAAAGAATTTACACATTACTGAACGATTAGATGAAAGATAAAAACAATCTGCTTTTACTTTTTCCGATCTCAGCTTCATTTGTTCATTCTTTATTCAAATACTATTAAATTAGAAATGAATACAAAAGAAACCATAATAACATACTAAAATTTATCATAAGACTACACAAAGCATTTATTTCTATTTATTTATCTATTTATTTATTTGTAAATCATAATAGAGTTTTACTTGAAGACCTATAATTTACAAGAATATGCGAACATGTAATCAGACTATTCGTTAATGTACTGAGTTCAAACCTCTATTCTGACCGATGCTAGACTAAGTTAAAAATTAATTTTAACGGCATGCCAACCCTTCTAGGGTTATTTTACGCCTAAAGTTAGGGAATTGTGTCCGTCGTACGTTTATATTTCCATTTTCTGTGAAGTCGTTCCTTTTTTATGGGTTTCTTTTTTTCCAATGATCTTATTGAATACTAAGAAGTTTTAAACAGATCTATTTGACCCATTGGTAGAACCATCTCAGGTGCAACCACTCCGAGTCAAATGGCAATGAAGATGTATTCCACACTCCCAGATACCAAGATATAGAGCCTCACCATCAGATGCAGTTTAATTTCGCACCCAAAATACCCCCGGATTGGAGTTCTCACCCTTTCCGCTGGGGGTTCAATCAGCGTATTCTTAACCTCGCTATCAGAACTTACACTAAGCTAAGCTAAGTACTTCAAAAAACAACGTTACATAATATCTACCAAATTGAATGATGAAGACCCATATATTTCTTGTTCCTGAGGCACCTGAAGTAAAACAATGGCTAACTAGTAAGTCTAGCAGATCATACAATGAATTTCATCTTCACAAGGTGGTCCAAGTTTTGCTTATTTATCAGATTATGTTAACTTTAGCCAACTTCTACATTAGCTGAGTTCTTAAAACACTCTAAAATAGAAGGTTAACTGATTCAGATAATGGATTTGAACACTATTAAAAGACTTTTAACTGTCTTTATATATCTAATAATGTCGACGCAGATATATCTATGCTATTAATAGGTATGTATTTTTATACTGAATACAAAACCAGAATTACAGAGGGTGTGTCCTCGTGGTGTAATGGTTAAAGCACTGGGCTACGAAATTGTAGTAAGAGAGTTCGTACTCCAGTCGCGCTAATACGTTCACTTTCGGGCAGATACCCTTGGGAAAGGTATGTACCCCTTTATCCTTTCAGCTATGGGTTAAATAGTGCGACTACTGTTCTTCTTCATATGACATTAAACAAGGAAACCAAGCGAGAATTATAGAGCCATGATTGATACCAATGTTCTGAAATTTTCTTGTTGGAAAAGTAGACAAAATTCTCTAGTTCTTACCAAATATAAAGTTTGTTTGATTGTAATACTTTTCCTGGAGATATCTTCAGAATGTATGTCACATTCGTGTAAACACTTTTGGCACAGCAACGATCTTTAACATGAAGAGAAAAGAAAATATTTTATGTGGTGAGAAGTACAAATCAAGTTGTTGCCATATAGTTTCAAATAATGATATATGTTTCTGCAAGGTGATATGTCGCTTCCTTACATTCAACTTATTATCGCAATATATTATGATTACAAATTGCAATATCACTTAACAAGAGGTAACATTTTTTACAAAACGTATTATATCACACTTTAGATTTTTTAATTAATTAAAACTATAAGTCCAGTCGGTAGGGCTTAGAATGCGCTGACTGAATCTTCTTCTAAGGGGAAAACCCTCCAAAAAGCGGGTATCCTGGGTAAGACACTAAACTGCATCTGTAGTGTGTGGAATATAACTTTATTACCATTAGTTGCGATTCCAGTCAGTCAGAGTCCCACTTATGGATCAAATAGATCTGTTTAAAAAATATTTATATCCGATATGACCGTGTGCAAAAACAGTAAACAAACTATACAAAAAATTCAAATATGAACGTACTATAAATGCAATTCCCTATCCTCTCGGCATAAAACAACTCTTGATTGGTTGACCTGTCGTTAGAATAAATCAATTAATGAAAGAAACAATTGATCAATCAAAGCTACGTTTGGTGAGATTCAAAACCAAAACTTCAAAAATGTGCCAAGCAAGTACTGAACTGTGATAGCTTATCATCATGGAATTATGATATTACACATGTTACTGCTTTCCTTTTGCCATTTTGTGAGATGAAATGAAATCGTTATGCACATGTTAAGGAAGATGATTTGAAAAATGTATTTGTTGGAGTCTTCTGAGGTTTGCCTGGAATAATTCAATTTACTATCCATCCGCTGAAACGCTTATCACTGAAGCAGCAAGAGTGCTCTTAGATATTTGTTGTATAAGTAAAACTTTGGCACTGAGTTGCATTCCGTTAGCAGCAGATGAGGGCTTAATTAACTTCTAGTTGTAACTTGAATACAAAATGTTACTTGTGGTCGAAAGAGGACAAAATACCAAATCTATTGCGCATATGTCAGGATAACGCAGATTCAAACTTGATTACGTATAAAAAGCGACCAGCATTCTGGAGTAGTCAGTAATTCTGAAATCAGATAGAGTCAGAATCAGAGAGAGGTAAAGTTGAAATATTCTCAATTAAAGATGATCAGATCAAATAGGTCCTTTGATTGAGAAAAAAGAATCTCTTTTTCGGCCGATCATTCGCACTTAATGGTGGGAATGTCTTAACGCTCTCTCTGATTCTGACAATTCTATATGGATATATGCCGAAAACAATACATAACTCTACAACTGGTGGTAGAAATTAAAAGGAGGAAAAACTTTCTCAAACACAAGTGGTCATCTCTCTCTCTCTCTCTCACTCACTCACTCAGGCAAGTATATATATATATATGGTATCCGGTAAGGTATACAAATATATACAAACGAACGCTGCTACTTAATACCTTATAATTCCCTAACTGACGTGGCACGCTTGTTGGCCGAGCGGTCTGATACTAAGTCTAGCGTTGGGCGGGTTTCGATCCCAGAGGGTGTCTAGCCACACTGAAGAGTTGTGATACAGCGAAACAGCCTGTCTGTGGATGACAATATATACGCTCCCCCATGGGGGTTGAGTAGTCTGGCCAAATAATTTACGACTGCCGCTCGCATAATACAAAGCTCTTCGAACAAATTAAGCACTCTGGTACCCGGTAAAGTATAAAAAATATAAACAAACTTAATACCTTATAATCCCCTAGCTGACATGGTATGCTTGTTGGCCGATACTAAGTCTAACGTAAAGTTGGGCGGGTTTCGATCCCAGCTTCAAGCGTCCAACGTGTCTAGCCACACTGAAAAGTTGTGATACGACGAAACAGTTATATATATATATATATATATATATATATTTAATTGTGTGCAAATTATCAGTATTAAGTACTTAGATCTCATATAACTGTGCAAACAAATGATTGGAGACAAAAAGATTAGTACAATTTAAAGAATAAATGCAAAGGAACACGGAAAATACAGTTACGTTTATGATGAATTATTTTCAAATTAATACTATTTCGGCATAGGGCACCTCTGGTGGTGTAACGGTTAGCAAGCTTGACTAGCAAACCTACACGAGTGAGTTCGAGTCTCATTGGGCGCCCCATTCATTCGGACTTGTGCCACATCGAAGCAAAGAGCTTTGTAAATTACTAATACTATTTCGGCATCATATAGTAAATAAGGAATTGATATGCCATTGAAAAAAATCTGAGCCAGGAAAGGATGAAAAAACTTCATCAAACGTCTTATAACCATGTCTCTCTCTCTCTTTCTCTCTCTCTCTCTCTCTATATATATATATATATGTGTGTGTGTTTGTGTGTTTGTGTGTGTTCTCTCTCTCTCTCTCTCTCTCTCAAATCATGTAAGCAAGCTGCTTTAGTCAAATGTAGATTGATATTGCGATCAAGTTCATTGCAACTATCAAAACCTTCCTCTCTAAATACAGACTCTCTGGCTTTGCTGAAGCTGTGTAAACTGCTAAGGCTTCTTTCTAACACTGTAAGTATAGAATCAGAGCTGAAGTAGAAAGATGTCAGAAATACTAAAAGGCCTTTTTCTCATGAGGCTGCCGACGATCCCTTTACTGATGTTTTGAAAAAAAAGAGTTCAACTTGAATTCATGAAAGTCCAAGAAATGTTGAAGGAGGACTTACAAAAATATGAAATTGAAATGTGAAAGACACTGACTGCAAAGAGAAATGTTGATGTTGATGGACCTGAAAAGGCATAACAAAACATGAACCAGCCATAACTATCACCCATGTCAATTGCCCAGAAGATGCTAAGAGACGCAAGAGAACCAATTTCAAGACCTCTACTCAATTTTTTGGATTGATGAAGATTTATAAATTCTCCTAGTGACAACTGCCGCTTTTTGTGGGGGTATATCATCTGTATTAATGTAGAACTCGCTCTGGAGTTTTCATATGAGAAACTAATTAATGATTTTACAGTCAATAAAAGCGGAGGAGTCAGTATCCAAATAGTTTCCTTTTGGTTTATCTTATTGAATTGTTTTATTGTTTTTCAAAGTTTGTGAAATATATATTTTTTCAGTTTAGAAATCGCATTTGTGTACACCACAAATTAATTACACTTAGGGCATCCCAATGTCCCATAGTCACTCAGCCCCAACGTCCTAATACTCTGATTTCATTTGATATCTTGATGCAACAAACTTACAATTTTAGAGTATTCTGACTTAATTTAAATTTTATAAAAAATGATATTCTTGAGTCTTGACGCACAAAGTGATTCTTTGGCGGCAAATGCAACCAAAAGCCTTTCTAATAATTTGAAGATTTGCTCATCAGAACGAATCTTCAAATAACTTAAATCATTGAAGCAGCTTCGTTACTTTGCGACATAATCGCATCGCAACAAACAAGACGATTGCCAAAAGCTGATTAGAAATCGCAGACTGTGTCCAATGATTTATCGTTGAAGAATAGTTCATAGTACGATGAAATGAATACATCTGAACTCATCAGTCTTTTCAGTACACAAGTTTTAGTTCTCAAGTCGAGTATGAAGTTTTGATGAAATTGAACGAATTCCTCAGAGCAGAAAATCTTCCAAGAGCAAATTTGCAAGAACAATTAAATTAACTGAGCTTCAACCCATAGGCCCATATGACGATTGTGTAAATTCATATTTTTAAGAGAATAATCGAAGGTACAGTAGATGTAAGCATATTTAATACAGGAGTACTTAAACTATACCTCTCGAGAACACACTCAGGACTGTGTTTACCAAGACGGGAATGAACAATGAATGAAATGTTAATTTTCTTCAGCTAAATGTTTTTTATACAGAATATATAAAAGAATACATAATACATGATACAAGAATACATAAATATATAAAAAACATACAAAGAAGAGTGGTAAAACTGATAAAAAGAGTTAACGATTATATTTAGGAGGAAAAATTGGAAGAATTAGGATTAACTAACTTACTAGAAAGAAAATAAGAGGGGATTTAATTGAAAACTTCAAAGTTTTTAATAGAATTTCTAAACATGGTAAACATTTTTCATATATTTCTCATCAAACTAGCAATATACTGTCAAGTCAGATTTCAAGATTTCAAAAATTAAGTCTATTAACCAAGTGGATTTTTTAGAAATAGATTAATGTATTCTTTGGAACAGATTGCCTAATCACATCAAAAATAGTAATAGTGAAGAAAATTTATGATTGAATTTGATGATTTTAGAAATAACTGAAAGAAAAAAAATTGAGATGGCATTTGGGGGAATTTGATTTCTTTATTAACATTGCATTAATATGGTATCTGTTCTTGACGAATATTTTTTAAGGTTGATGTGAGAAGAACGTAATAAAAGGAAATACCCTTGACGGTATAACAACACATCTAATAATAGTACAAAACAACGCCATAATGACCAGCCATATCAAAGCGAGAATAGATAAGAAGCAACAAAACAGCAGATGTAAGTTATGTTATGTTAGAGAGAAAACGATCAATCATATAGTAAGTGAATGCAGCAATTAGCACAGAAAGAGTACAAGGTGATCCACTGGGAATGGTGCCAGGAATTCAAATTTGACCATACGAAAAAAAGGTATATTCACAACCTTGAATCTGTCCTGAAGAATGAGACACATAATCTCATCTGGGATTTTGAGATGCAAACGGATAACCTAATCTCGGTCATGCGACCAGACCTTATAATAATCAACAAAAAAGTGAGAACTTGCAGAATTGTGGACTTTACTGTACCAGTGGACCACATAGTAAAATTGAAAGAAAGCGAAAAGAGGGATAAGTACCTGGACCTTTCTAGGGATTTGAAAAAACTGTGGAACATGAAAGTAACGATTATACCAACTGTAATTGGTGCTCTTGGAACAGTCACCAAGGAATTGATACAAGGACTGGATGACTTGGAAATAACCGGACAGATCGAGACTGTCCAAACCACAGCATTATTGAGATCGGCCAGAATACTGAGAAGAGTCCTAGAGACTTGAGGAAACTTGCTGTCACTCAAACTCTAGTAAAAGACCATCAGCTAACACGAACGTGAAAAACTCTCAAGGAGTAAAATGATATCTTTAAAATTCAACATGCTTGTTCCAGCGAGTTTTCAAATGATCAAAGCAACTCTGAAATTCCTCTTTTGATAAAGTATGAAATTCTGCTATAATATTCCTTTGATGTCTTGCACGTCCTCAAATCTCTGAGATGAATTTTTTGATTTAGAAAACAAAAAAAGTTGCTAGCTCTTGTGAGTATAGAGAATGCTGTACTAGGACAATTCTGTGCTGCGAAAAATAAATGCTGATCAAGAAGTACCGAGAATTGTTTTTGATTCGCCAAGATAAGCGGATTTAATGTCGAGGGTACTAATCTAGAAAAAATTGAAATTTTGTTAATTATTCATTTCTCGCTCAGTATGTATTTACCCAATCATTCCCTTACAGATAAGGTCATTTTCAAGCGGAATACAGCTGGTTTCAGTTTTGAGTTTGCCTTCTCCTAGACTGGTTGCCTAACCAAGACAAAAAATCCTCTCTGACCAAATATTTACCAATAGCTTGGGGAAGAAGAATAAATTCATGCCTTTCCCAAACGCAATAGCCCCTAATGAAATACAAATAGACTTGTCCGAGGTTTGAACTCGACTCGCCGCTTCTATTTCCTATGATGTTGCTTGAAGTAGCAACATCACTCAGGATACTTTTAACATAGCTTTTGTTTATTAGTTTACACCATTGAATAAATGTACATTAGCATGTGTGTGTGTGTGTGTGTGTGTGTGTGTTTCTAAAATCTTTTATTGTTATTTACTAAGTTTAGTAAGTCTGTTACGAGAGTACATTTGTGTGGCATCTCGAGAAGCTTAAACTGCCAACTCTAACGAATGAACTGCATCCCTTCAGAGGGATGCACCAAAAAAGATGGTGTCCTGGTTATGACACTGACCTGTATCTGATGGTGAGCCTTCTGTTCTAGAGATAAAGAGAGTGTAGTGAAGACCTTTTCATTGCCATCCCTCCCATGTCCACTCGGACCAGTAAGAGTCTATGATTCTAATCTGTTTGAAAATTATTCGTATTTGTATAGCCTATGTGCCGAAAAATTCTAAAGAAATAACTACACAAAAAATGTAAATATATAACGAATCTCTAAGCATAAAATAACTAACCTCTAAGCATAAAATAACGAACCTCTAAGCATAAAAAATACGAACCTCTAAGCATAAAATAACTCTTGATGGGTTGATATGCCGTTAAAAACAATCAATCATATAATTAGTTTTGCAATAGACGCATCGGCTGAATTTAAAACGTTTTATAAGATTATTTTGTTTAATAAAATTTCTTTCTCCTATCAATTCCTATTAATCGTTAAACTTTAAAATGAGAACACATTTAATATCCCTATTTTCTGTGATGGTTGTTATATCCCAAAATTTATTAAAACTTTTTGATTGTCAATCAAGTCAGTAATCATATTATCGAACCAGAGGTTTCACTACTTCAACTTTACCTCGGCATCTCTCATTATCTTATGATCATTTGTCTTTGAGCTGTCCTTTTCTGAATATCTAACATCTAAGTAATTTCTGGTTCTTTGCTTATCTTCTTAACGTCTACTCTCTGTTTATCTGATTAACTCAAGAATACGAAACAATCTTCTCGCATTTATAGAAATGGAAATACTTGACTTTTCATTTCAGGTGGCAAATCATCCAGGTAATGTCTAATGTTGATATGTTAGATAGTCATCTACATCATCATTCAGCATCACAACGACACAACATCAAAGACAGACGCACGAATAAAGGACGCAGGAAGGAAAACGCAGGAACAAAGGACGCATGAAGACTTCTTTACAATTATATTTTACCTCTCACTTTATTGCAAGGGTTCGAAAGGGTTGTTGAAGGTTTGCATGTGAGAGGGTGCTGGAGACCGAACATAAACTTCATATTTTGACCCCACTGTTATGACCGTCACGTTGTGTCTTTCTGATTCTCCTGATGTTGGGGTCAACTCCATCGGGGCTTTCCGAGGACCCCCTCGGTCGGGTGTGGCTTTCCCTACCACATCTCGTCTCTAACTCTCTGGAAGTCTGCTGGCAACTGCATCGGGGGTTTTCCGAGTGCCCCCTTGGTCGGGTGTGGCTCTCCCTACCACATCTGGTCTCTACTGTCTGTGAGTCTGCTGGCAACTGCTCTGGGACCCAAACTCAACTGAGTTAAATAATAATTCAACGTCCACACGATCGCCTACTGGATCTTTGAAATCGAATGTTTAATCGTCATCAAGCGGAAATAACTGTCATGCAGTTCAGAGGTTACTCTCTTCCGGTGCATCACTGTAGTGGCACAATGAAACCTTCACCTTGTCCCACCTCATAAGCCTTAATCCGCCCACGCGATCTCTTTCGATTACTGGCCATTGGAATGTGTCACTTCCTTCCGATGTATCACCTTGGAATAGTATTTTTGGGCTGGGTCGAAGGGTCAAAACATAGCAATCATCCGTAAATTATTTTTCAAAATTCCACATGTGGAATTTTCTTCACGTTCGTCTCCATCAACCTCACACATATTTTACAGAATAATTTACAAAGGACAATAATGGCTGAAAACATAAAAAAAATCACTTGAACTACAGCAAACAAAATCTTACTTAGAGGCGACCTTCTCTCTTTGTAACACTTGCCCGGCTAATTATTATCTAAATTTCTCTTACTATCTTTGCGTGGTTGGCCATCTTGACATGTGTGCATCAAGGTACAATACGGATGCATTTTTTTTATCCTCCCAACACAACGGGCCCTCCATAATTCCTTGAAGAGATTTCAAAACCCTAAAAGGACCACACTCTGGTCCCATATCCTGGTCACAAACTTAGTGACCCTGGTCATTCCAGCAATACCTTTCGCCTGGATTCCTCATGACCACACTCCAGTTCTTTGCTCAACAGGTTCCTACCTGGAGTAACCGGAGAATTTCATAAACTAAAACACAATATCTTCAAGGCCCAAAGCATTCCACAAAAATCATGGCCCAAAACAAAGTATCACAATACATCCGAATGTATCACAATCTGGCACGCATGCTGTAAACCACCTAAAATAGTCCACGCAAAATACTAATTTAGCAATGTGTTACCCATTTTTTTCATTAAGTTTCTGTTTCCATGCACATTGGTTTGCAAGCCCTTGAGGAAACATGTTCTACCTGATCAAACCCGCGCCGGGTTTCTTTTCAATTTAATCAGGAACCCTCGTGGCTACCAATATATAGGCACCTCGCCTTTCCCTGATTCGTTTCGTTTCGCAAAATCACACACGAATCCAAAACATCATCGTGACTGAAAGACTCAGACATCATTAACAAAATATTGGAGTAGGCCACGCCTTTTTTCTTTTATTCTATTCTCGGAACTCCAAACTAAAAAAAATAGAAGCCTCCATAGGCCTTTGCAACTTCATGGGCCGGCGAATTCTTCGATAGAATTGCTTCCTTTGCCGTCTACCCTACAACAATCTGCACCAATTGGATGAATGTCTGTCCTATTCTCGCGTCAGCCACCGATTTCCTCAAAAACAAAAACCCAAAAAAAAAAAATTTCCTATTCCACGAAAACCCCAAATTCTAAAAAAAAAATTTAGAATCAATATAATTGCAAATATTAGTAAACCTAGAATAAAATCCTCTGTTAATGGTTTTCGTCAAATTTCATAATATGAACAGGAAAAAAAAATTTCTAATGTCGCCTTTAAACTCAAACTCAAAAAATTTTTCACCTTACAACAAGTCAAAACAATGTTACAATCACAGTTCAAAAATGTTCAGTTTTCTTTTCTTCTTTTTTTTCAATCTATGTAGTGATGTACTGTCTATTTTACTAAAAATGTCTGTTCTTTCTTTTTTTTTCCTATATGCTGTGTTCAACAATGTTCAAGTTTCTCTTTCTTTTTTTTTCTTTTTATTTTTTTTTTGTTTTTCTCCATTTTCATTGTCCTGTAGCTTTTTGTTTTTGTTTTGGTTTTCATTTCTTTTTTTCTTTTTTTTTTTTTTTTCATAGGAAATTGCTCATTCAATGTCCCTTTTTTTCAACCTTATATCTACCTCTCTGTCTTTACCTTAACACGATAACTATAGGTCCGCCTCCCAGTTTTTCATAGGAAATTGCTCATTCAATGTCCCTTTTTTTCAACCTTATATCTACCTCTCTGTCTTTACCTTAACACGATAACTATAGGTCCACCTCCCAGTTTATTCAATTAAGCCTGATTTATAATACAACTTTTTCAATAGCTTACGAGCATTCTTCTTCTTTTTTTTTTCTTTTCACAAAATATCCCCGTTTTTTTTTTCTAAACAACCCAAACTTTTATAAATTCTGCCAACATTTCCCAATTCAAAATACTTCCGAATCTGCGAATCTTCGCCACACTTGGTTCTGTCAAAATTCTGCGCATCTCTTTATTACATCCAAAACCCTGTTTCAAAATATCTTCCCCAATAACAATTTCAAAGCTTCACTCCAGGGGGAACTCACAAAATACCTGTCTGCCTCGTCAGACACAAAAAACATCTGTCTCTTAGTTACTCTGCCTCCACGGCAAGACCATTTTCAAGACAATACCTATGTCTTCAATAATTGATATCAACAATTTTCACAGCAAAACAACCGGCCTGATTCTACCAGCGCCGAAAATATCGATTCTCCCAACTTCATAAATATCGAAAATTTATATGCGCATTATTCAAACCAACAATGTGCGAAATTTTGGGACAAACCCATTGATGCTCCCAGGATTACATTTCTCGGATTAAAATTCTCATTTCCAATCCACAAGTTCCAAACAGGAAAACTTGCCCAAAAGATCTTAACTACAGATATGCGGGATTCCAAATCTTGGACTGAAATTCTAATTTTCAATCACCACTTGTCTGGACCAATGAAAAGCTACAACGATTTTTTTTTACTCACAAAGACCTATTTGCGATAAAAAAAATCCCCATTCATAAAATTTATCATAAAATTTATTGTTTACGATAAGCTGTCTATAAAAAAAATGGACAATAACTGTCCCATAGCCATCTTTGTTCCCTTCCTTTTTCCTCCCTCACTTCGATACAACATTACACATAGCAGTAATTTCAATTTTTATCTAGGGACCACACATTTTTAAAAAAAAAAGTTATTTCCAATTTTATGCTTCTAGAAAGGCCCTTGTCATTACAACTAATCTTTCACAATTATAATCAATTTAAATCCTTTTTTTTTAACGAACCAAAATTAAATGACAGAGAGAGAGATAGAAATTATATGAATGTGCGCTCTACTTACAATTTTTTTTCTCTTTTTCTCTTTTTTCTTTCCGTCTTTTTTCTGTTCTTTTCGCGTCGGTCTGTTCCTTTCTCCTTCCTCTTTTTTGTTGCTAGTTTGTTCTTGTTTTTTTTTTCTTTTTACTTCTTTCAATTCCAGCATTTTTCTTTGTCCTTCTCGCTGATGTCGTGTTGTGATGCTCAAAAACTGTCGTTTCCTGTAACCAGGTTTGTTTTGAATCCTTGAAGAACTCTGCTGGCACAAGCACCAAATCAGACAATGTTGTATAGTCATTTACACGTTCATGCAGCATCACAACGACACAACAACAAAGACAGATGCATGAATAAACGACGCAGTAACAATTAAGATGCAGGAAGGAAGACGCAAGAAGACTTCTTTAGAAAAATATTCACCTCTCACTTTATTGCAAGGGTTCGAAAGGGTTGTTCAACGGTTTGCATGTGAGAGGGTGCTGGAGATCGAACATAAACTTCATATTTTGACCCCACTGTTATGACCATCACATTGAGTCTTTCTTGTTCTCTTAATGCTGGGGTCCACTCCATCGGGGCTTTTCCGAGGGCCCCCCTCAGTCGGGTGTGGCCTTCCTTACCCCATCTGGTCTCTACTGTCTGGAATTCTACTGGCAACTGCTTTGGCACCCCAAACTCAACTGAGTTAAATAATAACTCAACGCCCACACGATCGCCTACTGGATCTTTGAAATCGAAATCAAGCGGAAATAACTGTCATGCAGTTCAGAGGTTACTCTCTTCCGGTGCATGACTGTAATGGCACAATGGGACCTTCACCTTGTCCCATATCATAAGCCTTAATCCGCCCACGCGATCTCTTTCGATTACTGGCCGTTGGAATGTGTCACTTCCTTCCGGTGTATTACCTTGAAATAGTATTTTTGGGCTGGGTCGAAGGGTCAAAATATAACAATTCAACAAACGAGGATAATATAGCATTAATCAAATAGCACAAATAGCATTAATCTATTCCAATTTAGTATATTCTGCTTATGAAGTGGTTGCTATTTTCTCCTATTTAGATGTACAATCATTAATATTGTGTCAATTGTTTTCTCTTATAATTTAGTATATTAAATCTTCATATTTTTTACAATACTGTTTTATTTATATTGCATTTTTTTGGTAAATGCTTAATCAAATATTTAAAGATGAAAATGTCATCATCAGCTTAAAACACGTTGAATTATATTGAAGAATTATAATGATTGTTACAAATAAAAGTTAGTGTTTATTCTGGCTCGCTTTATAAATACAGGGCCACACCAAAATCGACAACCACGGTTTAATTTTTAACTGATTGGCCGGACAGTAAAACTTTATTTTTTTAACTTTTGTCAAGCTAAAATTGCTTTACAAAGCTTATTTTGATGTATAAAAATTTTAAGTTATAAAATTTTGACGTATAAAATTCAAGCAAAATATGAACACAATGTAAACACAACGTGAAATATGAGTTGAAGTCCGTTGGGACAGGTATAATAAATGTAACTTAAACAAACAGACCAGAGAACAAGAAAACTAATGATCATGCTTAAGGTATAACATCTCAGAGATGACGTTGACAGACAATATGTATCAAGAAAAGACGGAGGATGAGGACTTACCAGAATTGAAGACAGCGTTGACGCATCGATACATCGACTCAAAGACTACAGAGAAAAGCGCGGAGGAAGACTGGTTACAGCCACTAGAAACATTACTGACAACAAGAGGACCAACCGGATGGAAATAACTAGAAAACAAAAATGGGACGAAAAACAACTCTATGGACGTTTTAAGTGACTAACAAGTGGCATCTCACACGAGAAAACATAGATATGGCTAAGAAAGGGAAACCTTAAAAAAGAAACGGAATCTCTTCTAATAGTAGCTCAAAACAACGCTACAAGGACCAATTATATCAAAGCAAGAATAGATAAGACGCAAAAAAACAGCAGATGTAGGTTATGTGGAGATAGAGTCAAAATGATCAATCACATAATAAGCGAATGCCGCAAATTAGCACAGAAAGAGTATACACGACTGGGTGGGCAAGGTGTTCCACAGTGAATTGTGTAAGAAATTCAAATTTGACCATACGAGAAAATGGTATATTCACAAACCTGCATCTGTCCTGGAAAATGAGGCGCACAAACCCCTTTGAGATTTTGAGATACAAACGGATAACCTAATCTCGGCCAGACAACCAGACATTATAATAATCAACAGAAAAGAGAGAACTTGCAGAATTGTGGACTTTCTTGTCCCGGCTGACCACAGAGTAAAATTGAAAGAAATGAAAAAGAAAGATAAGTACCTGGACCTTGCGAGGGAAATAAAAAACTATGGAACATGAAAGTGACGATTATACCAATCGAAATTGGTGCCCTTGGTACAGTCGCCAAAGGATTATCAAAGGGACTGGAGGACTTACAAATAACAGGAGTAGTAAAGACTGTCCAAACAACTGCCTTATTGGAATCGGCCAGAATACTGAGAAGAGTCCTAGAGATTTGAGGAGACTTGTTGTCACTCAAACTTCAGTGAAAGACCATCAGCTAACGTTGATGTGAAAAACTCTCAAAAAGAAACAATAATAACGAGAAAACTCGTAAAAACTCTATAGCAGAAATCTCGTCAAAGAGAGCTGTCTCTCTTGTAAGATACTCGGGACCATTCCTAAAGTGGACGAGAGAAAAACTTAAATAAATCGACCAGAAACGATGCATAAGACCTTACATGCTAGAGATAACGTAGACAGACTATATGTATCAAAAAAAGAAGAAAGAAGAGAACACACCAGCATTGAAGATAGCGTCGACGCATTCATAAGACGACTCGAAGACTAAATAAAAAAAAAGAGCAAAGAAAGACTAATCACAGCGACCAAGAAGAACATAAACAGCTCAAAAAATACAATGGTCAACAGAACAAAAATGAGTAGGAAACAAAAATAGAAAGGAAAAACAAATGCATGGATATTGCAAGAGACAAACAAGTGAAAACTCACAGCGAAAACTTGGACACGGCTGAGAAAAGGAAACCTTAAGAGGGAAACTGAATCTCTTCTAATAGCAGGATGAAACAACACCGTTTAATCAAAAATACATAAAAGGCCGCAAAATAGTAAATTTAGGTGATGTGGTGATAAATCAATCACATAATAAGCGAATGCAGCAAATTAGCCCAAAAAGAGTATAAGACTAGACATGATCTTGCACCTTTAACAGTGTATCACCGATACACTGTTAATTGTGCAAGAAATTAAAATTTGACTATGCAAACAAGTGGTATATGTATGCACAACTCAGAATCCGACTTGGTAAATGAGACGCAAAAAATTCTCTAAAATTTTGTGATACAAACAGATCACTTAATTTCGGCCAGACGACCAGACCTCGTGACAGTAAACAAAAAAGAGCCTGGTGGATATATGATTTTGCTGTACGAGCCGACCACAGAGTAAAAATAAAATAAAGTAAAAAGAGAGGTAAGTACCAAGACTTTGCAAAAGAACTAGAATAACAATAAAGATGACAGTGTAATTGTAATTGGTGTACACGGTACAATCCCCAAAGGATTGGTAAATAAACTTGGAAATAAGACGACGCACAGAGACCATCCAAACTACAGCATTATTAAGATCGGCCAGAATACTAAGATTTCTGGAGACTTCAAGAGCCTTCATCATCATCATCATATTGCGCTGGTAGCACGGATATCCCTGACCCTCTCTCGCCACTTCTCCCTATCGTTCATCGCCCTAGGTAGGTCTTCAGGACAACATCCCGTATCCTCACATAGCTGCTGAATGTATGTTCGTGCTGGTCGTCCTGCTTTTGCACGGCCATGTGTGGGGGTCCATAAGAGTACATCTCTTATGAGTTCGTAAACTTCCTGTGTGAAATTTACTAATATTAATGTTCGTTGGGACCATTAAACACTTTTTGAATATTTAAAAATTAGGGATCAAAGATTTTTCAGTTATCTAAAAGCTACTTCTGACATTCATAGATTGCCATCACTTGCCTAACATACATACGCACATACAAATTATAACATTAATGTCATAATTTGTGTGTGCGCGTATGTATGTTTGTATATATGAATGCATGCGTGTGTGTGTCTGAATTTTATGGATCAAACAAAAACACCACCCTTTGAAATGAATACGATCTGAACAACTGAGCAGTATTAATGGTATCAGCATATTTCTTTACATTTGTTCATTGATAGATTTATTTATGTATTTGTTTATTTATTTTTAGATTTTTTTCTTAAAATAAATTGGGTTAATTTATCGACAAGATTTTAGTTTCTGAGGGTTTTATGAGTTGTGTAAAAATTTTAGATACATAAGGATACATAACACCAGACAATGAGATTGCATCCATTTTTGGCACTTTTTGCCTTTTTGTTCTCTTTTTTAAACGAATAAGAGTCCATTGAAAAAATGTAAACATTTTCTCTCCATTATACGATGGCTATCAAAAGAAGCTGGTCTCTTTTATGGAATTGCCTGCTGAAATAAATTTATAATATCCGAATGACGGTTTGTTGAGTCTTATATATATATATATATATATATATATAAGGATTTTTGTTGAAGGTCTTAAGAAATAATAAAAATATATTTTAAAATTGGTAGGTCCACGAAAAGATTTGTATTTTTTTAATTTATTTATTTTGTTCTTACATATGTGTAATAGATGTGTATGTTTCCAGCTTGTTGCTTTCGACAGAGATCATATGTGGAACAAGGCCTTGTTAATGGGGTACTCAATGAGACTTGAACTCACTCTTGTTTCTAATTTGAATGATTTTCAGTTGTTTAGGGCGGGTTTTATATGGAGGTCATTCTCCCTTTTTCCTAGAGTGTGTTTACTTTGGTATGCTTTACCCCTCTTTGATTTTCAATATCTTTATCGTAGTGTATGTGTGCTTGCGTGCGTGCGTGTTGGAGTGGTTTCGGGTTTCACTAACAGTTATTTTTCTTCTCTGTGTGTGTGTGAGCGTGTGTCTTGGGGATTTTGTGTGCGTAGGGCTGTGCTGTTTTAAATTTACTGGTAGTTCTTCCCCTTTTTTGTATATGTATACACATGTCTGTGTATATATGTGTATATGTTTTTTCAGCTTGATGCTTTCGTCTGAGAACATGTCTGGCATAAGGTCTAGTTAATGGGTATTCAATGATATTTTAATTTACTAGTGTTTGTAATTTGAATGGGTTTTACTAACTTATGTTTTATGTATGTATATATATATATCGTAAAGTAAGTAAAGTTGGCAACCTCAGTCGAGGGTGACCCAAAAGCTCCCTTTTCAATTGCAAGTACACCAAGGTGTAGGGGAGGGCGCTACTCCTTTCCCTGGACTGCTCCACTTTACCCTCGATCCGGACCTTATATTGCTGAGTGTTAAGCAAGGGGGCATCAAGTATATTTTTTAAGACTTTGGTATGACTCCACCTGGAATTGAACCCAGGTTTCCCGAGCCGTTAGCGAACACTCGAATCATTTTGCCAATGTCCGGTATATATATATATATATATATATATATATATATATATATATATATATATATATATATATATATATATATATATATATATATATATATATATATATATATATATATATATATATATATATATATATATATATATATATATATATATATATATATATATATATATATATATATATATATATATATATATATATATATATATATATATATATATATATATATATATATATATATATATATATATATATATATATATATATATATATATATATATATATATATACATATTTCTGTTTGTGTGTGTACGATTCATGTTTTATTCAACTTAGGTTTAAATTTATCGATAAATCTCTTTCCTTTATTTGAAGTAGCGTGTAGTTGTTGCCTTGATAAATTGGCATAATTTTAAATTTACCTCAGCTACCTTCGTATAGGTGTTTCGAAACATTCAATTTTCTGTTTTCTTCTATTTTGATATTAATCTTGTGTAGTGATTAAGTGCCTATGTTGACCCTATGTATGTTTCTTTGCATTCGCTACATTCACTTATGTAGACTACGTTTTTGAGTTGCAGCTTAAATTTTTATTTAGTTTGAATTTGGTTTCTGGGTTTTTAAAGGTATAGGATTTACCTTCTATAATCATATCACATATTCTGCATCGTTTATTTTTACATTTGTTAGCTCCTTGTGCTGTGTTTTCTCCGAATGTAGAAGAGGTGAGTATTCTTTTCAGACTTTTGGGTTGTCTCTGGCTTTTAATTATTTTTGTTGTATCTAATATTTCTTTGATTTTGTTCTTGTTTTCAATTTTTTTCCAGAAATAGAATTTGTATACTCGGTAAGTATTTTAAAAACTCAAGGAAACTCAGTGTTTCCACTGCCATGGGAATACAATCAACGGTACTACTCAATAAAATATTAAGAAATTTCAGTGGGAAATAGTTTGAAATGGGGCAAAAAGTACAACTAATATGGATGCTCTTGGTTTATTAATAAATAAATAACATAAAACTTATTATAGTGGAGTTCTTACCGAAAAGAAACGAATGAAATTCGAGATAAAAAGATTTGCAGTTGCGTCAAGACAATGGTAAAACACAGAAAACACAGAGTAATTTTATAGAGATTTAGCTGAAAAGTATATCAGAAGTAAACGCAATAAACAACTCCAAAAAGAATACCAAAACAGATATGGGTGATCAACAATTGTTATACAGAGCGATTAATTTAAACTGTGTTGACAACTAGTCCGATCACAAAACTGAGATAGTCCTAGACATCTGCTTGTCACTTGATATATATATATATATATATATATATATATATATATATATATATATATATATATATATATATATATATACGAGGATTATCAAATAAATTTACAGACTTTTTTCGTATGGTCTCTATTATTGATAGTACACACATGAATCTCTAGTCCCCTTCGAAGTAATCTCCTCCGCCTGCAAAGCACTTGTTGTACCGTTGCAACAGCTTCTGGAAGGCCCCCTGGAAGTCCACTTGTGTGAGCGTTTCAATGACCTTCGGCAGCGCTTTTTCATCTCCTCAATTGTCTCATAACGACAGCTTCTGAGCTTAAGGAATTAGCAAAAGGCACAAGCAGCAAGGTCTGGACAATAGGGACGATAAGGAACTGTCTGGATGCCCATCTTAGTCAAATAGTCTGTGACAAGGATGGAGTTGTGGACTGGTGCATTGTCCTACCACTGACCCGATTTGAAGAGTGCTGGCCTCTTCCGACGGAATCTCTTGCTGAACTCCCTTAAAACCTCAACATAATAACCCTAACCCTAACCAACATTATAACCCTAACCCTCTGGCCAATCAACTCTGGTGCATTGACTTTCTTACTCCTCCCACACCTCTCATCATCCCTTATAGACTCCCTGCCTTCCTTGAATCTCTTATGCCACTCAAGAACTGATACTCGATTCCTGCAAGATGCTCCAAAAGCAGTCTGAAGCATTCCCTACGTTTCTGTGGCATTTTTTCCAAGTTTAAAACAGAATTTTATTGCATATCGTTCTTCTAAAGTATCCTCACGTCCAAATTGCATTTTTGAAATTCCCCAGCTGTGACAATCAGGCTTTAGTAGGGTGCACTCCGATTGCTGCTGTAGCTGTTCATTTAAACCTGAAATCATAAAAATTGGTCAGCCATCTTATAAGATGTATAGCAATAACATACTGAATTTTCAAGAGTCTACGACAATTTTAAATACCTGTACAAAAAATGTCTGGAAACTTATTGAATGCACCACGTATATCGTGAGCGTCTAATTATTTGCATTATGCTGTACTTCTACGCGACAAAAACGGAATTAACAACATTTGAGCAACCAAACATGTGAAGTAAAGTGTTTTTGAGCTGCCAAAAAAAGAAAAGGAGATTTGATGACAGTGCCTCTCTTGTTTAGTTGATATTGTACGATAAAATTGCATGAAAAGAATTGTGTACAAAAATATGTCAGATAAAACCTACTGCACTCTGAGGGAATCCAAATCGAGTTGAACTAATGCTTGTAATAAAAATTATTTGGATAGAATCCATAGAATGGAAATGCAGATAGCAGCACTGTGTTATAGCGCCAAAAACTTATTTCTTCTTCACTCTTGTTCAGATAAGTACACCAGCTTCAAATATAATGCATCAAAAATAGGACTAATCAAAATGAAAGAAAAATGCTATGCAAAATAGGTAACACTTGGAAGTTTTTGCTTACAAATTTATTATATAAAATATTACTCTCTATTGATCACAAGAATTAAGCTAGAGTAAGTCTGAACTGTAACAGAATCAGTGACTCAGCTCTCCGGAAAAAATATGAAAGCTGACGTTCTGCGGGAGATTTTATTTACCTATCCCCTCAGGCACCTGCAGATTGCAGCTCAAACGTACAACTGGTTTTAATTCAGACTTTCTTCTCCTAGACCGGTTGCTACATGAAGTCTACTAGACTATTTCTCCATCGTGAGAGGGTGAATAATTGCATTTATACTGTTCCCAAGAGTATTAGCCCTATGCAAAGTGCTAAAAAACTTGTCCAAGATTCATACTAGAGTCGGGGAGACCATTTCCAACAAAGATAACCGTTACACCACGAGCTACTCCGTTGAGGAGGTGAATAATGCAAATCTATTCTTGAAAAGAACTTATGGATTTTAAAGTTAACTGTTCGCTCAATGAGTGGATTAGCAAAACAGATTATAGACATTGATCAACCTTCATAATTTTCATTTTTCATACTTGACCTGATGGACTCAAGTATTCGTGTTCAATAGGACCGTGTGTAAAACAAACTACAAAAGGAAAATGTAAATATAAAAGTACAATAAATACGATCCTCTGGCAATAAAATAACCCGAGACGGGTTTATATGCCGTTACTATCAATCAGTCAATTATTGACCAGCTCATACTCAAGTACATACATACTCTCTCATATTTTAATTAGCACTCTCTTCTACTCCTAGACAAATTAAACGGGAATATTTTTAAAATTTAATAACTTTTAAGCAATAAACTTTACTTTTCTATAATACCATATGAAATTCAAAGTAGACTCAGATATGCATCCTTATCTGTTATCCTTAAAGCATATTAGTAAAAAAATATTTTTTTAATATAAATATAATAAAGTAAGCAAATTAAATATAAATATAATAAAGTAAGCAAAATAAATAAAATCAAAAATAAAACATAAACATTAATCCTCACCGCGTTATCACTCGAGGATAATCGGAAAATAGGCTGATTTGAATGTCTTCAAGTTGAAGTCTGAATGAGAATAATAGAGAAAAAAAAATTGCATTAGATTTTTTAAAAAAGCAGTAAAGGAAATATGTTTTTAATTAATTTAATTGAATAACGCTACGAGCCACAAAGGCTGGCAGACTGCTTCATTGCATATAGCAGGCTGCAAACATTCTTTATATATATATATATATATATATATATATATATATATATATATATATATATATGTGTGTGTGTGTGTGTGTGTGTGTGTGTGTGTGTGTGTGTGTGTGTGATCTCTCCATAGATTAATTTACATTCATGAAGAATGGCTAAATAAAGATATAAAAATACGAAAAATTTGAAATGGTGACACTTTCCAATTGATTTCATACTTTAGTTGAATACAAATAAACAAATTTTAAAAATTCCATTTCTAATTTTATTCAGATGAACTAAATCAAATTAACATTTGACTTCTTTTTTTTTTTTTTTTTTTTTACAGGCAAATTGCGTAGTTTTTGTTGGTTTTATCGATACAATAAACATACTTTTTTCGAGATTATTAATCATTTTGACATTCAGATTTTAATTCCAATGTTTCTTATTGGTCTTTTGGGAAATCTCTAAGATGCATAAAATCCTCTCAGCAGTTACAATAGCCGCGAATACTGTTAGCATATAATTGACAGAATTTGGATACATTTCAAGGATTTTACTGTTTGTAGCATACAACTTCGAATTATGTAGCCACAGACCGTATCAATATAAAGATTTTTTTTTGCCTGAAACTATACGATTTAGTAATTAAAATATCTAATCAATTAAAATTTGGCTGCCAATACAATACAAATCCATTTTGGCAGAACAGATTTACCAATTTTATTCACTACTGCATTTAAACAATATATGATATTCAACACTGCATTTAAACTATATATATATATATATATATATATCATTTAAATGTAGTATTCAAATATGCAGTTTATATATATATATATATATAGAGAGAGAGAGAGAGAGATAGACACGGTGGGGAGGAAAAGAGTTGAAGAGTTACCTCCTCGTTTTAACGGTAGATGCAATTTGTGCTTAGAAGAGAAAATACATATAATGACATATAAATTGCCTGATAAGTTATTAAATAAGAGAAGTGAATTAATAGCTAGATGTAGACATAGGACAAAATTTAAACTATAGACTATAAATTTTAAAAACATAGAAATAAATAGTGAAACTAGACAAAAAACGTATCCAATATACACACATGGAAAAAATAGGTAGCTAAATAAATAGTATTGAAATTAACATAAGCATTAATATTTCCCTTACAAAAATTCATTACATTGACTTAGAACATAAAAGTTAATTATCGAACTTAACAAGAAAAGAAAATAAATGAAATAAAATAAATAAAAAAGTTAAATTACCGTAATTATAACTGACGGAAGAATTTTAAAAATAAAATAAATAGGTAAATAAAAAAACGGAAACTCAATAAAACGAGGAGGTAACTCTTCAACTCTCTTCCTCTCCCCCCCGTGTCTATTCTGTTTCATTTATTCATTAGATCTGAAGAAGTCCTGTTATATTTTTCTTCGTGTTTTTGGTTCACACCAGAAACGAAAAACAGGATGGAAATAAATTTATAATCCTAAAATAACCGGTCTTTGTTTTTTTCTTTAAAGAAATATTGCTCTGTAAAATCAATTACATTGAGCTCTCTACCAGGAAAATTTAAATGTTCAGCTCCTGAATGATTTTCTTGTCCTGAAGGAATTACCCCCAACTCTGGTTAAACTGGACCGAATAATACTATATATATATATATATATAAAGACTAATGCCTAGAGACATATACAAAATTAGGAGATTTACAATATGAAGAAATTTTGTTGAAATCGCAAGGGCCCTTTCACCTGAGATTTATCCAGCGACAGCCTTCAGAAGTTGTTTAAAACAATGTAAATAAGATTAAGAAAAAGGGGCATGAAAATGAAAAATGATAGCAAGACAAAGGGGAGAGAAAAAAATTAAAACCACCCGAAATCAAGCACGAGATATCTCCTAATAAATTCAAAGAGTTTTTAGGGTTCTGTTTGCATAGCCAAAGTATATCAAATAAAATATAAATGGCCTCCAGGACAATAAGTTGTTGTTTAATCCTAGCTCTATACAAGACCACAAAACACTCATCGCTGTAATTAATCACACAACTACTTAAGACATTCAAATGCTCACAAATGGCAGAATCGAGCAATTTTGAATGCCCATGTGGTTACGGATAATTTTGTTTAACTCTAATCTCAAGGCGTTGAGTAGTGCATCCTATATATGTGGCATTACAGCGACATTGAAACTTATAAATTAAATTGATTTTTTGGAAGATAGGGAGCACATCCTTATGAATAGACCGAAATGCAGTTCGAGTAGTAAAGATGGTTCGAACCATAGCCGTATTATAACAACATATAACAGAGGAAGAAACCTTATTGGCCATCAACTGGCAAGGAGATCCAATCCAAGGAAGGCTAACATAAACTGGGCATTTAGAAGGATAACAAATTCCCATTCTTGGATGTACAGGTTGAACGCCGTTCGTTTGCTTTCGTAACTTGTATATATAGAAAGCCTTCGTTCAACGATCTGTATTTAAGTTGGGATGCTAATGCTCCTAAGTCCAGCAAGGTTGACCTGATCAAGTGTCTCACATTCAGGCCTCTTAAGATTAGTTCGGATAACAAGATTAAAAGCGAATTTGAACTGATTAAAAATTCATTTCTACGTAATGGGTATCCTCAGGAAGTCATTGTTGACACCATTAACAAAATTGTTTATAACTTTAGGAATAACATCTGGCCACTTGACCCTTTTACTAGTTTGGTCGACACCAGTACTTGAAAATGTCATCAGCACGAACATATAATCAGTATTTTTTAAAAACAAAAGTAAGCGAATAATTTCTTTGCTCAGCTCATCGAAGCTATAATTGAATTATAAGTCACGATATGGTAGAACTTAAGTTATACAGAGTAGTGTCCGGTTGAATCCGAATTATTATCATGTTAATAAATTTATGTTTGAAACCAACAGCATCTAATATTAAATAATCAATACAAACACTACATAAAAATCGCCCGTGTCGTACCTTTGTGTTACTGCTATGAGGCAAACATTTTAATACATCAAACACTCTGTCTGTAACACAAAATTAAAAAAATGCATATTTTCTTTACAAGAGAAAAACTTTCGATTTATTATCTTTTATTCTCATTTCTATTTATTAGCTTTTTATTTTTAAGCAATTCCAAATCCCATAATGCCCTATTATTCTATCCATCTGCCTCATGAGTTGATTTCTTTTTACAGGTGTTATTTCGTTCTGTGTTTTGTTTTCGACTCCTTAGTCTTTAATTTCGTCTCGGCTTTGTTTCTGGCCATCAATAGTTTTGCCTCATGCCCATGGATAAATGCGTCTTTATAAAGAGAATATTAAGTGGCTTATAATTCATGTATAACAGAAAACATGCGTGTGCGTTGGATGGATAAAAAGAGCACATGTGCGGGTAATCGTCGTCTTTGTAATTACTATACTTCAGGCAGCATCATTTCAAATATGTTTACGAAAAATGCTGACCATACTGCGCTTGAAATAACCAAACCAACCAGAAAATACATAAGATGCAAAATGATACGCATTCTATTCTTCAATGACCAAAAACATCAAATTTATTTCTGCAATAGTAACTAATTTTCATCGCAGACAATTCCTGCTAAATCTCTTTTCTGTATATGTAATCATTCATAATTGTGAATATTATCTGTCGATTGATCTATTTGAATAATCTCTCGGCTTTTCGCACAGCTCTCACTTGTTTTGCTATCACCCATAGTAAAACCTATCAGCAGGTAGCTACACTATAACAATATGACCTCTGGTAACTGATACATTGTTTCTATTACGATTCTTATTGATCATAATTAACATTTCTCTTGAAATAGATCGCATTACAGGCGTAAAAGTTCTGGGAGATACACGTAGCAGTGATCAATCAATTAGGTTTAATAATATCCATGTGCTGAATGGAAACAGTTACGACAAGAGTATGAAATCCATTGTCCGTGCAAAATCAGCCAGCTGTTTGCATCGTAAATGTGTCATGAAGAGGGGATTACGTGCAATTACTTACACAAACTGGATAGCGGTCAGTTCGCGAGTCATGATATTGCAATTAAGTGAATGGTCCATATTGATAAGGCCATTGCTCATGTCAACAAGTTTTAGTAAAGTATAATCAATATGAAGTAAAATCGTTAAAAAAGATAATTTTTACAGCTTGTTTTCCAATCGGGGGTCAAAAGAGACATCCTTGTAAATATTGTTAAATTAGGTGTGGGATTTATACAAAGATCTTAATTGATTTGCTATTCTCCTGATGAATATCAAATATTTACAAGATTATCCGCTAATAGATTTTTTATAATTCCTTTTGTCCTCACTGCGAGAACTTTAGCTTATCTTTCAAGCTGACAGTAGATTGGATTGCCAGGGGTTGCTTACTCTCTAAGTGAAAGACTTAAAATCTGGAGTGATAAAGTTACAAAGATGTAACCTGTTGGATAAAGAATTTGATTCCTTAGAATTCTTTCACGTAGCCAGCTGATAATTTTTTTTCTTTTGCATTTTTAGACCACAAATGAAAGTTTTCGGGAAATTTTTTTAATGTTTATCTTTTACAGTCAATTTTACACAATGCACAGTCGTATGGGGGGGTTGTATCGGAAAAAAGAATGAAATAGAAATATATAAAAAATTTCTAAAAGGAATATCTTTAACAACGAATACATTTAAGTACACACATACAAAAGCGCCCATGCACATGAATACATATATTATTCATTAAGTGAGAAATAAACACTGGATAATAATCGGGAAGCATGCATAAAGATAAACGTGTAAACATATACAATTATATATATATAGTTAGCCGACCGTAGTTGAGGGTGAGCCGAAGGCTCCTTTTTCAATAGCTACAACACCAAGATGTAGGGGAGGGTGTTACTCCTTTCCTTGGATTGCTCCACTTACCCTTGATCCATACCTAATAATGCTGAGTGTGAAACATTTTTAAGGTCTTTGGTATGACTCGAACTTGGATTGAACCCTGGTCTTCTGGACATTCTAACCATTATGCCAACGAGAGAAAATGTCAATAAACATATATGAACATATATTCAAGTACACGAAGTATGTTAAAAAAAGAATGGACAATAAAAGATAAGTTAATTTTTTTGAAAATACTCCCCTTTACATTCGATACCCTTATTATTCCAGCTACTTTCCCTGAACAGGAAGCAATCGCACGGAACTCAGTCTGGCAAAATCTGTGTTTCGCCAAAATTGATTGATCAAAATGTATCGAGAATTGGCACTGACTCGTCTAGATAACTCAGTGTCACTCACAAGTTACTCATCTGTACACATATCTACATTTAATTTTTAAGTTAACACTGATTAAGTTAGACTAGATATCCAGACAGGAATCTAGACCTCGAGACATCATCAATTTATTGTATAAGTTCCTCAGCTTTGCACACTTCCTATATTTGAAATTTCAAACAAAAATGAATATTCATTCTCAATTCTATTCGATCACACATCATATGTTCTAGCAAGACCTGTGGAAATTCCACTGAATCTATATACATAATAGGGAGGCGTATTTAGTGTAATAATCGTCTTGGAAAATGTAATTGATGAACACGGTTCAAATCCTTGACGAGACTGTTTACATTTCACTTCGTACTAATACTCTTGAGAGATACATGAATTCACCTGTCCTCAATCCCCCTTAGTGTATATAGTAGGGCAGACTGGGTTCTTTAACCTTGGTTAGATAACCAGTCAAGTATAAGGAAAACTGAATTCAAACTCACTTTACCCGTCCGCTTAAAAATTGACGTAGTGTCACATCCTGCTCCTGACGGAGGGGTTAGGTAAATACATATATACGTAAGAAAGACTGAAAAAGATGTCTTAAATACGTCACTAAGAGGAAAAGGGATAGATAGACTAACCTAATTTAAACGTTATTCCTAGCCAAACAAATATGCTTTCATAACACATGTCGGTTTGTCCCTCAAATATGTGTTAGACTAAGAAAAGGGAAAATGGAAACAATGACCTCTTGTCGTAATGTAATGATTAGCAGTCTAGTCTTGCAGATCAGTGAGTAGTTAGATTGATCCTCATTAAATACTTCATACTTCTGGTCTCGTGCTAATGTAAGTAAATTACAAAATTTCTACGAGGAGATAATTCACTTTTTCCCTCACTCCTCCACTGCCTTCTTTTTCCGCTCTCTCTCTCACTCTCTCACTCTTTCTCTCTCTCTCTATATATATATATATATATGTGTGTGTGTGTGTGTGTGTGTGTGTGTGTGTGTGTGTGTGTTCTCTTAGACTTTGATAAACCATTTGAGATGTACAGGGTGTTCGAGAAAAATTTATATCATTTTGTAATCTAATGATTTGACCAATTCTCGTTCAAATGATCACAAAGGTTAACAAAACTCAGTTAAATGTTTGACGCCTTATCGTTTCCAATGAATGGCATTTTAATACCTTAAAAGAAAAAACACAAAATATTTATCATAGAATTTCGAGTTGTTTTTACACATGTTAAAATTTGAGATCATTCGAATAAGAATTTATCAAGTTATAACATTATGAAATTATATAAATTTTTCTGAAACGAGCAAGACCTATGGAAATTACACGAATTACACGAATTCTACCTCATTACGAAGTTGAGATAAATATAGTAACTGCATCTTACTTTACGAATAAGTGCATGCTGTATAAATATCATTAGTTCAAAATTTTCATTTCTTTTCTGTATTTGATAGAGTCTGAGTTTGAATTTTGTTTAACGGCATATCAACCTCTGTGGGTCATTTAATGCCAAGAAAGGATAGGTTGGTTTTGTCTTCTATGTGGGTTTTAGGGCATAGGTTTTTATGATAGTTTCTTATTCTATTTGACCAGATATTGGGGAAAAGGTTGATTCGGTCAGATCTAAGTGAAAAGGTAAGGATTTTGGAAAACTAAAGATGTTCTTTAGTTTAGTTTGGTTTGGTTTGGTTTGGTTTGGCTGGTTTTAAGAACCCCTGCTGGCGACCAAATGTCAAACTTCGTTTATACTCATAATAAACCTAAGATTTACAAACGAATACTTAGTAAATAATATTCCAAACGAGCCAGAGCCCACCTGCCTGCACACAAACAAATGGCTTCAACCACCGCTGCTACTCAACCCTAATAATTCAACTCACATCAACAATTTGTTTGCACATAGTTAAATAGTTAAACACATAATTTGTAAACGAATACATATAATTTGTAAACATTTTGCTAATAATATTTTTCAACAAGCTCGAGCTTATTTTTCTTCTCAGCCAAAAGATTTCAATTATCTCCATCCAATACAAATCATTCCATTCACTTTTAATCATCTGTCAAATAGTCTTGAACACTGTACCAGCAACAATTTGACATCAGTCATTTGTTTGCACACATTTAAATAAATATACCGGATATGTGAGAGACTAATTTGTCAGTAATTTCGTTTTTACTTTTTTAGTGGATGATTTGTTAGTAACATCTAAAAAAAGGTATTGAGCTCATTTATTTGCGCACAGATAAATGGTTTCAAGTATTGTAGTTAATTGTTATACCTTCCAGATCGAGGCTGGCAACGATACGATCAGTGTCACTGTCCATGGTTTCTATACTATAGGATCTTTGAAGTGATTTTGTTGATCACTGTTTTTTCCTTCTTTTTTTTTCTGATTTGTTTTTTTCTGATCACTGTTTTTTCCTTCTTTTTTTTTCTGATTTGTTGATCACTGTTTTTTCCTTCCCATAGCTGACTTGGTTCTTGATGGTGAAAGGACTGCATTGAATTTGGATGGGAGTAGTTTAAATGTGCCTCCTGGTCTTTCACTGATCACTTCTGCGTTCGTATGTACTCTTCCAGCCTGGCCAATGGGGGCTTGTGCTTTCTATTTAAGTTGCCTCGGCTTTTTGATCGTGGGCGTTGAGTTCATTTCAATTTCCATTTTAAATTTGTTTTTAGTTTCTATAGGGTTTTTTTCTTTTTCCTTTGATCTTGAAGTTGATCTATATCAACTTTTTGTTGCTTGTGTCTCATTTTTTGGTAGGATTTGTTGTTTCATTTTCTGTTGGGTTGTCTTTGGTATTTATTTTTTTATTGTCTTTTTTAGAATTTTTTGGTTTCTGTTTTGATGTGGGTGGTTGTTTCATCAGAATCCTCTATGGTTTGTTTCATTATGTCTATTGTTGAATCTGTTGGATAATGGGGTTGGTTCATTTATTAATGTTTTTGTTTAGTTTGGATTTTTTGTTTTCTTTGCTTAGGGGATTTTTACTGAATTTAGTTGTGTGTCTTACATTCGTCTGGTACTGTCGAAATTGTCTCTTGTGATCATTTTTAGTATTTGTATTAGGTTTTTTAATTCATTAATTAGGTTGTTTAGTTCTTCGCCAGCCACGACCAACAGGTAACCACAGAGGTGCAGTCAGCGTATTCTCCAGCTCCAGCCGACAGGGCGATAGAAACGTGTACAATACAAATAATTGAATCAGTAGGAATTAAAAAAAATAATTTCTACAACCGTATTAACTTTGCATCCAATACCCAAAAATCAGACATATATAAATTATTGTATTTAAAACTAATTTATAATTTTGACATATGATCACATATGATCTGTGTTTAAACGTTTACTCAACAAGTAATCAAATATCTATTCAAATAATTGGAGAGTATTCCAAACGATTGATAAGTTTATGTTAGGTATTAAAAATATCTCTCGTACAATTTGCTAAATAATATATCATGAATATTTCTTTCATTCTTCGTCTTTTTTACACTTTTTACTTTTTTATTTATTTCCCAAAGATAATATTCTTAGATAAATAATTGTTAATTTCCATCCATATTTTAAATTTTCCACTTCTCTTCACTTTAGTGATCTAGTTGATACATTAATTTTCTTCTTTTTTTCTTTCTTTCACTTGTCTCTTGGTTTTTCTTTCACTCTTAGCGTCTTTTCTATTTTTCATTCACTCTTTGCTTATTTTCTTTCTTTCACTCTTCACTTTCTTTCAATTTCTTTCTTCTTTTCACTCTTTGCCTCTGCATGATCAGTCTATTCGGATTAAAAAGTAAAATTTATATCCAAGTATCCTGTCCACAAATTTATAAAACAAGGCGAAGAAACAAAAAGAAGAAGACCAGGTTGATTTAGTTAAACATTTATATACATATTAACAATTGTGTTTATATTTTTAGTACTTTCATGTGTTGCAGTCGAAAGAGACTTCAAAAGTTCAAAAATGTTCTTGGTAAGAATGTGTTTGTATGTGCACATGAATGCAAAAACACGTATGAACGGAGTATATCTTTGACTGTCGGTTGAATGTGTATATGTGTGAGGGTGGAGACATGTGAAATCTAACTTAGGCGATCTCTTCTATTTTTCTTTCAGTCTCCGATTGCTCTCTCTCTCTCTCTCTCTCTCTCTCTCTTCTTTCGTTCTTTTTTGTTGCTTCTTTCTTTCGTTGCTTTTGTTACTTCTTTCTTTCTTTATTCTTTTTTTTTTAGATTTTTATTTGTTTGTATTTTCGCTGTCTTTCTTTCTTCCTTTCTCAGTTGAGCAGTGCGCGAACTATTTCTCTTCGCACACTGATGTGTGTAAACCCCATAGCGTTGTAATACTTTGGAACACTTCACTTCGATTCCTGGCGCGAGATACGACGCATCAGATAACTTGCCGACTGTAAACTGATGTTAATAAATGTATTATAAGAAATATTACTTTCCAAACAACTACAACCAAATTCTACATGGTGGCAGCGGAAAATATACAACATAAAAAAAAACTATTAATAACAACGAAACAATGTTTTTAAACCCAAAGTTGATGAAGTGTCTAGTAACAGGTCAGTATTGCAAAAAAATAAAACCATACAAAAATATCACAAAAATATGCCCGTTCCACATATATATACAGATAACAGACATAAGCTATCTCTATTACTTGCTATGTACGTGTAGATACAAATATTTAACATGGGAGCTATGAATACTCGTGCTATGGATTGGACAAACCAAACCCAGCAAAAACTTTTAAAACAGTGAATATGACAAAAGCAGACAATCGAATGAGTAAAATACTAACAGAAGTAGGTGACGAAGAACTAAGATGCAACTTCTGAAAACTCACAAAGGAAGAGAAAAGTTTGCTTGACATTGTCTTCGGTAAATTTTTAGAATAACTTGAACCGAAAGAGAACTATAGGGTGATTCGTTTCAAATTAATGTCATAAAGACAGAAAGCAGAAAAGCACCAGATGATTTTGTGAACAGGTGTAGGCAACTGGTACAAAGGGTACACTATAATAAAACTTATTATCACCAGCACCCCAATCGCAGACGGAACTTGCAAAGAACGCAACACAATCACACTTGATGTAGCACTTCCTTTAGGAAAAATCTACGAAGCATCTAGCGCCGATATAAAATAACTTAGGTCTATCTAAAACACTACCAACGAAGCTATAAAAACAGCTATACAAACCACATACATACCGAAACGTCATTGGAAAGCAAAAAAAATGGCTCAATTATAAGCAAAGTAATGCACTTCACAATGAAGCTAGTCCAGCATTTGGATCAATTTGCAACGCATTTGGTAAATCCAACCACTGGACAATGACTTCACTGTCAAACAGAGCAAAACAAAGGTCAAAAACCTGAGTCATATCCACCCAAAGTCACAGCAGCAACCTCAATACAAGAGGAATTCATACGAAAAGAGGCAAGTAATCCAAACTAATACAGTGAAGAAAGACAATAAGAAAAGCTCAAAGGTTTAACATTCAATAGCAGCGAAATGTCTTTCATGTCTCAACAGTGGGATGCAGTCTTTGCATACAAGCAAACAAATGACTACCAAACAAGTGGAATTGACTGACTCTACCTGAAAATAGATACGAGTACCCAAAGAAACGCACTACCAGTCACTAAAATGTTCCCAGAAAAATTCGATCAAGTTGATTTTCTGAACTGGAACCGCAATGAGATGCTACGGTAATATCAACATTCTCAACGAACTCAACAGCACATTCTACATAGTGGATGCACAAGGACCAGCAGTACTAGGACTGCCTTCGTTTGAACAACTAAAATTAATGACTTTATACTGTACGGTAAAGGGACGAAATACAAATCATCATCGCGTAAACCATCAAGACGTACCACAAATGCCTGTTAGAACTAAAATCAATAAACTGAAGAACCCATCGCGATTTACCAGATCGCTTTGATGAAATTGTTTCCATAAGATCTGTGAAACTATCCTTCAACTAAAATGTGCAACCACCACTGGTCCCAGAACAAACGGTGAACTATTTTATCATCAGAACGGAAAATGGCAACCTGCCACGGTAATAAAAAATGTGTGTAACCTATATCCTACATTGTCGATTTCCCAGACGAATCTTCCAAGAGAGAGAGAGGGGGGGAGAAAGAGTCACTCACAAACAAGTTCATTTTAACGATCATATCCTTTCACTACTCAAGAAATAAAATTTCTCACCCAGTGTTGTGGCTTGTTAGAAGTGAAAGTAGATGCAACAAGTGTATTGGAGAACAGAAAACATATACAAAATAAGAGTGTTAGTACAGCAGGTAGAAGTGTCCGTTCGAAAACTGTCAGGTTCGACTGCTGGGAGGAAGTCTCTTTATTTTCATTCATACAAATGGAGGGCACGAGGCCCGGAGATTTTTTAGGGGAAGGAAAAGGAGCGGTCATGCCGTAACTATATTTTCTAAGGGGCCCTTGCTAGGCACATTCGCCGACCTATTCAACAATACAATATATAGTCAACCATCCTTCACCAAACACGCTACATCCACTAAAATACCGCACTTGCTCTGTGAGAAGACCTACTGAAAACCCCGAAATGAAATGTATGATTTCATTTACAAAACATGATTTTATTAACAGAAAAGGTATGTGATGGGGATGGGAGAAAAAAACGAAAGAGAAACCAAAACAAAAGCGAATAAAAACCAAGGAAAAAGTTTCCCATTTGGTTGACCTCCCATCCCACTTCTACGATATAGAGACCGACTGTTTTTTATGGTATCAGAGAACACCGAAAACAAGCCGGACCTGCACTAAAAGGGAGAGGGATCTGATCTGATGGGGTAAAAGAAAAAAACAGAGTTGGACGCGGTGAGGACAAGTAGCATGAATTTATACAAGTGAGATTATAAGATCTTCAGAAAAGACGGACTGGAGTAGGGGCTAGGGTATAAAAAGAATAGGGATGGGTAAGATCTTGGAGGCTAACAACTAGGTGAGGAGGATGATGACTCACAACATACTGCTAACTATGGATTAGAGGAGAACAAAACCTACTTACCCGTAGTCGCCATGGGCAGGAAGAGGGGGGAAGGATGACTCCAACGTTGCCCCCTTTCGTACGACCAGGCTCGCTGCTTTCACTCAACTTTTGTCAAATGTTATGCGATCCAAGCGTTTTTATCGCATCTCATCTTCACCCTAAGCTGATGCCTAAAGAACAATATCAGATCACGATGAGAAAAGTTTGCATTGTCATACAATGTCGCGTCATCCAAATTACCATCCTGGCTACAGCTAGGATCGCGAGAAACACCACACGCTTCTCACCCTGAAACGAAGGTAAAACATTGTCCACAACGTAACCAACGTCAAGCAGCACAAGCTGCTTGGGTCCGATTCGAGCCGTCCACTCCCCGAAGTGATCCCAGAACGGGCGAATTCACTTGCAGAAGTAGGAGGCGTGCTCAACCGTTTCTTCCAAGCCACAGTCACAAGGACAATCAGGCCCGCTTTGAAATTCAAGCTGAGAAGTGGCAACGTGTTCCGTGGAAGCCGCCAGGTGAGCGAGAACTCGAAATTATTCAAGAAGCCCGAACCTGGTGCCCAATTCCAATGGGAGCGGATCTCCTCCGTCTTCCAGCCGTGCCACTCTCTGAGAGGGACCGAAGTGGAGCCCACCAGTAGTTCCAGATACAGTTCTTTCCGAGACCGGAAAAGGTCACTGGACCCAAGAAGTTTGCGGAGAACCACTCGGCATTCGCGGACAAACGGTGCTTCGCTCATCAACCTACGTTGACCTTCAGCCTTTGGGTTTGGCTTGAAGCGAAGGGAAGTATCGCTCGTCCTTCGTCTTCACACTGTGTCCCCCGACAAGGATCGGCCCAAGTAAGCCAGTCTTTCAGTGAGCCCGTGGCTCTCCATATCAGGCATACCTAGATCTCCATTGCATGTACGTTGAAAGCAGAACTGTCTGTGGACTATCAGCCTTCGATTTCCCCAGAGCAATCTGATGAGGGGTCGTTGTAGCGCCAGCCAACGAGCTTCATGCAGAGGAAGTACAGACAATCATAAAAGGATCAAGGGGAAGATGTACGCGGCGCACACCTCCACCCTGCCCTTTAAGGACAACCTCTTTCGAATCCAGGCAGCCACCAGGGCATCTACCTTCGCCTGTACTTCCGACCAATTACGCTCTAGTTAGAGGTCGGGCTCGAACCCGGCCCGAGGATGCGGACGGGTCCGTCATCCCAGCGGAAGAGCTTTGGCAGAGTATCGCTACCCGTCCAGGCACCGAGCCACAAACTTTCGGTTCTGTGAAAATTGACCTTGGCTTCTGCTATTCGTTCGTACCCAGTAACCGCCTTCTTCACAGCGTTTATGTCCAGGCGGTGGGACACAAAGACGGTGAATGCGGAAACCCTAGCTGTAAGAGGGCCAGCAAAAAGGATACCACGCAGGGCTGGATTTGCCCCCTCATCCTTAATCCTTCGAAGCAGGGGCTCTAAAGCGAAGACATAGAGAAGAGTAGACAGGAGGCAACCCTGTCGGTTCGACTGCTCGATCGCGAATGCTCCTGAACGCTTTCCGTTCACTTGTACCACTGCCCAGGGGTTGTGGTACATAATGCTTATCCATCTGCGTTACTCCGCTTTGAATCCAGCAGTCTCCAAAACAGATACCGTGAACCGATGGTCAACCCTAAATTGATCAGCGGAGCTTTGATGCAGTCTTTTATCTCCTCTAGGACCTCGCAAACCAAGTGCAGGTTGTCTTGGATCGATCTTCCCTTCAACGAGAAGGTCTGTTCAGGGTCGATCAGATCGCTAATGACAACCTGTAAGAGGTTTGCTAAGACCCGGGCCAAAATCTTTAACTCTGTTTTTAGTAGAGTTATGGGCCTGTAACCACCTAATCCTTCCCAAACATGCCTGCTGTCTTTCTTCAATAATGGGATCATGCCATTGGTAACGCCACCAGGGATGGCTCCCTAGGCGAACCAATGGTTGAACACATCAGTCAGAATAGGTACAAACATGTGCGGCAGCCTCAAGTACACTTCATAGGGTAGACTATCTAGTCCTGGCGATTTGTTGAGGCCGACCTGCTTCAACGCATCACAGACTTCGCATTCAGCAATCACACCCTCGCAGCGAGCTGCTTCCGCGTCCCGAAGCCGGGGGAAATCAGCTAAATAGCTGCGAAACTCCTGAAGCGGGAGATCAGGGCAACTAGCAAAACGATCATGGAAGTGCGCCCGGAAAGCATCGCGTATCTCACGGTTCGACTGCAGCACACGCCCATCCGGAGACTTGACAGAGTCGATATACCGGCCAGGAAAGCTTCGTACTTCTTCACACGTGGTCGCGTTCGATTTCTCAGCTTCGTTGAGAACTCTTTTTAACCTAGATCTAACTACGAATACCTTGAAGCGCCCGCTAGCCTCATGCTCAAAGTCCCTCCTTGTTAGTTCTACGTTTAGGGAGTCCCCCTATCCACCGCCTGGGAAAGTCTATCTTCTATAGATTTCGCCTTCCTGACCCTATCTAGGCTGAGCTGTTGACCATATTTGGTGGTGAAATCTCTAATTCTATGTTTAAGAGATGCCCACCACTTATTTCCGGTAACCGCCCCCATTAACGTCCGCTTAAAATTAGGGATTCTAGCGGCTCTCGGAAGTCCCGTATCTCCAGTAAGGAGGTATTGAACTTCCAGTAACCTGCAAGACTAAGCCTATTTACAAACTGCAGACTGACCCTAACAAGTTTAGTAAGTGGAACGAGTAAGTGGAACGTGGAACAACTAAGGAATTCAGAGTCAGCTCTTCTAACACTCTGTCCAAGTAAAATCCTACTTGTGCAGAGCTATCTAGCTACGTCCGCATGTCCATCCCTGGGTGATCTAGACGAAATCTGTCGACCAAGTTGTGCATGGCCATTATGTCAATCAGGCTGCTTTCACACCTTTCCGCTATACCTGCTCCCCGCCCGACCTTATCTATCTTGGGATCAAGGATCACATTCCAATCACCCACTAAAACTAGCCGTTTCCGATCGTCGAGGAACGGCGCCAACCGTCGAAAAAATAAGCCCTCTCCACAGTGATATTGGGTGCATAAACTGCGACCACCCGGAACTCGAAACTTTTAACAGCAACATTAGCCACAATCACTCGGCCCCCGTCACCTGCAAAAACAACATTTACATCGGCATCAAGGCTGCGTCTAAATAGCAGAGAAACTCAGCGCTGCAGTCTCCAGCACCGACAGTCCGCAGCGCAAGTGAAGTGAGTCTCTTGCACTGCAGCGACAATCAGGCTGAGGTTCGAGAGTTCAACAAACAAGCACGCACACTTGATTAAATCCCTAAGTCCCCTCGCATTCAAAGTGGCAACGTTTAAAGACATCAGACCCACTTACCTTACTCACTGTCGACTACGAGCCGGAAGACCTCGGGTTGAGGATGCCGACGGCTTGACGCAGAGAACAGGTCCTGAGTTCAATGCTAACTTGGCCGTCCCTGGAAATTTCTCCGACATCTAAGCGGTACTTCAATTTTAGGGCCCTATAAAACGATGGGTGAACATAAATCGGGACCCTACTCCAACAAGAGGGCGTCATTTTTTGAGCGAGAGGTGCTCCAATCCCGCCAGCTATGTCCACCCGACTGGCTTCCTTAATGAAGCGCCACAGCCTCTTTGTGCGGCTACCACTCGAGCGAACAAAGGGGGTCACCATGGGTGCACCCCTAAACAGGTATGGATTGGAAACGTTTTTGTGATTGTCAGGGGTTTTAATGAAAGTAATGGTTTAAGCTTTGTTCTCAGCTGATGGTCGATGATTGGTGATTCGATGGTATCGGAACAAAAAATGATTCCGGTGAGTCCTTGTCGGTCCTCGTTTGAGGCTGACTTGGGTCTTTGGTGTAGACCATAATGATGATAGGTGAATTCGGTTTTTGGATCGGGACCGGGAGAACAACCTGGGAGGTGAAAGGGAGGGCAGTGTTGGGGATAGAGGAGCTTCAAAAATCAAGTATTGGGATGGGGGATGATTTGAGTGTGAGGGCTGAGGTGGTATGATTTGTTCTGGGCGCTAGGGTTGTTGTTGTTGTAGTTCAGGTTGTGGCTGGGTTTGTGGCTGAAATTGGGGTTGATATTTTTTTGACAAAGTTTTTTCTCCCCGTCCTTGTTTGTGTCTCCACTGTCCCTCCTTCTTTTCAGATTTGAGGTGGTTTCCATTTCCTCAGGCTGCTCTTCCGGTGGGTGCTGCTTTGTCTTTTTCTTTTTTTCTAATGATACTGGTGATTGGGCGGTTTTTGTTACTTCTGTTGGTACTGCCGTGGTATCTATTGATGTTGTCGGTTTTGTTGGTGTAGAAATTGTTTCTTTTTTTGTGCTATTGTTACTGTAGCTGATTTAACAGAAGGTTTTTTTTTAAATTTTCCCCTTTGACCTTGGCTCCTGGTGTTCGTTCGTATACGGCAACCGCCTTCTTCACAGCTCTTATGTCCAGGTGACGGGACACAAAGACGTTGATAATATTGGCAAATGCGGAAACCCTTGCTGTTAGAAGGTCAAAAAGAGGGACACCGCGCAAGGCCGGATTTGCCCCCTAATCCCTAAGCCTTCGGAGAAGGGGCTCAAAAGCGAAGACATAGAGATTACACGAACGCTCCCGAACGCTTCCTGTTCACCTGCACCTCTCCCCGGGATTTGTGGTACAGCATGCTAATCCATCTGCGTAACTCCGATTTGAATCCGGCAGTCTCCAAAACAGATGCCAAGAACCGATGGTTTTGTTGGTGTAGAAGTTGTCGCTTTTCCTTGTACCATTGTTACTGTTGGTGGTGGCTGTTGATGATTTGACAGGGGACTTTTTATTTTCCCCCTTTACGGGGGAAAATTTTAAAAATCCCCTGTCAAAAAAAAATTATTTACCACCGCCCCCACCAGCTCCGGTATCGGGAGGATCCCGCTGTCCCCAAAATATTGTACATACTTCTCGACTCCGTCTCCTTCGCAGCCACTCGGTGATCCCCCCCCCGTGAATCTACAACGACCAGGAGACGGTCGCCGCAGGCGCTTCCTGTGCTGGCCGGATGGAGCCGGCCGGAAGCGATGAAGCCGACGATAAATCTTCCGGCCTCTCTGATTGGAAGGGCTCCAGGTCACCAAAAATGTCCTGCTGCAAGTTCTGCGAAGCCAAAATTAGCCCTTCCATTGCTGCCCGAGGCAACCTGGCGGTGGTGGACCCGAATGTTGTCGAGAAAACGATATGAAAAAACGAATTTCGAAAAAAAATCCAATGAGAAAACTTGCGTATTCGAATGAATATAGCAAAAAAAAATCAACAAACAACATGCGTAGCTTGACCCACCCCAAAAAGCAAAAATAAAAGAACAACGGTTGAACCGTTTGGGGTGTGTCACCAAATAGGAAAAAAAGTTTGAAAACAAACCCACGCAAGCAACGACAACAACAACAATAATTCCTCCTGTCCGTGAGAAAAGCTGGGAGGAAATCTCGCCGTGAGTGAATAGAGTTAGTATCTATAAAGGAGGAAGAGTTCATTGTCGCGTAGATAAGTTATGGGGTCCTGTTTTCTATCTGACTCCATTCTGGGTTATTCTATCTTTACCCCACGTTATCTTGCTGGTTTAACTTCTTGGATAAAGGAATTATATGAAAGAAGATAATAGAAGATAGAAGACGAAGATATCTTTTAAATGTTGCCTTTACATCTGGGTTCAAAACCATTCCATAAGTGAGGAAATTCTTCCTGATTACAAATGAAATGGTTGAATCTCCTAGTTAAGGTGATAAATGCGTTAGTCGTTTCTTGGGTATATATGTATCCAAATTCGATATTTAAAGCTTTAACGTGTTGGGTATACAAGGCTTTAACGACGTGTTAGTCGCTTTTGGGAATTTGTCTAAATCCAGTGTTTTAGTCATGTGTTGGTGGTGAAAAAGATAGCCAATGGAAGGGTTAGCCAATGCGTTGTCGAAAGACGGACGTATGGCGTCCTCCACCAGTTAATAAGAAAGGTCTAAGTGTTGTCACTCTGGTGGTCGTTGCAGAAAGAGAGTGAGATTCCTCCTTTTGTCAGGACGGTTCCTTTTCTTTGCGCATGCATCGCCCCTCTTCCTGTGAGATGCCTCTGGGGGTTTCTGCACATTTTAATAATTATTCCTAATTCAATTAAAAAAAATTTTCTGTTCCCTACAAAGTCACCATAACACCATGAAATTAGCAACAGGATTTATTTCAACACAAGAGGCGAAATACAAGAGAAATACAAAACTTCAAAGGTATCAATACTAGCCAGCAAGTGACAGTCACTTTTCTTAGCCTTCTCGTTCATTCACTACGGGCAAACAGCAAATTGATGTCTACTCCACCGCAGAAAAATAACAAAAAACTCCACTGACCAGAGAACACTCAACACCTCCAACTCCTAAGACAAGAAATGGGCGTGAAATACACATGCCACTTAGATACAAGATTAACATTTGAACAAATAACCATCATACCTTTTTATTGTTAACGGGAATGATACAGTATCATGAGAACTACTTCCCTACGCACACTGATGTGTGTAAATTCCTTAGCATAGTAATACCTTGGAACACATCACTTCGAGTTCTGGTGCGATACAATGCATCACATAACACACTGACAGTAAACTGATGTTAATGCATGTATTGTAATAAACATCACTTTCTACTTAATGGTAAATAACTACAAATTAATTCTACACTTCTTTTTAATAAAATGAGATATTATTTGTCTGAGGTGCTGACAAGCTTTAAAACACACGTACCATAGATACATAGTTTTAACATAAGTGTATTCAAATATATACCTATATATATATATATATATATATATTGAGAGAGAGAAAATCAGTCGCACACATATACATAGAAGCACATACACACATATACATGTATTAATAGAAACATAGAGCTATACATTTTATCTTGCTATTTTGTAAAGCTATCTATTTATCTATCTATTAATATAGGACTATGAAAAAGAACAGATAAATATTTATCGATATTGATATTGATACAGAATATATAAGACACGTGATATTGGCTTTTGGTTAAGATAATAATATAATCTCTCATGTATCGTTCGGTTTGCATCGATAACACTGTTTATTCCAAGAGTCTGCAGAATGGCCAGCTTATATAAATCTGACACTTCTGTCTTCGTCTTTGTCCAAATCCTACATTTTCAGGAAAAATTTCTTTGACGTCTATCGTTTCCACAATTAAATTTTTACCCCAAAGACGTCTGCATTCGTCGCCTCAAGTCTGTCTGCCAAGTAAAATTAAAGGTTAACATAAAATCCATAAGAAAACGATGTGAAATTAACACATGGGGCATCAATTAAGGCATTTTTGTAACAAGAATGGAAAGAAAATCCGGAGACTGATTTTGCAAAGGTTTTGTCTCTTTTTTTTTTTTTTTGTCCGATAGGTGGCTTCTGTACTATCACATGACATAATCAAAAATCCATTCTCATTATCTTTTGTCTCTGTGCTTTGAATCGTGGAAACGCTGTCCCGTACCTCGTCATGATACAGTAATGTCCATGACTATTTTACTGTCCACCAATCTCAAGTATGGCTTTTTCGGGGGTTTTCTTATCTCCTTTTACATTCTGCTTGTTCATAGAACAATTTGTATATATTTTATCCGTTGGGCAACGTTTGTGTATTCTTTTCAGTTCTACTTGAACGTATATTATGTTCATATTAAATGTTTCCATACGAGTAAATGAGCTTATATTATCGGTTTATTCAGTGTTAGTAGATTATGGATATGCTATTACTAATATTGGTCTTTGTTAAGTGAGGAATTGAGTCAATATATTTCCTACCTTGAAGCAAACCAATGGTTTAATTTAAAGAACGTTGAATATGCTTTTATTCATTTATAACTAATGTTTATAATAAACGGTGGCAGCGGTGTCAAATGCACAGCCATAATCTGAAACCCATCATCATTAAGGCGTGCCCGATTTCTTTGACTCTCTCTCTCTCTCTCTCTCTCTCCCTCTCTCTCTCTCCCTCTCTCTCTCTCTCTGGGCAAGTCCTATAGACGGTACACAATGTCTGCAAACAGCTGATGAATGTAAGTTTTTGGTGGTCAACCAACACTGGTGTAACTATACGTAAGAATCCTTTGGAACGTCCCTTGTGAGATCGTCCGTACTTTCACTGCAGTCAGTGAGCATGTCTTGCTCACCTTACTTGGATAGTTTGAAAGATATGAAGTAAGTAGCAATACACCTGCTGCTTTTTATGGTAATGATTCCTAGATATCTTCAAAGTAGCACGCAGCACCTTTGAGTGTTTACCATATAGCTTTTGTGGCAAAAGTTGAAGTCAAAATGGTGCAACCATACAATAGTACTGACACAGCTACGGCTTAGAAGAATTTTCGTTTTATTTTATCAGAGATCAGATTTCTATGCGGAAATAGCTGTCAATTGCTGTTCACGCTTTACCTGTGTGTATGTTGACATCGCTTTCTGTAGATAAGATAAGACAAGAATGGTAGTTTCATCACAGACCTCTTTGTCACAGATTTTTTATAGTTGAGATCAGTAAGTAAGCGATTAAAAAAAAGGTCCAATTTAGTGTTAGGAGAATTATTCGAATGGTTTGCCCGTGAGAGAGATTTGATAATCTGTTTTTACGAAAACGGAATCAGCTATATAACATAAAGTTTAACAAATTTAATCTCTTTTTCTTCAAATCCCTTTTTAACTGCATGAATAAAACCAAGTCTCGTCTCGACTGTTCTCACCATATTAAAGAAAAATAACTCTATTAACTCGTCAAGCAAACCTATGCAGATGTTAACCAACCAACAACTGAACACTCTATTTGGAAAATACGAGCAACTGACTAAACTGACACATCAAAATGCGAACATTATCACCGAATTATTAAAAATATAGTTTTGCAGAAAAGGTTGATATTACTAAGTTCGTATTATAATATATCAGAGGGTAACAATACGTATGTGGGTTAAAAAGTTCATATTAAGTCAAATCTGCCGTTGGTGACATTTTTGGCAAATGGAATTAGCACTGCTGCACCGATGTGTGTGAACAGTAAGAGGGACTATGCTGGAAAATAATTTGATCACAATCTATGAGAGTATCTTGGCTAGCCTAGGAACTTTACAGTCGACCCACATAGGGAAGCACCAGTGACGCTACATGCTAAATGTAAAAGACTTGCTTGTGAGCTTACTCTTTTGAACTAGAGTTTCAAATACGAAGCCCACAAACTACTTTTCTATAGCACGTAGCAGAACAATGTTCGTGATAAATATTTTCCACAAACCTCGTAATTAGTCCCTCGCCCTGGATCATACATCTCCCGAAAATAGGGTAGAATGTACTTTCATAACGAGAGAAGTAGATATGACAACTTATATTGGCTTAGAGAGTGTACTTGAGATGACAGACTGCATACACGAATAGAAGTCATGGAAAATATTTGAGAGCATATTGTTAAATAAACAGAAATTATATTTATTATTCCGTAAAATGTGACAAAACTTTGAAACTTGTTTTCTCTTTTAATAATATTCATAGTACAATTTGTTTACGCATGAAAATAGGGAAAAAAAACAAAATTTATCAAAAGTGATAACGGAAAAAGGGAATTTACCAAAGGTGAAAACGGAATTAAAGAAAATTTGAAACGGAAAATTTATTCCCCCTCTCTTTTGTACAATTTTACGTTATGTTATGTCACCCAAGGGTTATCAAATATAAAACCTGACTAAAGCTGGAGAATACAGTTACTGAAATGTGTTTTTGAATCACAATAAGTTATTTAAGATGGCAATATGAAGTATTGCCATTATGAGTATTCATTTTGACGGGAAAAATTTGTGCCGGTCAGTTATAACTGGTGGAAAACATCCCTCCCTATCTCACATTCTGCTCGCTATACCTCTCTCCTAGGAGATCATGGCAATTTTGAATCATTCAGTTTGAAACCCCTGCTTTAGAATATTTGTTCTATGCTCGTCACGGTATTTGGTTGCGGCCTTAGTTCCGGGACGACCACATATATTTTCCGGCTTCTTGGTTTATCTGTGCCGATGTTGTGTTTGAAAGATCCTTAGAAGAGGATAACAATCAACCCCGAGCTTCCGACGGTCAGGGTAGTTCGTTGGAACAATTTGCCTATATGTTAGTGACTCAAAGACAAGAAAAATTCTCCAACAATGAACTGTTATTTATAGAAACACAATGGTGAGGCAATAATATATATATATATATATATATATATATACATATATGTGTGTGTGTGTGTGTGTGTGTGTGTGTGTGTGTGTGTGTGTGTGTGTGTGTGTGTATATATAGTATTTCATTCCTCCAAAATAGCAGACCTTGTAGGTTTATATATATTAAATATGCTTACTAGAATCATTAGTCCTCAGCAATTAGGTTTGTATCATAGTGATGGTTTATTATATATCACAAATAGTAATGGCCCTCTTAGCTCTAGCATACAAAAGAGGATTATAAGGGCCTTTAAGTTTTGGGGATTTAAGATAGAAATCTCATCTAATATTAAAATAGTCAATTTCTTGGATGTGACTTTAGATCTATCAAATAATTCTAATAAACCTTTCATAAAGACCAATCAGAACCCATCGTATATTAATGTTAATTCAAATCACCCTAAAAACATAATTAAGCAAATCCCAAAAGCAGTAAATTTAAGAATAGGTAAGCTATCTGCAAATGAAAAGATTTTCAAAGAGAGTAGTAAGAGATATATAGATGCCCTTAAAAATAGCGGTTTTAAGGATGATTTTAGGTATTTAAGAGAAGATATAACAAATGAAATTACTAAAGAAAATAATACTTACGATCAAAAAAATAAAAATAGAAAAAGGAAAATTATATGGTTTAACCCCGCCCCCTTTGTAAATTAGCAAATATAGATGTAGGTAAATATTTTTTGAGACTGGTAGATAAACATTTTAAACAAGATAATATATTACGTAAAATATTTAATAAGAAAACCTTGAAAATAAGTTATTCTTGCACTAAAAATATATCTCAAATAATGAATAGTCATAATAATGGATTAATTAATAAATTTCATAACCAAGTAAATAATAATAATAATAATAATAATAATAACCATAATAATAATAGTAGTAAAAAAATAGAATGTAATTGTAAATCTCGAAGTGATTGTCCAATGAATGGTTTGTGTAATTTAGATAATGTAGTATATCAAGCTATTATTAATCCAAAAGAAGACATAAGTGATAAGAAATATTATATTGGCGTTTCGTCTACTAGTTGGAAATTTAGATATGGAAATCATAAATTTTCCTTCTCCCATGAGCATCAAAAAAATCAAACTGCTCTATCAAAACATTATTGGGGATTAAAAGATAAAGGGTTAACCCCTGACATACAATGGTCCATATTGAAAAGATCTAGTACCCCAAAATCTTTTGATAGTAGGTGTAACCTGTGTCTTGAAGAAAAATCCACATTTTGCTTTTTCCTGAGCCAAAAAAATTATTAAATAAGAGAAATGAACTAGGTGTAGACATAGGGCTAAATTTAAACTATAAATATTTAACCAAAGTTTTTTTAAAAAAAACATAGAGTTAATTTTGAGAATTAGAGTTAATTTTGAGAATAAATAAAATAAATTGTTAGATAGAAAATTGTGAAAAAGCATATAATACATACGTACTACGCATAAAAAGTGGAACTGATTAATGCTTTCTAAATAGTTTTGAAATTTTAAAATATAGTAAATAAATTAAATATTTGTTTTTGCTTTTAGTTTAATATATCTATTACTGTATCTTTACGTGAGGTTATTAATTAAAGTTTAAATCTAATTCAATAAAAAATCTGTAATTTAGGTCTAAATGTAATTAAAAAATTATTAATTAAAGAAAATTTTTTTTTAAATAATTTTACTACATTGCTAACCGAAATTTACATTTAAAACGGAAGTGGGCTTAATGAAGAGGTAACTCTTCACCCCTCTTCTATCCCCTCCCACTCTTATGTGTCTATTCTAGTTTTTTTAACAAAAAGATCTGAAGAAGTCCTGTTCATTTTTTTTCGTGTTTTCGGAAATTTCAAAAATGCGTAACAGGATTGAAATAAATTTATAATCCTATGTGACCGGTTTCGTTGTTTTTTCTTAAAGTATATATATATATATATATAGGGAAATTGTGTCGTTTTGTGCTGTGTTTGGGTGACTGACACATGAGGTATCTGGCTGGTGCAGTCTTTCTATGTTACTCAATTTTTTGGAGAATGAGGTTTTTGTTGGAGAGGCTTTAGTGTTTGGAGAGATTTCTTTTTTTAGTCCCGTCTTCGGTATGGACATCAGATATATTCTCCCCTTAGCCTAAAAACATGTATTTTTTAGTAGATATCCTTGGCAACGAACATTCCCGATTTGCAAAGCAATCACAGATCATTTTGTATTCTTTTCCTGTTTTTTGACTGGTCAGCCAATTAAATGCGCTTATCTTCGTCTGTGGGGAGATTATCCCTTCCATGAATCAGATTTTAATTGGATATCCAATCAAACCACAATATGGAGGCTTGGTTAATTAAGGGTCCTAGCCCATACCTTGTGAAAGGAGTATCCCTTTTTATATTAACCAAAAGAAAAATCAAAGGTCAGACTAATCTATCCGAAGATTTTACCTTTAAACCATAACAAGTGTGCAAGAGTTTGTTCGGGTTGTTTTGATTTTAAATGGAACAACGCTCCGACAAACCCCAAGGTTCTGGCCTGCATACTTTTTATTTTGATAATTTGAAAGTTCGCGTAGTACAAGACTCCTCATAGACATTTTGAATTGACTTTGGAATTTCTTTCAATGTCAATAAGTCTGTTTTATATTTTTATAAAAGGAAAATTTATATTTTCCTAAATAAAAAAATGCATCATGCTCACCACAAGTTAATTGCACCAGAGAATACCTCATAATGCCCTTAGTTCTAAGATTACTTATTGCTTGTCAAAAACACATTCCAGCAACTGCATTCTCCAGTTTTAATCAGGTTTTACATATGATAACCCGAAGGTGACATGACATAACTGATTAACTGCTTTGCGCGACAACTGTTTTTTTTTGTGTGTTTTTTTTTTTTTTTAGTTTATGCTTTTATTTTATGGGATGCTGTATACTCGGCTTGATATAATCTATCCCTTATCAAGCACATAACTAACAAGCTTCAGAGAACCAATATTCAGGAAAGATAATCTATAGAAACTCACTCACAACGTCACTTCTACTAGACATCATGTTTACATGTAAGTTTCGAGAGAAAATACTGTAGCCTCAAAAATAGACCGCAATGTTGCATACGACAAAAATATGGATATTTTTCCAAATATATACCGAGTTAGAAGATATTGAGAAATATTTTTAATGTATCCCACATTTTTCCCAAGAGGAAGAGTACATATTAACCTCTCAGGACAACTACAAATTGATTTGACATAAGCTTACTCTCGTTGGGAGTAAGCTTATGTCACAAATAATTGCCTCTGGGTTCCATTTCCATGAGATATTTTCAAAAAGTATCGACATTGAAATTGTGTTCATCAATACATGAATTAACAATGAAAGAAATGTTAATTTTCTTCAAAATTGTCATTCGTGCTGTTTATTTCAGCAAGTTTTTTCACGGATCGACCACATCTGACACTCCTCTTTGGATATGATATGAATCAACGTCATTGTATTTCTTTAAAGCCCTCTACATCCTCAAATATCATTAAGATGAATTTTCGGTTTAGAAATTAAAAAAAAAAGTCACGTCCTCCGGACCTAAGTCTCGAAAGTATAGTGGGTGCTACCCTCGCACACTCTTGTGTTTCGTCAAAAACATTTCGCTCATAAACGATCGACACTGGCTTCACAATTTTTTAAAATTGTCGCGTCAAGACAATCAACATATACTAATATGTTGTTCAGCTGTACACACCTTTTCATTAAATTTTTCATCTAATTTTTTTTATCTAAATCTTCAACCTCGATGCCCACAGCATCTCTTTGCTTTCTAACCATTGTGGTTCTGACTCGAGTAGCGTTTAATCTTAATCAATGTCTGTTAACAGCCCCTGTCAGGGAGTGAAGGTGAGCTCGTGCGGTGATTTCCAAGATAGAGAAAACGACCACTATAGAGACATCCATGACGATATGAAGACAAAATTGTCAAATGATTCGAGTCAACATAAAGAAGAAGAACGAAATCAAGAACAAAATGGAAATGCATCAGACAACCTGCCATTAAAGGGAATAAGGGAATACAAAAATTATCTAAAACTTTAAAAAGGGTCATTAATTTTCAAACTTTTTTCGAACAATTAAGCCAGTTCATCGTGTCCTTTATGTTATTATTATTTTATTCCTGTGAGAGTTTTTGATACCAGTGGTAGCTGAGAGTTTTTGACTGGAGTTTAAATGACAACAAGTCTCCTCAAATCTCTAGGACTCTTCTCAGTATTCTGGCCGATCTTAATAATGCTGTTGTGTGGATGGTCTCCACTTGTCCTCTTATTTCCGAGTCTTCCAGTCCCTTTACCAAGCCTTTGGGTATCGTTCAAAGTGCACCAATTTCAATTAGTATCACCGCCACCTTCAGTTTCCATAGTTTTTATTTTGTTTTGTTTTGTTTCTTGTTCTCTAGCAAGGTCTTGGTATTTATCTCTCATTTCACTTTCTTTTATTTTTACTTTGTGGTCTGCCAGGATGTCAAAGTCCACAATTTGTCTGGTTCTTTTTTTTTTTGTCTTTTTTTTTTTTTTAACTATCTCTAGATATGGTCATCTGGCTAAGATTAGGTGATCTGTTTGTAGTACAAATCACCATAGAACTTTGTGCGTCCCATTCTCCGGGACAGATTCTGGGTTGTACATATAGGCCTGGTTCTTATGGTCAAATTTCAATTTCTTGCACGATTACCAGTAGATCACCTTCCCCACCCAGTCGCGTCTAGTCTTATATTCTTTCTGTTCTAATTTGCTGCATTCGCTTATTATGTGATTGGCCGTTTCGTAACATATATCTGCTGTTTTGTTACGTCTTATCTATTCTTGCTTTAATATGATTGGTCCTTATGGCGTTGTTTTGGCTACTATTAGAAGAGATTCGGTTTCTCTCATAAGATTTCCCTTTCTTAGCCATATCCACATTTTCTTGTATGAGATGCCTCTTATTAATTGCTTAAAATGTCCATAGAGTTGTTTTTCTTCCCATTTTTGTTTTCTAGTTATTGTCGTTCTGTTGATCCTCTCGTTGTCAGTATCGTTTCTGATGGCTGTAATCAGCCTTCCTACGCACATTTCTATCTAGCCTTCGAGTCGTTGTATGAATGCGTCAATACTGTCTTTAATACTGGTAAATCCTCTTCCTCCTTCTTTTCTTGACATATATAGTCTGTCAACGTCATCTCTGCATGATCATTAGTTTTCTTGTTCTCTGGTCCATTTGTTCAGATTCTTTTCTGGTCCACTTCAAGAATGGTTTCGAATATCTTACGAGGGGAACAGCCCAGGTATTGATTTCTTTGATAAGATTCCTGCAATATAGTTTGTCTCGAATCGTTTTCCGGTTCTACTTAGATACTCTTTATTAATTTTTTTCTTTCGCCTCTACTTATTTGATGGTGTCAGCTTCAAATATTCCCAAGTATTTGAAGGTTTCCTTTTCTCCGAGCGTTCTAATTTTTCCTGGGTTGGTAGTTCCATTCCGTCCGTAATGTGTTGTTTCCCACTTTTCGTAATGTAAAATATACTGATGCAGGGAAATACGAAACACTGACGACTCTCCGTTGTTCAGATACGAAACGTTTATTTACTTCTGGACTTTAGTTTTTCGACACGAGAGAGAGACACAATTTTTTACTATGCTGACTGTTCCTACATCGCCCACAGTCAACCCCACTCCCAGCTCGACTGGCACGGCCCAGAGTCAAATCTCAACTAACTTCTTTTTACAAAAATCATCAAATTTTCAGCCCATCGCTTCCGGGCATGACGTCATGCACACCCCAGTCACATTTCCTATCTGGGGTTCTTATCATGACATTTGTGATTGTCATATCCTCTACGCACGAGCGTTAACTGTACTCAACGTGTGTGCACCTGACTAATAGCCAAATAGTTTAAAAACCAACCAAACCAAATGATAGAATATAATTAACAAAAAAATGATTAATATAAAAAAAATCATTCCGTAATTATATAACAGTTATATGTATGCTGCATTTTTATTTGCCAAATTTCATTCCTATGTTCCGACTGTATGTATACTGCGTGTATTAGAATTTCCAATTCTTTTTCTTTTTTTACAAACGCTTTGACGTCATCGATGTACATTAAGTGATTGATCTTTTCCTGCAATTTATTAAGTTTGAAGCCGGCTGTGCATTTCCTGAGTATGCGGTTACTAATTACAAATAGTAATGTTGATAGTACATCTCCTTGAAATATACCTCTTCGGATCTTCGCTTCAGCTAAGCTTTTCTCTCTTGCAGTCATTATTATTATTATTATTAGTAGTAGTAGTAGTAGTAGTAGTAGTAGTAGTACCATTATTATTATTTTTGTTATTATTCAAGTGATTTATTTTTCAACCTATACGAAATGTGTAAAAAGAAAATAATTAGAAAACGAGAACTTGTTGATTTCTTCAAGAAACCCGTTTTTCTTTTTATGTGTGTGTGTGTGTGTGTGTGTTTTTAGAAAATAAATGAATAAATCTTTATCTTTTCTTACAAATCTTGCATATGACGACGGCTGAAGAATAGATAATCTAAAACATTGTGATAACATCAAAAACTAAAAAAAAATGCTCTACTACTATAATATTCAAATAAAAATACCATTGAAAAATTGGCTGTCAAAAAATTTTAACTAGAATGATATTTTAAGGTTTTGATTTTTATATTTATAACAGCAAAAATGTCACATCGTAACGATATATTTGTAAGCACAATTTGTTTTCCAACTTGGCAGAATAATAATAGTAGCTTGCGTTCCCATTCAATACTTATCAGACTTTTGACACATACATAAAAGCAAAACAGAAAATCAATTGCATCGAAAACCTGACTGTGTCAGACTAAATGAAAGAATCACACCCTCGGAATATAAATGTTTACCAAACAGCCGAAGCAGAACTTAATTAGATTACTTTAAAGAGATAGCCTGTAGATCTTTGTTTTAGAATATCTACGAATTGCGTGTTCTACCTAGCCGTTTTATGATATTTTCAGATAAACAAAAAATATTTCGGTGTTTGACGCGAAAAATAGGCATTTTAGAAACGTGGTTATAAAGAGTAAAATTTTTAATGAAATGGCCATAAAAAAAACTATATTGGTATACCTTTCAGTCTTAAAAAAAACTCTTGACATTTGTAGAAAACATTAGGGTATTTTATCTTAAATTGGTATATATATATGAGCTAGAAAGCCATTGCACCACAATTTTGATGATAATTTTGCATGCATAAATTTTACTATTAATTTTTCAATAAAACTATCAACTTCAAAACACTAACTTTTCAGAAAAAATTATAGAAACAAAATTTTTAAAATTCAAGATTAATAATGTGCACATGTCTCGTGGCCCTAACAATCTTCAAAAATAGCCAATGTCTGGCCCTGGCTGTAATGTTTCGTATTTGAAGTAATCGATACTTGCTAGGTATTGATGATTACTACTGCGGGGAATCAACAGGATGGATGTTGATTAAGGAGAGAGAGAAGACGTACGACCTGCTGCTGTATCTGGTATATCCTTATTAACCTAAATCCCCGGATGTGGAAGGGGCCGTAACCCCTGTTGCACCAGAGGTTATTTCCTTTTTTGTTAGTTAGGATATTACACTGGCTCATTGAGAACGATAAAATCGTTGGCCTCCTTTTCAAGTGAAGAAAGCAGAATGACAATATTTGGAGAACAATGACAGTCACATAATCTGAAGATGCAAAACTTGAACGCAACATATATCCCTGGAAAAAATAAAAAGATTTGTCCAACCTCCTCTAACGAGTACTGGATTCCGCGGATTCCTGAAAAAGAAACGAAGCATTAAAGGAAAAGACATAGCGATAAAAGAAAAGTTTGCAAAACAGTGTATAATAATTCAACAAAAATTCAAAGAAAGGCTTGCCAAAATTCCACAATGAAGATAATCTTTATATTGATTTCCATTGTAGACATTCATTTTGATTCATAACTATTAGTTGAATTAATATTTACAGCTGATGAATAAGCTAGGTTGTAGACAACCCATAGCCATATATATACATATATGTGTGTGTGTGTGTGTGTGTGTGTGTGTGTGTGTGTGTGTGTGTGTGTGTGTGTGTGTGTGTGTGTGTGTGTGTGTGTGTGTGTGACTGTTTTTTCTCCCGAGTAAAGTTTGACCAAGCAGAATTACTTACAAAGGAACTATATGTGTGTGTATGTGTGTGTACATGTATACTGTATATACGTGTGTGAGAAAGTAGGAATCTGTGTCTGTGTGTGCGTGTACGCGTATGCACGCAACACTTTTCTCTAAGACGCATGAAATGATTTCATTTTTTAACGAATTTACGTAAGACTGGATCACTTATCCAATTTAATTATGTTTTAAAAATTACCACCTCCAGGATTTTATCCATGCGTTCATTAAAATAAAAGCTTTTTATAATTTTTAGAAGTATAGCTATGTTTGGTTACAAAACTGTATTTCACTAACACGTTTCTGTCATTTCTGATGTGTTCATAAATACTTTTTTTATTTATCTTGAAGTCGTACCAATATAGTTTTTATCACATCTCACACACACGATTGAATATACACCAGATTCAGATTTAATATGATTCTTGTTCTTCGTATTGTTTTAGAAGAGTCTGTAACTGTCTGTATACCAAGGTTTTTTTTAATTTTTTCGATTATGTGTATTGTTGAATTGTTGGATAAAATAATATATCAATGTAATAGATTATTGTTTAAAAAATTGTAATTGGAAATGTTTGGTAAACTTCGTTTTTGAATTTTAAAAGCTTCTATTTAAGCAGGTTATGTGAAAGATTTGGGATACTGAATTTGTGCAAAAGAATTTTCTACATTATCAAATTCCTCATTTAAAATTTGGAAGCAACAATTTCTAAGGGCTCTTTGGTAAAAAAAAAAACTACCATTCCCTTTTTTATTTTGCTATTATGATATAAGTAAAAATAGATTTGGTCATTTTTACTTGTGGATTTATGATATACTTTAAATTCTAGTTTCTTTTTATTATCTATTCATAATACATCAAAAAAGGTAAGGTTTTGTGAGTTCAAAGGTAAAATCTATTATAGGTTCTATTTCTTTAATTTATCCTTATTTTTTGTTAAGTTATTATTTCGAGGATATGTAAATAATATGCCATCTATCCAAAGGTAATATATACAATAAATGAAATTAAATAAATCAAAATTAAAATTTTCGAGCACTAAGTATATCTCATATATTTTGAAACAACGCTATTAACGATTATAGAACGCTAAGAATTTTCTCCTTTTTTTTTTTGCGTCTCATTTTTTCATTTGAGAATTATTTTTCGGGTGAGATATAGCAACACTTAAAAGGATCACCCTGAAGATGGTTTGAATTTTTTCTAACCAATGGCATATTATTCAAAAATATAAATACATCCTCTGAATATCTTGTTTTTTCATATTTCATACCGACAGAAAAATTTCCATTTTTCTCAAATATATATATATATATATATATATATATATATATATATATATATATATATATATATATATGCGTAGTGCATTCAATAAGTTTACAGATTTTTTTCTTTTTTTTTTTGTACAGACATTTAAAATTGTCGTAAACTCTTAAAAATTCACTATGTTATTGCTATACATCTTATGAGATGACAGAACAATTTTTATGACTTCAGGTTTACATGAACTGCTACAGCAGGAATTGGAATACACCCTACTTAAGCCTGATTGTCACAGCTGGTGAATTTCATAAATGCAATCTGGACGTAAGAACACTTTAAAAGAACGACAGGCAATAAAATTCTGTTTTAAACTTGGAAAAATGCCACAGAAACGTATGGAATGCATCAGACTGCTTTTCGACCATCTTGCATGAATCGAGCATCAGTTTTTGAGTGGCATAAGAGATTCAAGGAAGTTGGGAGAGTGTGAGGGATGATGAGAGGTGTGGGAGGAGTAAGCAAGTCAATACACCAGAGTTGATTGGCCAAAGGGTTAGGGTTAGGGTTACTATGTTAGGGTTTTAAGGAAGTCTAATCTATCCAATAAAATAAAACTGGATGCACCACGTGGACGCTGATAAAACGCTTGGAGAAAAAGCTTGATGGGAGCTATACAAGAATGCTACGTGCAGTTTTGAAAACTGCACGTAGCATTCTTGAACAAATCCTGGAAGCAGCGCCCACACAACAGCAGCCTACCATCTCAAAAACCATCCTAGTAAGATGAACGAGACATGCAAGTGAAGAAACAAAGACAAACTCATGAGTGACATTCTTCTAAGATGGACATGCCAGTGTTAGCTGACCAGCAAGAACTTATTTACATCTGCTCTTTGAGGGCAGAGGATGTAGTTTGGAGTAACTGCCGGGAGCGATGGATGGTAGGGACGGATGGAGAGAGAGAGAGTCAGGGAAATCTGTGCTGTTAGCACAACTTAATGATGATTATCTGAAGATCTTGGGAATGTAGAGTACCTCTTCGTTACTCTCAACTCCACTCTGACCTGGAGTGTGAGTCAAATAAATCTGTTTGCAAATTATTTGTATTAGATCGGAATACTTGATATCATATTCAGAATCACACCTCATATATTAAAATGATTATTTGTAAGTTGTTTTAGACAGCAACGATGGAATATTGTCGCGAAATCTTTGCAAGCAGATTGCACGATCATTTTCAGCAAGTTCCCATGTAAATTGTATGGGTGGCATGCCTAGGTGTGAGATAGGACCACCAGGGCTAAGTTGGCGCTCGAGAAATTATATGAACCAGGGAAGATTTCAAGCCGGGAGAACGAAGAAGACCGGAAGAAGAGCTACTTGACGTTACCCCACTCTGGGCGCTGGCCTTACCCCAGACTGCTCAGGGTTTAGAGGTAGACTCGCGGAAGCAGAAAAGTGAGGAGAATCTAAGATGATTTAGTACCTTGAGATAACGCGGACGAGACTTGCGAAAGTAGAGAAGCGAGTAGAAACGATGATTCGGCGTCTTTACATGGTCCTGACGAAACTCGCGAAAATAGAAAAGTGAGGAGAAACTAAGATGATTCAATACCTTGTGGTAGCCTTCGTGAAACTTGAACGAAAAGTAGCCGTTCACTGAAGATTCGTATCTTATCCTCTGTGTACATCTCAGCCATCTTCGACTCTCTCCCTCACTTTAACAGTTCGTACATTTCGGATAATAGAAGGAAAAGAAAAGAAGCAGACAATATTTTTATAGACCAGTCTTGTTATTGTTCATCCCTGTATAGAACAATAGCCCATTTTTATCTTTTTAAATAGCAACTACAAAACACCGCTCTACTTTATAATCAAAACAGGTAAAATGTACAAAAATCTTTTTTCGAATAAATAAACTATATGTTTCTATATATGAATCTGCAACAGTCTAAAAATAAGTACGACCCAAAACAAAATTTGATATAGTAAGTATATTTTTTAAAAAAACTCTATTTCATATTCTTGGTATCAGTAGAGTTTGATGATAAATAATACCCAATGATATTCGTTTTACTCGTATATTTTTAACGAGAAAATACTGGTATCTTTAGTTTTGAAAAATTGATTTTATAAAAAGAAGAAAAAATGATAGAGGTGTTCATATTTATGGATGATACTGTATATACAAGCGTGTGTGTGTGAGAGAGAGAGAGAGAGAGACAGAGACAGAGAGACAGAGAGACAGAGAGACAAAGAGAAAGATTTAGGGAAATAGAAATTTGTAAAAGATGGATGAGTTCTTCTGGTAAAATGATAAATGATAAATGGGTTACAAGAAAGGCAAAGTGAGGTTAAGACTGATCAACTTATACCTCACGCTTGTCTTGGCCTTGTGCCAGATTATAGTGAAGAAAAACTAATATTCCCATCTTCCCCCCTCAAAAAAAAAACATGCATGTACATTATTCTAGAAAGCTACGTTGCTCAATTGAGCAGAATAATAGATCGTTTCTATTTTTAACTATTTTCCCCAACTTGTGTCACATTTTACATTCCGTGACTTGTGTCACGAAGGCATCGGACGATTTCAGCTCGGCCCGGCCCTTTTATACAATGGAGAAGTGCTGTGGTAGGGATCCCAAGGAGTAGGTTTGCCAAATTTTTTGCCGCGTCCCGCCCGAAGATAAAACGAGGAAAATTCATTCGCCTCCCTACAAGGATGAAATGTGACGCTAGATAAAATTTACTGTGGGGCCTCTCACGTGTGAGAAGTACTTAAAATTGTCCAGACTTATTGGCATATTCTTTTTTGGAGAAGTGTCAAATCTCAGAGACTATCCCAATCCTGCCCTGTTAAGTGTAATGGGAATGTGTTGCTTGGAGAGGGACTGGATTTGGAGTTTTTTGTGCTTTAGGGAAGGGTGGTTTTTTATTAGATGTTTTTTCGCTTCAAGCTACAAAGAGCGAGAAGAGAATATATACTACTTTCGGATCCTCACTTGAAGGATAGGAAGCGCTAAGCTTTGATTTGAGGAATTATTTTTCCATTGTTCTAAACTTACTTCAAACTAATAACTGTAATTAGTTTGATACCTGAAGATATTTCATCAAATGAAGCAAAAATGAGTCATAATCGAGGAGAAATATAACAGCAAGAATATGATACAATAAAAAAGATGATGATAATTCTATAAATTTCATCAATGATAATTATACACCGCATTAAAAAGAAACATATCCTTGAATATCAATAAAGTTTGTTGTCTGCATGAACACTTATTTCGCAAAATTATTATGTTAAAATAATTGCTGTTTATAACAGTGATTTATCGATTTTCAAAGTGTGAATATAGATAAGTCTCTTATATATTGGTCAACTTTATCAGGATATCTAATTTGGATATTCATATTTTAAAAAATCACTTCATGATAAATTACTTCGATTTCTTATTCATTTACAAACCCGTTTTTTACCATATTTATAAATAGGTAATTTTTACTCATAACTTTATAATTAAATGGCAATAAATCCTAAATCTTTTTTTTATCCTTAATTAGTAACTACCATGACCTTTTTTTTTTCCTTTTTTTTTTTTTTTTGAAATCTTGAATTTATTAATGGACTTTTGTCATTTATTTTAAAAAGCTAACAAATTTTAAACTTCATTTATCCTAATTATTCTTGTATAACACGTATTCGTCAATAACACCTACCCCTAAGTTTTGATTACAATATTCTGGAAAAAATATCTTGTGTACTTTATAAAATTTCTAGCAGCAAAATTTATTACAAACTTAAGATTTGTTCAACTTTTTATCTAGTTTGTGTCAACTATAAATAAGAATTTATATAGTTTATATAATGCTTTGAAACACAAAAATTACATAGTATTCAAGGCAAAGACAAGAACATATTCACACGAAAATGTAACAAAGTAAGTTCACAACAGAAGAAACAAATTATAACCAAACATACATTGCAGTGGTTACTTCTCCGTTGTGGTATAAAACAAAAATGTTAGTTGCACATTTGTTAGTTTGGACCGTAAATATAACTTACTTCCGGGAATGCCATCCTGAATAAGGCAACACACATGGCCGAAAAAAGGTGATATTTAGTTATCGCGCATAATAGGCACATATAACTTTTAGGCTTAAAAATATACGTGGAAAAGAGCGTATTATACATGAATAATTACGGTATTTATGCTCATTGGCCGTGAAGAAAAATAGATTAGTTTGATCATTGCTATCTCCCTAATCTTTTGTCCTGGGCAACAATTGGAACTTCAGCAAATTCATTTTCTTTTGTTTTATTTCTATGTTACTTTGCTGGGGGGGGGTACTTTTTTATTTTATTTTTTTATTTGTCTGTTTTTGTTTTACTTTGTTTTGTTTTTTACTATTTTAATATTGAAAGAGCAATGAGGGCAAATTTTTATTGGAAATAGTGAAAAAGATTGCCAAAAAATATTCGCAAGAGGTGTTCACATGGCCGTTACCAGCTAATTACATATTGAATTTCATGTTGAAGAAAAAAAAATCACAAATTATGATCTGGGGAATAAATGACATGATTTTGACTGTGTGTTTCATCGAATTCTATTTTTGATCAGTTGCCGTTAATGTTTTTATTCATTTATTTAATCTTTCACTGTAGTCGTTTAACAAGACTACAGTGGCCTACAAATCCATTTTCTTTAAGAAAAATCCCTTTCTCAATGCAAGCATAAAAATTGTTTCTAAAGTGACAGTAACGCATTATTTCATCTTTTTTATTAGAATTTGAAATATTGCATTTATAGCAGGAAAACGAAAGAAATATTATATATACGTGGAGAGATGAGCGCATGCAAAATTTTCTCTCGTTTTTATTAACTCAAATGTATGTGTTGATTTCCTTTTTATAGAAAACAATTAAATTTTCTAAATATTTCCAAAATAGCCAGAAATAGATTGGTTTTAGATGTTATTAAGCTAAGTGCTTCTAGAATTACCAGCGCAGAAAAGAAAGGATTTACTATTCCTGATAATAGTCAACCTATTTCCTTTTGATTTGTTTTTCTTTTGTGTATGTTGTAAGTGTCATTGGAAGATGTTGGAAGAAAGAACACAAACAGATTTTCAAGAGTGATTCTTAAATCTTCTAATAGCGAATTTTATTGCAACATTTCTTTAAGTATTTTAAACTAATTAGAAAGGTAAAGCGATTGGTTGGAGCGATGCGTTTATAATTATCAAGATTGAAAAAGTCTAAAGAAGAAGAAGAAGAAGAAGAAGAAGAAGAAGAAGTTTCCGTTTTCATAAGGAACTTCGCTGTCAGATATCTTGTTGTTTAGGCTTAAACTCTGGAGGATTTGAGTAGCAGAGAAAAAATCTTGATTTTGTATATATATATATATATACATATATATATATATATATATATATATATATATATATATATATATATATATATATATCAGTGGTGAAAGGTGAATTTGGAACCAGGGCATGCAGTCCATTATGCAGGCTAATCGTCAAGGCAGAGAGGGAAAAATAGAGCCTTACGCTGCGACCCCTGGAAATTATTTGCTCCTCTTATCTGTGAATATGATGCAAACTAATTTTAATGAAAGTGAATATGCTCCAACTAACAGACCCTGATTCAGACTCGATACCCATCTCCACGGAACTTGGATGATAATAATACCCTGATCAAGATGGTTACGAGAGAAAATTATAAAATCTACAAATAATGAGTGATTTAAAATTTATTTGTAAATCAATTCAATTCTTCATTTTTTTTTCGCAAATCCATCGATCACTTTGTTGTAAAAAGTATCAGTACTACGCTCTACTTTCATCTTCTTCAAAAGATCTTTAGTCATTGGAAATTACTTAATCGCTCTTCACTTTGGGAACACCTCATGTAATTATTTACACGCTTAAGTAAAAAATACAATCTCTTACGGGAAGCCAATGTGACATGTATGGTTTGAATCAGACGTTTAGTTACTTCTGCCAGACCTTGGTTTAGTTCAAATTCCCGTCTTCGACTTCTTGGATGCTTGACTCCTGCTTTGCAAAATCTGTAGCATAAACTTATTTTAGCTCGCATTTCAGTCCATCTAAATCCAATATGTTTTTTACATGCAAAATTGAAAACGCTTCCATCGGAAATTTTTTCGTAAGCTTCGGATTTGACAACTCTCCAATTTTTTTTCAATCTTTACTCCACGTGAACAATAACTTGATCTAAAATATTGTTAAGAATCAAATAATACAAATTTTTCGTCTAAATCTGTAGGACTATTAAGACTTGAAAAGCGAGTCTTTGATTTCAAGGGCTCGGGCAATAAAACATAATCACTTCAGTAGAGAATTTCAGCTTCTTTGGTGGTTTTCTCTCATTGACCAGCCACACACACACACACACACACATACACACACACACACACACACACTTTATTATTCTGCTTCTCATTTTCATGCTCCCAAAGCGACTGCCTTTTTTGACGATGGCAAGAACGCAAGCAGAAATATTTTTGCTTTTCTGTAATTCTCTCTTTCACCTTTCTCGTCTAATTTTCTGTCTTTCCTGTTCCCAACTCAAAGGAAATAGAGAAACTACTAAATTCTTTGCTTTTATTTGCGTCTTTTCTCAATAAACCAACCGGCGTTTTCTCTACTTACACTCCCTACATGTAGCACGTGTAACAATCATCCTAAAATGAAGAAAATCAATATGCAAAAAATACAAATACAAAGAAGATAATGAAAATTATCGATAATTTTTATATTACAAAAAATCATTTATCCTGGAAAAAATATAAGGTATTCTGTATCTGTATTGCTGACATCAACTCTTCGCCCTTGATATATATATATATATATATATATATATATATATATATATATATATATATATATATATATATAATCTGCTATATATAAAAATAAAGAGTGATCTAAGCGTAGAGGTGACTCAGTTTCTCAACTATGCTATTATCAGACCTAAGTGACAAGCATCGTTGACTCTATGTCTACACTATCCTTACTTTTATTTATATATATATATATATATATATATGTGTGTGTGTGTGTTGTGTGTGTGTGTGTGTGTGTGTGTGTGTGTGTGTGTGTGTGTGTGTGTGTGTGTGTGTTCTAAAACAACAGCTCTACAAGCAACAAAACCACAATCAGATCATTACTTTAGAGTTCAGGCAGGCTTCGCCACTAACCCAAAGCATTCCATCCGTTTCTTACAATACTACAAGCTTTTGTTGGTTTTCCGCCACATTGTAGGAATGTCAGTTTAAGATGCAGCCTCTTTGTATAATTCTTTGTTGTATTCCCAACTTTACATCAACGAAGTGTTCATTCAAAGATATAAGATCTTAATTACGTGATTCATTCAATAAACAAAATGAATTTTGAAATAAAACGACTCACATTTCAATCTGGGAAAAAGGTTTTGTTTAATTTTTCAGTATAATTTCCATTCTTTAAAGCACATTTACCCATTAAAAAAAGAAGATTTTGTATTCTTTCAGCATAGAGATTCTTTGAGTGGTTATATATATATATATATATATATATATACCAGTTATAACCTGTTAGTGTCCAGAGACTACGTGAAGCATTCATAAGTTTCCAGACTTTTTTTACAGGCATTTAAAATTGTCGTAGACTCTTGAAAATTCACTATGTAATTGCTATATATCTTATGAGATGACTGACCAATGTTTATGATTTCAGGTTTAAATGAACAGCTACAGCAGCAATTGGAATACACCCTACTAAAGCCTGATTGTCACAACTGGGGAATTTCATAAATGCAATCTGGACGTGAGGATACTTTAGAAGAACGATATGCAATAAAATTCTGTTTTAAACTTGGAAAAAATGCCACAGAAACGTATGGAATGCTTCAGACTGCTTTTCGACCATCTTGCATGAACCGAGCATCAGTTTTTGAGTGGCATAAGATATTCAAGGAAGGCAGGGAGTCTGTGAGGGATGATGAGAGGTGTGGGAGGAGTAAGCAAGTCAATACACCAAAGTTGATTGGCCAAAGGGTTAGGGTTACTATGTTGAGGTTTTAAGGGAGGTCAGGAAGAGATTCCGTCAGAATAGGCCAGCACTCTTCTAATCGGGTCAGTGGCATTTTCACCAGGACAATACACCAGCCCACAACTCCATCCTTGTCACAGACTATTTGACTAAGATGGGCATTAATACAGTTCCCCACCGTCCCTATTGTCCAGACCTTGCTCCCTGTGACGTTTGGTTATTCCCTAAGCTTAGAGGCTGTCGTTATGAGACGACTGAGGAGATGAAAGAGGCTGTGACGAAGGTCATTGACTCGCTCACACAAGAGGACTTCCATGGGACGTTCCAGAAGCTGATGGAACGGTACAACAAGTGCATTGCAGCTGGAGGAGACTACTTCGAAGGGGACTAGAGTTGCATGTGTGTACTATCAATAAAAGTGCCCATACGAAAAAAAAAGTCTGGAAACTTATTTAATGATCCTCGTATATATTTGCTTTTAACAAATAACCGACAATGATTATGTTGCTTACACTTAAAGTTAGTAGTATAACTATTTTCGCAATTTCATAGATTCTCACAATCAGTTGAATCGTCGAAGGAATGCGTGCAAAGAATCTCGAAGCAGCACTATTATTCGTTGATTTCTCCACGGCATTTGATCCTATTCACAGAAGTAAGATGAACCAAATATGACTTACATGTGGTCTCCCCAAATAAACTATCACAGCTATAATGATGCTCTGCAAAAACACGAAAGCAATGGTTTGCTCAACTAATGGAGACACAGACGTCTTCGATTTAATTACTGGAGTTCTGCAAGGAGATACATTAGCGCCATATTTGTTTATAAACTGCCTTGACTTCGCACTTCGAACCTCAATAGATCTAATAAAAGAAAATGTCTTTATGCTAAAAAGTTCCAGAAGCAGACGATATTCTGCAGAAACTACAATTGACGCAGACTTTTCAAATGATCAAGCACTTCTTACAAATATACCTGCCCAAGCCTTACTGCATAGCCTAGAGCAAGCAGCAGGAGGCATTGGCCTTCACGTGAACTCAAATAAAACAGTGTACATGTCTTTTAAACAAAAAGGAACTTTCTCAACGTTAAGTGGCAAGCCTAAAAAATTAGTAGACAAGTTCACATAACTCGGCAGCAATTTCTCATCTGCTAAAAGGGAGGTCAACACACGCCTAGCGAAAGTATGAACTGCTATCGACAGGTTATCGATCAAATGGAAACTGATCTATCCGATAAAATAAAACTGGATTTTTCCAATCAGTGACTGTGTCATTACTACTGTAAGGATGCACCACGTGGACGCTAACAAATTGCAGGGAGAAAAAGCTACATGGGAACTACACAAGAAAGCTACGTGCTGTTTTGGACATATCTTGGAAGTAGCATCTCACAAAACAGCAGCTGTATGGGCGTGTATTTTCCTATTTACCTGCTTTTGGACGTGTAAGTGACGCGAGATAATTATTCGATTCATCTTTGGAGACTTTTCTCCCATGCATCACCTACCCCCTCTCCTCAAAAGATGGAGAGACGGTTTTATAGCCCGGTGCCGGTAGCGACCCCGAAAGGGAATGCCAAGGAGACCAAGCATTTTTTGTAACGGCTATGCAGCAGTTGCGATTCGTGCGCACCTCCCACAATAGAATATGTTCATTTCAATTCTGACTTGGCGGGAAGTCGGCAGTATACATTAATGCATCTTCGTTTTTGTTGTAAAGTTCTTTATATTCTGATTTATCAAGTTACATAAAACATTCTTTTTTCTGGGATATACGTTTAGTGAAACGGTTATCATCTACTTTTAATCAATCTAAAACGAGTCAAAAATCGCGTGTCAAGAAATCTAGAAAAAAGGAAAAAATAAAGATATAATCAATGGAACAATCAGAACTGTTTTTTATACTAACAATCTTGAAAGTTATCACTAAAACCATAGATAATGCACACTTCAGGTTGTTAGTATTATTAAGTTCATTTCTCTTATTTTTATTGCAATCATTGAAAAATGACATTTTGCATTAGTATGTATTCGCGATGGAATTTTACCAAAGTTGCTAAATCATCCTATAAGAAGATGTAGTACCCTTAAATTTATTGTCTAAAAGAAATAAAGGTATTGAAACTGAAGAAGCTATTTGCGAATTTCTCTATGCTTGTACTTATTTCTCACTTCATATACATTTCAAGCGCTTTAACTTTTAAAAAATCGCCGGTTATCTTCTAAAACAAATTCCGGGAATATTAGAAATACTGACGTATAGTTAAATACGAGTTAAGAATAATTTGGCCGGGAACACGATCACCGAAACTATATGAAACGGAGAATAAAAAGTATTGAAAAGACAATAACAAGAAATACTAGTGGTTTGAAATGAGAAGTTGGCCTACGTCATTCACAATGTTGTCTCACTTCTAGGACTTGTTTCTAGTTCGCGACAGACAATTCTCTCTCTATCTCTCTCTCTCTCTCTCTCTCTAGTTTCCCTTGCTTTCTTTTCTTTTATTTCTTTTCTTTTACAATTCTGAGCAACTTCGTTCGCTGGCAGGGAAACAGAAAAAGAATAGTTTATAATTTAACAATCTCATCAATGGTAAAATGTTTGTAAATACAGACAAAATTATTTCTTGGAATGGTGATTATGACGCTTTTTTGTTGTAGTTTTTTAATTCTAAAACTAAGTTATAAGTATTCGTAACATTTAGCATTAAATTGTTTCATTTTAGGATTAATATTAAAGAAATGTATAAAATCTAATGTTATACGATGGACTATGTTGAATATTAAATTCAAAAATAATAGGCGACTCCGTTATTCAGTATACGAAAAGTATTTATTTAGACTGTCTATATTTTATAGCAGTCCGACGGAAACATTTGAAGAGAGGAAGACCTTGTAAGGGTTTATTAACTTATCTCCCTTGCAACCACCCGATCACCCAACGAATCACCTCTGCTGTCCAAAATTCACCGTCTCCCTTTGGATTTCATAATTCAACTGACTTAATTTTCGAATTCTCATCATTATATATTCTCTGATTTAATTTCTTATTGCATCATACTTTCTAGAGTCATCACGTGTGTCGAAGTCGAAGTCCTTAACTAACTTACAATTTTACCAAATAAAATAATTAATATAATAAATTAATCACCCAAATTATTTTACACTAAAGGATCATATTGTTGAAGATCATTATATTTCTTCATCACCGTATCTCAGGAAAAACGGCTCATCATTACGAGATTTGATAAAAGCCATACGTTTAAAATGCTCTGACTTAAAGAAGAAGGCAATTCCAGATGTGAAAGGTTTTATATTATTCGATAAAACAAAATATAAAGAGGATACATTAATAAATAGTTTGTAACAAGCATTTTTTACTTAGTTCAATGACATTTTGCGTCGATACACACCTAAAAACCGTGGGAGTTCAGTCATTTCCCAGATTTCTATAAGTAAAAAAGAATATACGATATGATACTGTCTTGGTGTATCATGTATTTTGGACTTGTACAGGAGTGCTGAAAATGAACAGTTCGTTTCGAATTTTCTAGACCTCTCGTTCTCCCTTTCATATATTTTCAGTGGTTGTCGTCTGATACACATTGTTATAAAGTACGTAGTTACGGCTACAACTCCCAGCGAAATGGTGCGTGTGAAAAACACGACCAGCTTCGTAGGCTTGCAACGTTTCCGCCAAATAAAGCTCGAACGCTTAAACCTATCAACACTGCTTTTGAGTTTTCTCTACAATTAAACATGGCATACGCAATTCCACCACCAGCAAAAATGGAAATGGACGGCGATCTGCGAGAAAACTGGGCCCTTTACAAACTAACATGGGTGAACTATGCGGCCGCGACGGATATTGGAAAAAAAAGCAACAAACGTACAGGTAGGCACACTTCTTTCGGTAATCGGCAAGGAATGTCTGCAAATATACAAAAATCTGCCTATGTCGGCAGAGGAACGAGCAGACACACAAAAAATTTTGGGAAGACTTACAAACTACTTTGAACCCAAACAATATATCATATACTAACGATATATGTTTAATTATTGCACGAAGGAACAGGGAGAAAATTTCGACGCATATCTGATCAAACTAAGACACCTAATCAAAACGTGTGAATACGGTGCTCTTGAGGATGAACTACTGCGTGACCGAATTGTAACAGGCACCAGCAATAATAATGTTCAGGCCAGGCTCCTCAGCGAATCTAGACTCACACTAGACCAGGCGATAGATATCTGCAGGAGTACTGAACAGGCAGAACAACAGCTCGGCAAACTGAACAACTCAGCAGAGACCATCCATGGCAGATAAAAAGAAGGCACGAGAATTCATAAAAGATTGTAAATTCTGCGGACAGAGCCATGACAAAAGGAAGTGTCAGGTTTATGGACTCAAGTGTGCTATCTGCTTAAAGCACAACCATATTGCCAGAGTATGCCAATCACAGGCGCAGCCCACTGTTATATAATTACGGAATGATTTTTTATATCAATCATTTTTCGTTAATTATATTTTATCATTCAGTTTGGTTGGGCTTTGAACTATTCAGCTCTTAGTTCAGATGCACAGACATTGGGTACAGTTTACGCTCGCGCGCAGAGGATATGACAATCACAATTGTCATAATAAGCCCCACATAGGAAATAGGGCTGGAGTGTGAATGACGTCACGCCCGGAAACGATGGGCTGAGAATTTGGGTATTTTGAAAAACACGTCAGTTGGGTTTTTACTGAGGAACAGTCCAGTTGGTTGTCCAATGGGGACCGGTCGAGTTGGTAGTCGACTTGGGCCATGTAGACGGACAATAGAAGTAGAGTTCCGACCTTGGTGTTGAGAAGTTTGGGTTTCGACCGTGGAGGCATACGGTTAAGTTTTTCGGGTCCTGACTAGCGAAGATGAAAGGAGATCTAAAACTCCACGAGATGTGCCGAGCGTTTGAGTTTTGTTAGCATGGTATGATGTTGTATATTGACTTACGACCCGGCCGGGCTGTCAAAATAGGAAATGCACCTATGTAAATAACAGGTGCATCCGGTAGAGGAATATCAGAATTATAACCTTGACTGTGGATGGGTTGAATGAGTGCAATTGTGACGCCCACAAGAAGGGGGCGTTGAACTATTATATAACTCAGTGAAGACAGGAAGTCAGTAAGTTTGGAGACCAGACCTGGTTGTGAAAAGATGCGGTAGAGAAAGCCAGCACCCGGAAGAAGGGGCCTCGGGATCCCCGATTGAGAGTTTGGAGATTAGACCAGTTGGTGAGAAGATGCTGGATTGAGGAACATGTCCCAGAGAGGCTGGGCCCCCAGGTCCCCGGTTGAGCAGCCCAGGAGAACGGGAAAGAAGCGCGGTTATGGCCAATAGAGTGGGGGTCAATATGTTGCAGTTCTGTTCGGTCTCCAACTCCCTCTCACACACAACCTTTTCTATAAAGTGAGAGGTATATTTTTCTAGAAGAACTGTATCGCTAGTCTTTATTGTGTCGTTTGCATGCATCTGCATATGAGTGTACAACAATGATATGAAAGAATTTTAAGAATTGTGTCTCTCTCTCCTCGTGTCGAAGAACCGAACTTAGAAGTCAAGAAGTTAATAAACGTTCTTACCTGAACAACAGTGAGTGCGCCTGTTAATGTGTTGTGTATTTCCCTGTATTTGAATTTGTACTTGTGCCGTTGGATTGAGATATCATTGTGATTATGATATGATTGTGGCCATGGTTGTGAGTATACAACACCTACCCCACTTCAACGGCCAAATAAATCCTCAACACAACGAACTGCAAAGGTGCGCTACGTTGAAACAGAAGCAATCAGCAGCGACAAAAGCATTTATGCCCTGAGAAGTCTGTCAGATCGCAAACATTATCATGCAGACGTTCGCTTATCCACCCCAGAAGACTGCACAAAAATCGCGTCCAAATTACAAATTGACACCGGAGCCAGCTGCACTACCCTAGCCTTTGCTGACTACAAGCGCATAACAAAAGCACCACTGCAGCCATCTCACACAAAGTTGAATCTGTATGACAACTCCATACTTCAACCTTTGGGCTCAGTAACACTCCACTGCGAAGTGAAAGGAATAAGAAAAAAATCACCTTCCAAGTTGTGGACAGCATCTCACCATCATTACTTTTCGAACAGGCTAGCTCCGCTCTGAAGCTCATAGTTTTCAAAATAGAATGTGTGCGACAGCTGAGTGAAGTAAAGGAAGGTATAGACATGTGGAAAGCCATTCTGGAATGACGTAATGCAACCACACCTGGTATGCACATCTCATCAGCACAAAGATTCTTTTCCTGGCGCACTCGCTCCATATTACCTTGCAAAACCACTGATTACACACCACAAGTGCAAACAGAGATACAAAGCCCGCTCATAAGGAAAAGGCAAACGGCAAAAGCATACTATGACCGTTACACCAAGCCACTGCCTGATCTCACTATAGGACAGCCTGTAAGGATGAAATGCCGCCTACAAATCCCTAACAGCAACTGGGTATCTGGGACGGTCATGGGCAAAGAAGCACCACGCAGTTACGGGGTCCAAGTAAGTGGAAGATTCTATAGAAGGAATAGAATTCACATCCGTCAACCAATCACCCTCCCAACTAGTGTACCCGCAATGCCACAACATGCATCTATGCCACAGCCAGCTGAAACAAAAAACCTTCTGGCGAAACCAGGGTCACAACGACCCCCGACACATGAGAAACAACTTCGCAGGTCTAGCCGTGTTGTCAAACTCCCCACACGGCTAAGAGACTACACACTGTAAGTGTAATTAGAGACTACCAGTCTGCAAGTAAAATCCTCGATCCAACTCTAACACACATAACAAAAAAATACTAAACACAAACGTACAAAGACACGCCTAAACAAAGACACGCCTAAACAAAGACACACACACACACCGACTACAACGCACATCTTACACAATCTCGTTTATGTGTGAAGCACACCAAACCAATAAACAATGGGAAATGAGGGGGTGTTATAAAGTGCGTAGCTACGGCTACAACCCCCTGCGAAACGGTGCGTGTGAAAAACACGACCAGCTTCGTAAGCTTGCAACGTTTCCGCCAAATAAGGCTCGGACACTTAAACCTATCTACACTGCTTTTGAGTTTTCTCTACATCATGCCACATAACGCACATTGAGTTGAATATTTTACTTTAGAATTTGTACCAACAGGGCCAACGTTGTTCAGTTCTTTTTTCTTTTCTTTTTTTTATATACATTCAAGCACCATCGCTGATGTCAATTTTAGTTCTCGTAATAAGAAAGTGTGACAGGAGTTCGGCAAGTTACACTAAACAACACACGACCCCACAACGTAATATGTCACCCCACATCTGTAACAGCATCTTTTCAACGATTGTCGACACAACCTAACTTCTCTTGAACATTATTCTGGTGATAATTGCCTGTTTTACGTGATATTTTTCATTTAAGTTGGTGAGAAGAAAGAAATAGAGGCTTCCTTCTTTTCTTCTTTCCTTTCTTCCGTTGTGTGAATGACTATTGCTAAAAGCAGATTTAGTTTTTCTTTCAGTTTATCACGTATATAAGATCAGTTAAAAATATTCTTTTCAAGATAACCAAGTTATTCTATATTACTCTTATGAAGTTTCGGATATTTTATTGAAGGGCAAATGTTAATAAATGAATCATGTTTTGTTAAAAGTTTTAAAATGATATTTATTCATAGGATAATATATATTTAAGTATTCTCTTTTTCTTTTTTCTGTACTTATCATCATTCTTTAGGGGAACATTTCTACTTTTTAAGACGATCTTCACAGACGATTAATGATATAATCATATTTTCAAATCTTTTTTAAAGCCTGATTTTTTTCCTGTCGGTGAGGCTTAGAATATGCTGTCTGTATTCCCTACAGAGGAGTAAGAGCCTCCTCCCCCTAAAAAAAGAGGTGAATGACACGAAGCTGCATCTGAAAGTGTGGCTACACTTCTGGAGACCTGAGAATAAGAGATAACCTGGTGCCAGACTGCCCTGAGTAAACCAAACCAGCACGAACCGGCGGACAGACTCCACGATACTCTGACTTTTGATCTTTTACCAGACTGCCCTTGGTATAGAAAAGCGAAGGGAACTAAGATAGAACGACACTTTGAGAGAGAAAAACACAACAGGGGCAAATAAGCAGATCGATCTTGTCATCCGATAAGATAACCAACAAAGCGGAACAGTAAGCGGTTGAAAGCGGAGTCACTCTTGTGTTTAGGGAGGCGAGTGAACTGCGACAATACTTCAAGTGACAAACTAAGGAAATTGCAAACACTTACAACGGGTTTAGTGGTAATATTTCGTTCTTTATCATTAGAAGTTCTTTGCTTAAAAAAGAATGAAATATTACTACTAAAATCGTTGTATGTGTTTGATTTATCCGCTTTTCCTCAAACTCATCAGGTCAGATTCATCAAAATATACCATTTCTCCACACTAAGGAAATTCCAAAGGAGAGGACCTGGACATGGCCACGAAGAGGAAATCTGAAGAGAGAAACTAAATCTCTTTTATTTGAAACACAAAATAATTCCATTAGAAATAATTATGTTGAAGCAAAAACTGATAAAAAGGCGAATAGCAATGTAGGCTATGTAGTGTTAGAGATGAAACAGTAATCACATAAAATGTGAATGCAACAAAAGTAATATAAAGCAGAGATAACTGAATTAAATGGTTGGTTATGTCATCGGATGACACGATCGATCTGCTTATCTGCCCCCATTGTGTTTTTCATTAAGATAGCAGATTAATAGCTAATCTAATCGGAGTCGTCAATCGATGAGTGGACTGATGAGACAGCATAATTAAGAAGAATTGTTTAAAAGTTTGAAATTGACCATAATGGTGATGCAGAAACAAAAATATGTCCTTGAAAATGACACGCAAAACTTTCTCTAGGACTCCTAGTCAGAAGACCAGAGCTAGCTTTAATTAATAAGAAAAAAGAACTTGTTGAGTCGAAGATTTTGCCACTCCAGCTTGCCACAGATTGAAAATAAAAGAAAACGAAAAACTGACAAATATCAGGAACTTGACTGAGAGCCGAAAAAGTTGTGGAATATGAAGATGACGGTGATATTAATTGTTGTTGGAGCCCTTGGAACACTCACTAAAAATTTGAAATACGAGACTGTAAGAACTGGAAACCAGAGGAAGAATCAAAATCATCCCGGCCACCATACTGCTAAAATCAGCAAGTTTACTTAAAAGAGTCCAGGAGATCTGAGGAGTTTTGCAATAATTCAGACTCCAGCGAAAAAAACTAGTTTGACCTGGTTTGAAAAGTTAACACAGAGTGAAAATAATAATAAAAACAGGATTTTAAATTTTCCTGTCACACAGGCTTCTCCAATTTAGTAACACACTCCTTAAAACTTCTATTTTCAACATTTGACCATCTACCAAAATCAAATAGAGGTAAGCAGAACATCAAATATCAACTTAACTTTACATATAGTTTAAAAACTTACATTAGAGCTTGAATGAGTTCAACAATTTTAAAACTGAGATCACAGAGCTAAATAGATTGCTTTTTAGCAGAAATAATTCACAAGAATGTCTCTTCAGTATTTTAAATTTGTGAATGACGGATAATCGCTACTTTTATTTTATTTTGTTTTGTTTTTTATTTTTTCATGCAATCAGTAAACCGGGGTGTTGAAATTCAAACCAAGCAAGTGATTTTAGCTTCGAATTAGAAACATCAAGCAATACTGATACGCATCAGTTGATTGAAATCAGCGCCAAACACGCACTGATTGGACAGATTCGTGAATTGGGCGTCGTATTTTGAATGGAAAACTTGCATACTGATTTAATGATAGCAACATCAGAACTTTTTGAAAAAGCTAATTTCATTCGAAGACTTCTCTCATTAAATTGTGAAGATTAGGATCATAACGTTTCGATCTTCGTTGGATGGAAATGTTATTGAAAGCTTGGGTTTTTTTAAATGAGAACAGTTCATCTAAAGTTTACTTTCCACAAAAATTAGAAATGATTTTACCGATTTTCCTGATAATATAAAGTCAACTTCTCCACAATGTTATAATAATTCGTTATCTCTTTAAATTCAAGAATCTTATTAAGGCATAGTCACTTTTGACGGCTAAATTTTATTGCGGTTAACTAGAAGGGTTATCTATTTCCACCAGATAAGTACTTCTGTGATGAGATAATTTATGAAATTTTACATAGATAGACAGATAGAGAGATACATAGATATCTTAAAAGCTCTAATGATATTGATTATTGCAAAATGCTTTTATGCGGGGCACGTTTAAATAAACAGACATCAGACAACAAAAAAATGTTAAGAGAGTAGAAACGAATATTTGAACTATAGTGATACAGTCGTAGGTTTAGTTGGAATACCTTGTTTAATGGTATATCAACCTTCGTGGGTTATTTGATATTAAAGATATCCTTCTAGAAGAACAGTAATGATACTAATTAAGGAAAAAGAAGTTTATACTCTTCCCATGTTAATAATGTTACTGGATTTGGAGAGTTTTTCACATCAGTGCGAGCTTTCACTGACGTTTGAGTGACAGCAAGTCTCCTCAACTCTCCAGGACTCTTCTCAGTATTCTGGCCGTTTTCAATAGTGTTGTAGTTTGGATGATCTACACTTGTCCTCTTATTTCCAAGTCCTTCAGTCCCTTTAATAATCCTTCGGTGACTGTGCCAAAAGCACCAGTATTGGGTATAAACGTCACTTTCATGTTCCACAGTTTTTTTTAATTCCCTAGCAAGGTCAAGGTATTTTCATTTTCTTTCAATCTTACTCTATGGCCAGGCGGGAAAGCAAAATCCACAATTTTGCCTGTTCGCTTTTTCTTTTTTGTTGATGATAATTAGGTCTGGTCTTCTGGGCGAGATTAGGTGATCCGTTTGTTTGTCAAAGTCACAGTCATTCTCCAGGACAGCTGCTGAGTTGTGCGTATACCATTTGTTCATATGGCCAAATTTCAATTTCTTGTACATCTCCCTGTGGATCGCCTTGCCCGGCTAGTTGTGTCTAGTCTTATACTCTTTCTGTTCAAATTTGCTGTATTCACTTATTATGCAATTGATCGTTTCGTCTCAATCACCCGCCCTGTCGGCTGGGGCTGTAGAATACGCCGACTGCACCTCTGCAGAGGGGTAAGACCCCCCCCCCCCAATGGGGCCGCCTGTTGGTCGTGGGTGGCGATATAAATGAAAATAAAACGAAAGATATTACCATTACAAAACAAAACCCAACTAAAAGAATTACTCAAACACAGCCCACTCCAATAATTATGCCAAACAAATTTGAAGAGATCGAAGAAATAGAGACTGAAAATAAAATTCCAATCAACAAATCTCAACCAAAAAAGTCACAAAAATCTAAACTAAATGAATAAAATAATCCAATGGAACATCAGAAGAGCAAGGGTCAACTACTGTGAATTGTTACTACTAATCACAAAATACTGCCCAGCAATCATATGCCTCCAAGAAACTCATCTCAAAAACAACACCTCCATCAACATGAAAAACTAGTATTCGTACAACTATATTAAACAGCACACTGATGGACCTTGTGGCGGATCATCAATAATTATAAACAACAACATCCCTCACAGCGAAATTACTCTAAATACAAACATGCAAGCAGTCGCTATATCAGCAACCCTCCATAAAACAATAACAGTGTGTTCAGTATATATCCCCACAAATGAAGAACCCAAGGAATTGGAGCTGAACAAGTTAATAGAACAACTACCAAGACCCTTTGTTATAATGGGGGACTTTAATAGCCATAATGAAATCTGGGGAAGTAAGAAAACCGACAAAAGGGCAAAGTAATAGAATCTTTATTAAATCAACATCATGTACAACAATAAATCCAATACATATGTGCACCCAGCAACAGGCACATATTCTTCAATAGACCTATCAATATGTGACCCTTCCTTGTTTCTCGATTACAATTGGAAAGTACATGACGACACCTGTGGAAGTGACCACTTTCCGATTCTATTAGAAAACACTACTGATGAATTGAGTAAAAGAACTCCAAGATGGAACCTAGGAAAGGCTAACTGGGATAGTTTTAAAACTTCATGCCTTGCCCAGCTAACCCCAGAAGCCAATAAAAACAATGAAGAAAACATTTTATATTTTACGAACACACTTAAACATAGCTGAAGAACATATACCTAAAAGCTCTACCTCTATAAAGTGCAATAGGCCATGGTTCAACGAAGAATGTAAAAAAGCTGTCAGATTACGGAAAGCAACTTTTTAAAAAATTTAAAATAAACCCAACACGAGAAAATTTAAACACTTACAAAAACAGCCGAGCCAAAGCCTGAAAAATCATCAAAGACTCCAAGGAGAAATTACATTGCCAAAATAAATAGTAACACAAAGCCAAAAAAGTATGGCAGATGATTCGGAAAATAACTGGCCAAAATAACAATACTCATACAAAACACCTCACTCACAATAATCTGAAAATCACAGACGAGAAAGATATTGCAAATCATCTCGCCGAAACTTTCTCACAAAATTCATCCGCCAAATACCAAAGCAAAAGTTTTCAAAATATCAAAACAAAAGCAGAAAAAGTTAAAATCAAATTTCAAAGCAAAAAACACTGAAACTTACAACCAGCAGAGCTAAAATAAGGCACACAATACAGCTGTCGGACCCGACAAAATACATTATCAGTTCCTGAGAGAATTACCCGAACCATCTAAAACTTTCCTCCAACAAATCTTCAATGATTTATGGAACAGTGGTGACATACCTAAAATATGGAAAGAAACAACAGTTATACCAATACCTAAACCTTTCAAAGACAATACAAACACCAAAAATTACAGACCCATTACTCTTAGCAGTTGTGTCTGCAAAACACTAGAAAGAATGGTAAATGCCACATTGATCTGGTACTTAGAAATCAATGAATTAATAACAGAATACCAATCTGGTTTCAGAAACCAAAGAAACCCTATGGATCACGTGATTCGATTAGAAACATTCATCAGAGAGGCTTCTATTAAAAAAGAACATCTAGTGGCAGTTTTCTTCGATCTCGAAAAAGCATACGCCACAACCTGGAAGTACGTCATTGTAAAAGATCTGAAAAACCTCGGATTAGAAGGCAGAATGCCAATATTTATCCAAAACTTCCTTCAAGATAGACGATTTAGAGTAAGAATGAGAGAGGTTTTCTCTGAAGAAAAACAACAAGAAATGGGTATACCTCAAGGCAGTGTACTGTCTGTCACGCCGTTCAATATAAAAATTAATAATATTGTGAAAGACATAAATAGCGGAACAAACTGTGCGTTGTATGCGGATGACTTCCTGATCTACTACAGAGCAAGAAACATGAATCATATAGAAAGACAACTTTAAATATGTCTTGATAAGCTCCACAAATGGACGACGGAGAATGGATTAAAATTTTCAAAAGAAAAAACGAAATGCATTCACTTCTGCAGCCAACGTAAGCTCCACCTAGATCCAGTACTGAAAATTGACCACACCGAAATACCAATTTTTGAACACTACAAATATCTAGGAATCATTTTTGACCGCAAACTCTCCTTTATTCCACATATCAAATACTTGAGAACAGAATGCAACAAAACCATACAATTACTTAGAACTATAGCACACACTAACAGGGGAGGAAGCAAAGAAACATTATCAAAATTATGTCGCTCTTTAATCAGATCAAGACTCGATTATGGCTGCTTTATATATGGGGCAGCCAGAAAGACATACTTGAAAGAACTAAACACTATACACCACCAAGGACTTAGACTAGCCCTTGAAGCATATAGCTCTTCTCCTATTGAAAGCCTATACACAGAAGCAGATGAACCACCTCTTACACTAAGACGTGAAAAACTGGCTCTCCAATACTCTACAAAGCTGAAATCTTGCCCATCCAACCCAGCTCATGACTGCACTTTCAACCCGAAATACAATCAACACTTTGAAAGAAAAGAAAAAACAATAAAACCTTTTGGCCTTCGGGTGATGTTGACCCTACAAGAATCAAAAATACCACTAAATAATATACATGAAAGCATCTTTCCACAAACACCACCCTGGATCATTAAAACTCCCAAAGTGAGTCTCGAACTGAATGAACATTCTAAAACTAAGACCCACCCAGCACTTATCAAGAGAAATTTTACAATATTCTCCAACACCACCCCGATCACCTCTATGTCTTTACGGATGGATCCAAAGACAATGGTAGGGCAGCGTGCACGGCTATTTTGAACAAAATAGTTCTTAAGAAAGCTCTTCCAAGGGAAAGCTCTATCTTCACAGCAGAAGCCCATGCAATAGACCTAGCTCTCAACATCATCTCAAAGAGTAAGCATAAGAAATTTATAATATTTTCAGACTCACTCTCTGTCTTGCTGTCATTGAGAAATAAAAAATTTCAGAATCTACTTATCATCAAACTGTTGAGTAGATTAGACTCAATGTCAAATAGAAAAGAAATAAGCCACATTGGAGTGAGTGGGATTGAAAGAGCAGACTCGTCAGCCAAATCGGCTTTTGATCTGACACCCGATAAATCCAGGACCCCATATACTGACCTGAAACCAACAATTAATAAATTCCTTCACACAAAATGGCAACAACAATGGAGCAATAACATCTACAATAAACTCTTCCAAATTCAGCCCACCTTAGGAGAGTGGAGACCAGCATCGAGAAAATCAAGAAGTGAACAAGTTGCGAATTGGTCATACAAGGCTTACTCACTCTTTCATTTTGAAACAGGAACCACAACCACGGTGTTTAACCTGCCAGACAACTTGCACGGTTAAACACTTTCTTATAGAATGCAGAACTTTCGCTGTTATCAGAAAGCGATTTTTCCAAGTAAATAACTTAACCGATTTATTCGAGAACGTCAAAATAGATGACATTAGTCGCTTGAAACCGCCACAGGGTTGTTTTTCTTCATATTTTTGTTTTCTGGTTATTGTTATTCTGTTGGTCCTCGTATTGTTAGTATTGTTTTTGGTAGCCGTAATCAGTCTTTCGCCGCACTTTTGTATGTAGTCGTCAAGTCGTTGTATTGATGCATCAACACTCTTCATTGCTGGCAAGTCCTCTTCCTCCCTCCTTTCTTGATACATATAGTTTGTCAACATCGTCTCTGGGATGTAATGCCTTATGCATGGTCATTAGTTTCCTTGTTCTTTGGTCCATTTGCTTAAGTTCTTCTCTGGTCCACTTCAAGAATGGTCCCCAATATCTAACGAGGAGTACAACCCAGGTTTTTATTCCTTTGTAATAGTTTCTGCAATATAGTTTTGTCTCGAGTAGCTTTCTGGTTCACCTGAGATACTCTTTATTAATTTTGTCTTTCATCTCCACTTGTTTGCGGGTGTCAGCCTCTAAGATGCCCAAGTATTTGTAAGTTTCCTTGTCTTGGTTTGGTAGTTTCATTCCATCAGTCAAATGTCGTTTACCGCTTTTCATTACTCGCATGGCACATTTTTCCATACCAAATTCCATCCCTATGTCCTGACTGTATATTCTAACTGCGTGTATTAGTGTTATATACTCACATGCATATACATCTACCTTATACATGCAGAATAAACATAACGCAACAATAAATAAAGACGAGGGAAGACTTCTTTAAAAAAAATATATCTCTCACTTTATTGTAAGGTTTGCGTGTGAGAGGGAGTTGGAGACTGAACAAAGACTGCTATATATTGACCCCCACTCTTATGGCCATCAGCGTTGTGTCTTTCTCATTCTCCAGGGTTGCTCAACCGGAGGCCCAGGGGCCCAGCTCTCTGCTGGATGATGGCTTTCTTTACCACATCTCGTCACCAACGGGTCTCCAAACTCACTGGAGGTCCCGAGGGCCCCTTCAGCCGGGTGTGGCTTTCCCAACCACGTCTCGTCTCTAACTCGTCTGATCTCCGACTCACTGATTTCCTGTCTTCACCGAGTTATATAATAGTTCAATCGCCCACTCAGTCGCCTACTCAATCTTTGGAATGGCATGTTTGATCGTCATCAAGCGGAAATAACTGTCATGCAGTTCAGAAGTCACTCTCTTCCGGTGCATCAGTCTATAAGTGTACCATGGGCTTTTACCTTGTCCCATTTCGTCAGCCAAATCCGCCTACGCGATTTCTTTCGATTACTGGCCATTGGAATGTGTCACTTCCTTCCGGTGCATCACTTTTGAATGGCATGTTTGGCCGGGTCGAAGGTCAATATACAACATTAGCGTTTACAGTTCTTTTTCATTTTTGCAAATAGTTTGATGCAATCCATGGACATTAGGTGATTGATCTTTCCTTGCGATCTACTAAGTTTGTATCCAGCTGTGCATTTTCTGAGTATGTGGTTAAGTGGCATCATGGCAAGTCTGAATAGTAACGGTGATAGTGCAGCTCCTCTTTGGATCTTCGTTTCAGTTAATCTTCTTCCTTCTGCTGTCAATTCCTCTCTCCTGGTTTTCGTGGTTTTCTAAATAAAGTTTATGACTTCATGTGATATTTTGTACATTTTAAGGCAGTTTATTATCCAGCTTTATGGAACCATATCATATGCCTTTTTGTATGCAATCCAGGCCCTAGCTAGATTTTTCTGTCTGGTTTTGTTCTCATTTTGGATGTGTTGATCTATGTAAATTAACTCTGCTGTGCCTCTGCGGCATTAATAATACATGCTGTGCCTCTGTTAATAATAATACATTTTGATTATAATGTTGTGATGATAATATTGTTTGTCAACCAGGTCTTTTTCCTTCCATTTCTCGTCTGCCTGAAAACTTGAATATTTTTATGAATTACTTTTTTCTCTTCTTTCTATCACTTTGTTTTAAAACAATCAGCGTAAGAAGGAGAGATAAGAGTTGTGAAACAAAATCCTGAGCTTGAATAATGACTACCACCGCTGGAATCAATCTCATTACCATTTCATACGCTACATAGGTCCATAGATAGATCAGATGAGTAAATGGTGGCTTTATTGTTTCATCTTTAAGACAATTTATTGTTTACTCAACAAATTTCAAAGAAAATCACACAACTTTAGGCCACAATTTCTATCTTGTGGGATTTTTCAGCAGAGTTGAATTGTCCAGAACCTCTTGAAAAATAAAAACCAACTTCCAAACTTAAAAAGAATTCTCCTCTCAGCCGTCAGATCAATAATTTTAAAATCCACATTACGTTATATAAAATTCTTCTGTGTTCATAAAAATAGGCCTTTAACTAATAGGCAATATCCTAAAATAATGAATTGTCATGAATATTATCAGAAAATGTCTTTTGACGCAGACGATTTCAACTCTGACACTCAACTGGCACGTACATTCACTAAAAAGTACATAGGGACTGTATTGTTGGCATGATAATCGTATCTGAGCATAAGTCAAACGCCTCCTTCGTGGCAAGTGAAGAGGAAGAAGAATTATTTATACCTTAAGGTAGATATCAATCAAACACCGGAAACTAAAGTATTATACAAGCAAAGCACTTTAAGGAGACACGATGCGGTATCTATAGACATTAAGACAGAACCGGACATATCGGAAAAGAAATAAGGGCATGTGACTTTCTTTTACTTCGCCTTTTCTACAACCTGCAAGTCTCTTCAGATTTTGGTCGCCTGAAATGAACACAGACGAAGCACACGCAAGCACACGAAGGATTAGATTTGATGGCAGGAAACGTTCTACAAGTTTTGACCATCTGCACTGGAAGGATTTATTTAACTTAATCAAATATAGCTTGCAATGGAATTTAAGTGAGTAGTAAAGTTATGTAACCAAATTTGTATGATAAGGTATGGCTCCTCCATCAAGTCAATATATTCGTCGTTTCATATTGTACGTCTGCAATACGTGCATTATATTTCAATATGTTATTGACGAATGAAAATATATTACACGTATTGCACGCCTACAAAATGAAATGATGAATAAGAAATAAAAATTAACAGCATCATATTTTTTACAAAGACTTTTTCTATTTTACGTTTTTGACGGGGTTACTATTATACTATTTCTTAAAATTGAGAATTAAAAGAAATTATACATCGCTTTTTCATGCGTAATGTTATATTATTTCATATATGTAAATCTTCATATTACTATATATATATATATATATATTATATCAGGAACTTTCTGAACATGATCCTCTGTAGCAAGAAGACTAGCGTGGCCAAATCAGACGCAAAAGTGACCTTTCAGAGCCCTTCTCGATCATCAACGGAGTGAAGCAGGGTTGTGTCCTGGCACCGACTATCTTTACCATCTTCTTCAACACAATGCACACACTGGCCACAAAAATCATGATAGAGACGGAATCTACATCAGATACCGTCTTGACGGTAGCCTTTTTAATCTCAGACGATTACAGGTCCACACGAAGACCCTGAAGCAACTGATTTGAGAGCTTAGCTTTGCCAAATATACTGCCTTTGTGGCCTACGCAAAAGAATTTTGCAGCGCATCACTTTCTGCTTCACAGAGGTTGCCGAGTTCTTAGGGCTAGAATTTAGTTAAAGAAGATAGAGCTACTCCCTCAATCTACACCTCAGAAACAATCACCCTTTCTACACCACTACTGGTGTGTCTGAGTTGAAGGTTGTCCATCGGGTCATTTACTAAGAGAGTACCATCATGTCAGATGCCAAGATCGACAAGGAAGTCGACCACAGGCTGGCAAAGACAAACAGTGCATTTGGCAGACTGTATAAACGCATGTAGTACAATAGACACCTGAAGAAGGGCACAACGATCAGCGTGTTTAGAGCAATAGTCTTTGCAAGCTTCCTATATGGCCTAAAATCATGGGTCACTTATCGTTTGCACCTACGACTTATCCAGTGGTTTCACTAACGCTGCTTCTCCTCATCCTCAAATTCCACTGGAGTGACCTTGTCATTGTTGTGTCCCCGGAAAGGGTCACTAATGAAAACGCAAATACGGATATTAGATAACAGATCATATTACTCAAGAAAGATAGAGTTACATAGAAAAGGTAAGAAGTCTCGTACTGTTCGGATAACACTGATATTGATCGGCCCCACTGGCAACGAAATCTCTCAGTAATAATAACGGTTAGAAGAGTCCATTATGGTGAGATGGGTAAGGCTCCCACAACACCCCTCCCCCAAGCCTTTTACTTCGTAAAAGCGCTGTTGATATTTTTTTAATATGCCCATATTCACTAATCGGTCGCGGCGAACGGTACGTTTCGCCTATTTCTAAAAATGTGGCGTGTATTTTCCTTCAGTTCAAATTTTGCCTTAATTTTAGTACATTGGCCAAGACCAGATGAAAATACTTCGGGAAAACTACTTTTTAGTTCCATCTTAATTTTTTCAGCATTCTACTTTTTGGCAAAACATATTAATTGGTTGATCCCAGAGATTAAATTTCTGAAACCAGTCTGACCCAAACAATTTTCTGTGCTCTCCAGTACGAAGACTTTTAATTTTTTGGTTATACCATTTAGTGATACTGGGATAATTATTTCGCCTTCAAATTCTATTTTGTCTCCCGTTACCGTTCGCGCCGTCTTGCTTGTCATCTTTATTATTGGCCTATTTAATTTTACAGTACTTTAACTGTTATGTATTTACGAACGACTTTGTCTGACTCGTCCCCGCTTTTTGTATGTCTGACTCTGTTTTTTATTATTTTTCTGTTTCTACACTGTGAGCCCTTATGTCCGAATTTATCGCAGTTTTAACAATTTTTTTTTTGTTCGATAGGGACAGTCTTTGGCCCAGTGTACTTTCCCACAGCGGTAGCAAGCGCTGGGTGTTTTTTTTCTTTTGTTGTCACTTGTCTGCCTGTATTGAAATTTTGGGTAATCATACATTTTTCTCTCTTTTACCGGAGAGTAGGATTGGGATCTATGTTTGATTTTCCTTACGTAAGCAACAGTAGACTTCTCGATACTTTTTAGTCTTTTCTGATACTCACTATCCTCTGACAGTCTTCAGCCAGTTTTTGAAGTGTGAGATCGGGTTCGTTCTCTAATTTCGACAAAACTCTGCGTCTGATTTCCGCGTCTTTTGCCGACACGAGGCCTTGTGAGAATATCAGACATTTGAAGTTATCAGCTAACAATTCGCCTAGTTTAAAATCGTCGCCTAGTTTAAAATCGTTGACGACCAAGGCAACTCCTAAATAATCATCACTGTCCCTTTTTGTTAAATTGAGACATTTCCATCTTTTGTGGAATAGAGACGTTCCTAGCTTTCGTAGAAGTAGCCGGACATTTTGCATCAGTCCAATCGGCACAGTCGGTAATATAGATATCTTTATATCTTCTGTAATATGCCTCGAAGGTCTTATCCTCATCTGGTGTGTAGGAAAATGTTTCGAGTGCGTTCCACACTGCATTTTGAGTGAAAATAATTGTACTATCTGTAGGCTGGTTATTACTTAGACTTTTAAAAAGTGCCTCTTGTTTTTGCAATTCAAGGAAGAACCGCTAATGTTTTTCCTCGTTTTTTAAGATTCTTTCTTCGTTTTCTTTCTGAAGTTGAAGGAATTTTTTCTCATTTTTTTTGTTGAGACTCCATTTGGAACTTCATCATTTGTGCAAACGTTTCTTTAAGGTCTTCCATTTTTTTTAGACTTTAAAAAAAATTTCTATTCAAAAAAATCTTTTTTTCTCTGGAGCGGGGGAAGTTTGGGGGGGGTTCTTCTGTAAATATCCCCAGAAATCAAGAATAATTACTCTCTGTGTGTGTGTGTGTGTGTGTGTGTGTGTGTGTGTGTGTGTGTGTGTGTGTTGTACAACACAAAACTGTAAGCACCGAATTAAATTTTTCTCTCTGAAGAAATGGAGGATCAAACCAAATGATGTTTCTTTCTTTTTCTTTTTCTTATTTATTGACATTATTGCTTCTACAGTTGCTAACATCAGGACTGCCCCTATGGTTGCTGGCGCCCTGAGAAAACAGATGTTCAGTGCCCTTTTTTAAGTATTATAATAAACATTTTCAGAAAGAAAAGTCCTTGATGTCGCTCCTATGCACACAACGCACCCAGAGCAACTGCCCGATTTGCCGGTGCATTGAGCCGTAACTGGCGTAACTGTTAACCAACTAGATTTGCAGTTTATATTGGCGAGTTCGAGTCTCTCTGATTGCCCTATACATCTGGCCTTGTGCCACAACTAAGCTAACCTTAGTAAATAACTACAATTATAATTGTAGTTATTATAATTATTGTTTTCACTTCTGTTTATGAATGATAACTTGAAAAGGTACCCGCTATTTTTAACGCCTTTTCATTTTTTTTTTTTTACATTTTTTTTTTTTTGTTTGCCTGTGGAAAATTCCTCTGATACTAGAGTTTACTGACAGTAATTTTGTAATCGATTAGGATATTACTTTGAACACAGATGGTTTGAAGCTGTGTTGAATGGGGAATTGTGTTTTCTACGTTATGATACCGTTCCTTTTAGGGAGTTAAACGTGAATCGATCCCACAAAAACAACAACCGAGTGCATAGCAACGAAACCTAGAACCCCCTAGAGTCAATAATGTTTAAGGAAAAACGAAATAATATGAAAAAATATTTTTACTTTATAAAAAAACAACGTCAATGTGCAAAAACTTAAGAAATCCCAAAGAGAACAAACTAAAACATACTCAAAAGATCAATTAGAGTACTTCCCAGACTACATCAATACAGAAGATAGACAATTGCAATTAGAATGACAAGTGGTAAATGATGTTAGTGGAAGAAAAAGCATTTCGAGAGCAAAACTAAAAGTTATTTTCAGAAGTGAAAATAACATTTAAAGAATCTGTTTGGAAATCCTCCTGAAATCACTGATTAACCATTGAAAAAATATCAATTGCCAAATAAACACCAAATTTGGATAGTTTATGGTGGAAGAACTTGGCGTAGTATTGAAAAAATAAAAGCAAAAAAGCTGCAGTTCTTGACTGAAGTATAGAAGAAAAAGAAATTTAAAGATATACTACTTTGATTATGCAATGATGTGTATAAACAAAACACAATAGGGTAATGGGCGAAAGGCAGCATCGACCTCTTCCCCAGGGAAAGGTGATCTCAGAATCATTAACAACTACTGTTATAGATGCTATGATTTAAAACGCCTTCCTTTTCAACCGTATCCGACCTGAAATCGAGAAAATTCTTTGGATAAATTAGATCACTTTTTGGGGAAATCGATCCACAATGTCACAGACTGTGATTATCCGTTGAATCATCGAAGGAGTACCGGCAAAAAAATCTCGATGCAACACTATTGTTTGTAGAATACTCTAAAGCATCTACTCCATCTTTCCTCTGAGTATCTAATCAACATACACAGAGGAAAGATGGAATAGATACTATTAGCATACGGTTTCCTTAACGAAACTGTTACCACTATGATTATGCTTTACAAAAACACGAAAGCAATGGTTCTCTAACTCGATGGTGACACCGACTTCTTTGATATTGTCTCTGGATTCTTGCAAGGAGATACACTAGCTCCTTATCTATTAATAGGTGGCCTAGAATGCAAACTGATCAAATAAAAGAATATGGTTTAAGACAAAAAAAGAAGCAGACAATATCCCACAATCTCCGCAGATGATTCTCACAAATGCATCTACCCAATCTGAATCCCTACTGCATAGTCTAGGGCAGTCAACAAGAGGCATTAGTAAGATGCAAGATAAAGCAAAGTTCATGAAGGGGCGATCTTTACATTATTCGACAAGCCTTTGAAATTAGTCGACCAATTCACATACCTCTGCAGCAATATCTCATCTACCGAGTGATGTCAACATATGCACGGGGAAAGCATGGACTACTATTATCAGGTTGCCTATCTCATTTTTCCAAGAAAATAAAACGGGATTTCTTCCAAGCAGTGACCGTGTCGATACTACTGTAAGGTGTAACCATATAGTCGTACCGGTTGGACTAACGAAGCACTTAAACAAAAGGTTATATGAGAATTACATAAGAATGCTAGTTGATGTTTTGAAGAAGTCATGGAAACAGCATTCTATAAAACAGCAGCTGTACAGCCACTTACCTCTCTCTTACAAACTATCCAAGTATGTGTTTGCTAACCTACAAAGACTTATATACACCAGTGCTGACACTGGATACAGTGTAAAGGGTTTACCAGAAGCGATGGACGATATAAATGGATGGAGATAGAGGATCAATAAGACTTGATGACAATGTAATGTGAAGACGGAGTAATCTAACACCTGGAGATTAATTTTGACCTCGTGTGATTCCGGGATTCTTTGAATAGTTTTTTCCCGATTGTGTCGATTACTCTACCATTTTTGGTCGTAAATAGTAGCACACATACACATGCACACACGCATATATATATAGGGGGTCTGAAAAGTCTATAGGCTGTAAAGTTCATATGATGACGTCATATCTGCAGTTGATAAGATTTTTTATCAATGAGATCCAAGCACTGCAACACCGATGAAAGAAGTGTGTGAACCAAAATTGGAGGATATGTTAAAAAATAAGTCTCATTTGGTCCATCCAATTCGCGTATCTTGATCAGCCCAGTCTGCCTACGATAGTTACCTTATGCAATCATTTGGACCATGTTTTATTTAATAACAAAGATGATAAAATAGACATTATTTAGAAAAATCCTTCGTAAGTAGAAGGGATTTTTTATTTTCATTTTTACTTTTTAATTTATCTATTCATTTATCTTTATTTTTTTATTTTATTTCATTTATTTATTTATTTATCTATTTATTACGTTTGTTTGTAAGTCAAACTGTTTCTGATAAAGAACATGATTTACAAATGATGCAACTCATCATGCCTCTTAAACGCAAAATTATTGAACTTTTTAGCACTGTATAGATCTAACAGCTGCTCATACTTTAACTCTGATGAAATCAGCACTTTCTTGTTCAACATCAGAACTTAGGAATGGTTTTACTTCAAGGCCATTCATGCAACTGCGTGCCTTTGACTGGAGGAAGACATGAGTCAGTGTACTCATTTTGAAAATGTTAAAGTTTTTATTCAAAGTAAAAATAAGTTTTCCATTTTAAACTTAGCTTGGATTGCTTTAAGTTCGTTATAGAAGATATAGAAGTTAGTACATTCGCTTTTTCTTTTTTATTGCATTGCACACCATTTCATGTTTAGTGAAAAAACAACTTTGACATAGCCAAATTTATAAAAAAAAAAAAAAATAGCCTGCTATAAGGATGACGGCGCTATTCCCTAATGACCCTAAACTTATGGTACCAGGAAGGTGCGATGAAAAACAAATAATAATGGATTATCAGTGTTGTTCCCGAACGATTCTCTTTTAAATTGGGTAGAAAGAGATATTTTATGTTCACTCAAGTTAATGAAATAAATTTCGACCATGAATGCCTTCTAAAAATAATGCTTGTATTATCACGAGATTTTCTAAGAATATCATCATCATCATCATCCAGACGTGCTGACAGCACATATTCCCTTGACTCTATCACTATATATCTTTTACGGCCATTGTTCCTGGTAAGTCTTCAAGACACCACCCAGTGTCTGCACAGAGCTGATGGCATTAAGTTTCTGCTGGTTGGTAAATATTGGTGTGTCCATTCCACTAGACAACGTCACTTCTCAAGCAGTCCCCAGCATGTTTCGCCTTACTGGGATAGTTTGCGAGATGGAAGATAAGTGGCTGTACAGCTGCTGTTTTGTTGGATACCACTTCCAGAATTTGTTCAAAACAGCCTGTAACATCCTTTAAAGCATTCTATCCAGCTTTTTCTCTAAGCATTTTGTTTGAATCCAAGTGGTAGTATAATCGTGCTAACACGGCTTGGAAGAATTCCCGTTTTATTTTATCAAAAAAGATCAGATTTCCATATGGTCGATAACTTGTTAGTAGCAGACCATATGGACAATGCAGATGGTTTTAATTAATTAATTTTATGAATTTTCTTTCATTCAGTTTTTCTTGAATTTGAGATGCGAAATACTTGTTATTTATTAAAGCTTATTTTGTCTGACGCACAGAAATCGGAGTGCTTACAGTACCTGGTGTTACTAAGCTGTCACT
>OY757920.1:28440190-28500190 GCA_963585895.1 Sepioteuthis lessoniana
AGGTTAACAAAAGGGTTTATGTATGCTAGTCGTTTTTCGTATACAATCTTCTCCCCCAATTACCATGTGTAAAAAAATATGTTTTAAGTGTTAATTACGTCTAAGCTATCTTAGCTGAAACATAAATAGCAGTCAATCAAGGCTGGAGGAGTAAGGGAGTAAAAGAAAGATAATAAAAAAAGGTATAGCGAAAAGTAAGGGCAGTGCTAGTACTACTATTAATTAGTAGAAAAAATGACGACAATGTTTCTAACAAAATAACTGCATTATCACAAAAAAAGAATTTATTCCCGTAGAAATAAACCTTACAAATAAAAGTTAACTCCTGCAACTGCATATGTTTCCATATACTTTTTAAACACAAATCAAAAAATGGAAAATATGCAACGAAATGATACAAAAGAATGTAAATTTAGGGAAAAATACGGAAGGCAATTGGAATTACTTAGACTTTTCGTTGGACCGCTATGTTGCTAAAAGTTGTTTTACAATTTTTTAAAGTAAATAACCTTCACTGGGTATTATAATTCGAAAGTTCCTTTTCTGTTTCTTTTTCAAATGTTCTTTTTTCTTTTAGGGCTTCTTTTACCTGATGAAAGTCCTTTAATCTGCCGGGAAAACACTCTGTGTTTTCAACTGAATAATTCCTTCTTTCTACAGACTTTCTCAATAATTTGATTGACGCCTCCAAAGAGGTTTTCAAATCTTCTCGTTAGCTTTCCTTTTGAATTCTTCTATTTAACAACGTCGAATGATGCTTACCCTCCCTCAGAGTAAGCACATGGTACCAAAACGTTCGTTATTTTTCTGCATTGAAAAAAACCTCATTCGGTTTTCTCCACGACTTTTGATTTTTTTTTCTTTTGAGTCTTCAGGTTGCATAACTAGAATAATGACCCGGCGAGACGACTTACTCTGCGTCCACTGAATGGTCGAATTCTCCTCTAGCAAAACGGCCCAACAGGGGTATTTTAGCGGCTCCTGGCTAAGACGTAATTGTCCAAAGGTAAAGGGAGCCAAAACGCTAAAAGGCAAAATGCTTGCACCAAAAAGGGAAAGGGGCAGGCTACTCCAGGTGACAGCTTATTTAGCCGCATGGAGAGCAGTAACAGTTCCACTTCGAAACAAGCCAATGGCATTCAAGCAGTTATTCACTGCCGAATTTACTGGCTGGATGGATGGCTGGCTGGTTTAGTTTTATGGCAAATCAACCCTTGTAGGTTATTTCATACCAAATACCATTCATGTGTGTGTGTGTGTATGATTTTAAGCGAATAGATTGTTGGTAACTTTATTTTTAAACGAGTCAAATTATTTCAAATATTGTAACCAAATTCTAATAGTTCCATTTAATATTGATAATTTGTTTGTAGTCACCGCCTTCTAGCACCTTTGAAATAAAAAGTTTTGGGTATTTGTTTGCTACAATAACAATTTAAAGAATACGTTCGCAACAGTAAGTGGAATATTGCAGGTCACGTTGCCACTTTGGCAGTCGGGTCACGTGATTAGCTCAACTACCAGGATCCCGTTCTCAAGCATTACGGGTCGCCACCAAGAGCTACGTGGCCTCTTTGGGAAGTGCAGTCGGTGACAGGGCTAGTTAGAACTGATATGATTTGAAACCGTAGTCCAGCAGTAAGACATTAAGGACATTTACAAGCCAGCATGACAAAATTGATAATTATTTCTTCAATGCGTTCTTTGTTAGATAAGAAGATGAAAAAATGAAATTATAATGACTCAAATGTAATAATTTGAATAATTCACATTGATTACTTTTTTCAATTGAATACCTTTGTGACTTGAATGTTTATTGAGGAAATAATAATTCAATAGGATTTTTTAATATTTTGAAAACCATCAAAATAGTAATAGTCTGATGAAGGCTTTGTTAGAAGTAACACTGCTGTTTGTACTGTTTTCATTGTATAAATGTATTCATTAATACGTGGGTTATTCAATAAGTAAAGTCAGTTTTGCTTAGGGAGTTAGCAATAAGTAGCATTGTTTACAGTTTTACACTTTTGTCAAGGAAATCAATTGTAATTGGCCATTTCATGTCCCCAAAGAGAGTCAGTTACACCTTCTTTACTGAGCTCTATACCCGGAATTTTTTCTTTACTTGAGAGTCAGTGTTTCCATTCCATGGACTGTCTTTTCGACTCAGACCCTTAGTGGCAAACCCAAAATTAACCCTTTTGTAAGCAAATTTTTTACTTCAATATGCTTTTTTGTACACATCACGAATTCTTCAGTAAATTTATTGAAATAATTGTTATGAGACGATTCAATTCAAAATGCTCCAGGTTTGAATAGAGATCTGTTATCAATTTTTTGGTAGCGGACACAATTTTGGTGCGATTCGAATAATTTTTGCTATAAACTAATTCCAAACAATGCAGAGTTCACATTTATAGAAAAAAATTATTTTAATTCTTTTTTAAAATTTCCCATATTGAATGACCCTCGTATATATATATATATATATATAATGTGTGTGTGTGTGTGTGTGTGTGTGTGTGTGTGTGTGTGTGTGTGTGTGTGTGTGTGTGACACTAAGACTGGTTTAGATGATTACGTAAAGTTTATTCAGAGTTTTTTAAGAACTTCTCATTCCCCAGATCTCCAAGACTTGGATGCAGTTTATTGTCCTACCCAAGACACCTCTTTCGGACACACACATACGCATGCAAGCACACACACACACACACACACACATTTTTGGACTTTAATTACTAATAACACTGGTTTACAAAATAAATGTTTGGTCTGAGGCAAGAATGGGGATAGGTGTTTTTTGTTAATTTGGGTGTGCTGAATTCAAATTTATAAATAGTTTTGCTCTATCACCTCTAGTTTTCTGGATTTTAAATAGTCTCATTTTAGTATAAACAGAAAATATATGTGCATATTTCAAGAGTTGCAGCAGCTTATAACAAATAAATCAGGATAGATAAAGAACACTGATTGAATCAATATACTTGGATGACACAATTACACAATTCATAGTACCACAGACAGTGTGTTTTCTTAGAAGCATAAGTCTCCCATCATGCCGGGGTTCCATTTGCCTTGATAGTTGCTCTCCATCTTCGTAATGTCTTAGTGGAATCTTTCCCCATGCTCATCACTCACTGCTCCAAGGTTTGGCGAGAAGAAGTTGAGGCGGGAATGGAGAAAATGAATCTTGAGTGACATTCGGCACCCCATATCCTCGTAAGACTTTAGCAACTTCTCAATACAGGCTTGGTAATCTGGTACGCGTGTGTTACCAAGGAAGCCACTACAGACTGACTTGAATGCTTCCCCTGCTCTCAGTTTCTTTAAGTTAAGAAGCTCCTTAAAATCAGTATCCTTCAGCACTTCTCGGATCTGAGGTCCGACAAAGATGCCCTCTTTAAGCTTAGCAGCACTAAGACCTGGGAACACAGTAGACAAGTGTTGGAAGGCAGCACCATTTTTGTGCAATGCCTTTTCGAAATTCTTCATCAAACCAAGCTTGATGTGAAGAGGAGGAAGAAGCACCTTATTCATGTCCACCAGAGGATTCTCCTTCAGGCTGTGTTCGCCAGGAACAAAAGTGCTTCTAGACCCCCGGTCTTTCTGCTTGTAATGCTGGGATACAGCTCGACTATCCCAGAGACAGAGAAAACAACAGTACTTTGTGAAGCCCGCTTGCATACCCATAAGAAGACCAATGACCTTGAGGTCCCCACAAAGACTCCATTGGTACTCGCTGTACTTAATAGCTTCTAAAAGAAGCTCCATATTGTCATAGGACTCTTTTAGATGGACAAAGTGTGCAATGGGAATGCTGGGATATTTATTCCCGTTGTGCAGAAGAACACCCTTGAGACTTCGTTTGGAAGAGTCTATGAAAAGATGCCAGTCTGAAGGATTATGTGGCAAACCAAGGGACGTAAACAAGCCAGGTATGTTTGTGCAGTAGCACAACTTGTTTTCCAAGTCGAAAAAGGAAGCAAGGTCTTTGTTCTGATTCCTGAAGCTGGTGATCCTTACATCTTCCTGGACTAGGTTCCGCTGTTTAAGCCGAGAAGACAAGAGTTCTGACTGCTGTTTTGACAGATACAAATCAAGAGCAAGGTCTTCTTGCGTGATCTAGTGTGGCTCATGGCCACTTGTTCCTGAATATTTAGATTCAATATCTTCCAAAGATATTGACTCAGCAGAATCCTCCCTTGAAGGCATTTCTTCATCTGATGAGGAAAGAAAATCCTTATTTACTGGAGGTGTAGGTACAGGAAGATCATCTGAATGGGGAACGGGTCTCATAGCAGATCGAAGGTAGGGATATTTTATCTTTTTCCTAGAAGATGCATTGAAACCAGTTATATTAGTTAAACAAAAATAGCAATCATCTGCGTGGTTTCGCGGCTCTCTCCAAACCATTGGGACTGCAAAGTTGAAAGCAAAGTTGAAAACTAAATGTGCATTTGAAAATGTGATACTAAAAGATGTGTAACACGATAGTTGAGGGACACCAACCTCCTGCGCCGCCTGCGAGACAACCTCTTCCAATGACTACCAGAGTGTGGATTGAGACCTGCTGCCTTAACTGTCAAAATACGTCTTGATATATATATATATATATATATATATATATATATATATACTCCCCTACCCACGTAAGGTTGAGTTCTCTAGCGAAGAATTAATCGTGTTGCCATTAGCGTTTATTGCAAGCCTCTTCAGATATGAATTGAGGTCTCGGTAGTCGTTGAACGGATGTATGTAAACAATAATAATTGTGATTCATAACCGTTTAAAATTTACTTCGCAGCTAATGGCTCCTCGTGGCTGAATGGTTAGAAGCTTGGCTTGGCGTTTGAGTCAACCGGGTTTCGATCCCAGCTACGGGAAGCTAATTGTCTAGCCACACTGATGAGTTCTGATAGAACGAAACAGATCTGTCTGTGGATGACTATATGTATATATATATAATGTAATGCTATCACTTACATTTAGTGCATAATAACTAAAAAATAAGCCATAAGTCTCACAATATTAGAATTAACCCTGAATTCATATACGCCTTTATGTACCGTATATGCACAAAATTCACACTATGCATATCTAAAAAAAACTAGAGGTGATGAATAAAAACGGATTTCAAATTTGAATTCAGCACCCTCAAATTAGGTAAAAACGTGTATTTTTGTGCTTGCCTCAATTTCTTTGTAAACCAGTGTAATTTGTCAGATTATTTTCGTAAGTTTAATGATGTATGATTAAATACAAACATAACTTTATCAAGTTTAAATCACCAATATCTAAAACGTGGGATAAGTGTACAATAAACTTATGGGTGCCTCTTTCCTCTGTTCAACTTATTGTATTTTACAATTCATTCAGAGGCTGCCGTTATGAGACAATTGAGGAGATGAAAGAGGTTGTGACAACGGTCATTGACACGCTCACACAAGAGGACTTCCATGGGGCCTTCCAGAAGTTGTTGGAATGGTACAAGTGCATTGCAACCGGAGGAGATTACTTCGAAGGGGGCTAGAGTTTCAAGTGTGTACTATCAATAAAAGTGCCCATAGGAAAAAAGTCTGGAAACTTATTCAATGATCCTCGTAAGAGGGTTGAATTAACCTTTTAACCACTAAAAAGGGGTTGACCAATACCCAGATATCAAAAGATGAAATTAATATCATTGAAATAGATTGCTCATCTAGGATAGGAAAATTGATTAAACACATACCTAGTAGGTTCCACCCTGGTTTGTAAGCTGGAGATTTTGGCATCTCACCAGTCGTCTGTTTGCTTATCATTGGACTCCACATCACTTGAGAAACACTCCGGAAACCCAACCTTGTACCAGAGTTAAGAAATAAGAACTCAAGTTATTTCGACAGAGTTACAAGTTTATTTTACAGCATGTTAACAACATTGTAGAAGGTAAACTGTATTCCTGTACTCAGTCCTATTTAAATCATGATAGGGATTTTTGTCCCTTAACGTTAGGTTAAAAAAAAAGAATTGGAAGCTACTTCCAGCTTACCGTCAGAGAGGTTTGGGCGAGAAAGCTGTCAAGTAGGGTACTATATCAGACAAGGCTGAAGAAACAGTCGCAAGGAAAAACAGACAGAAAAGGAAGGTGAATTCTTTGAGCCGGCTTTTTTTATAGGGAGTGTCATAACATAAGCATTGAAAATAACAAAGGGTCAAAGTTGAACAGCACCTTTCAACTATAAGCTCTTTTATAATAAGGAAAAATAAAGGGATCACTTCCGTTGCCTTGCTCAACATGCCTCCGCGTTTTATTTTTATTCATAGCTACTAACCTATAGGTTACAATACTTCAACAGGGGGTTAACGAGGGGTTCACATGACTTCAACAAAAACTCTGACTGTGCCCTTATTTTGACCAACTACACGTGGAGCCGTTAAATTCCAATAGCATTGAAGGATAATAAAAGAAAGTGAAAGACAAATACCAGTATCTTGCAAGAGAACTGAAAAAACTGTAAAATATAAAAGTGACGATGATTCCAATTGCAGTTGGTGCTCTTGAATCGAGTGAAAATTTCGTAAAGAATAAGATATTGAAAACAGAAAAGTTATACGAGTAAATGATTTTTTACCACATGTTTTAATATTTTTAGATTTATTCGCTATCTGAGGTCATCTATGTAAAAATAAATACCCAATTGATAATTCTTTGCAGATGATAATGTTAATGTACCCTGTATCTCGAATAGGTACGTGGATGTTGGATTTTAAGACTTTGGACACGTATTCCCTATCCCTTCTGTTCTTTCCTGCGGGGAAATAGTCCATCTCAGACATTTTACTAAAAAGTCTATCGACGAAAGATGTCATATCCATAACTTTTTGTGGGAAGTCAAGGAAATACTGTGCTGGTAACCGCAATGTGGTTCCATACAAAGCTTCTGCAGCCAAACAGTTCAACTCCTTCTTCACCGTAGTGTGAAGTCCCAGGAATATCAGTGGTAGGTGTGCCAACCATTTAGTGTTAGTTAGTTCAACGTGTAGAGAAGCCTTTAAGCTGCAGTATAGTCTCTCCACCACGCCATTTGCTTGGGGATGGTACGCTGTAGTGTGGATGTTCTTGGTTCCCAGAAGTTGCGACAATTTTCGGAATATTTCAGATTCAAACTGGCGTGCTCGGTCTGTCGTCACTCTTTCTGGTACTCTGGTATCTCGCGACTTATCTGGCTGTAGTGTATGCCGGCATATCTGGCATCAGTAATGCTTCGCGCCACGGAAGAATCTGTCAACCCACATCAACAGGTATGATTGAACTTCACATATAGGAAGTGGATCGGTGATGTCGATGTGGATATGCTTGAATCTTTCATCCGATGCAAGGAATTCACCCACAGGAGCATGAGTATGTCGGCCAACCTTAGCTCTCTGGCACTTGAAGTACGTCTTTGTCCATGCTCTCACGTCTGCCTTAATCCGCGGCCAGACAAACCTGTTAGTTAGCAAGTGTATGGATGCATTAGTCCCAGAGTGAGACAAGCTGTGCACCGCTGTGAAAATGTCTTTGCAAAAAGATGCTGGCACATACGAACGTAATTTCCCGTGCTTGTGTCGCAAATTATCTTTTCTGCGCTGTTGGGCTAACTGTAACGCGGTGTTTTCCTTCCGTAGAAGGCGTCAGAAGAGTTCATCCTTTTGTTACTCCCAGGAAAAGGTGGGGATATCGATGAAAGGTTCCAATAGAAAAGAATTAATTCCACAGGATAAGGCGTCTGTAGGGATGTTTTCCACTCCATTAATGTGTCTGATGCCCGAAGTGCATTTGTCGGATTTCCCGTGGAGAGTATATCTCGTACGAGGACTTCAGGGCGCCCAATAGGGGTTTGTGGTCCGTCAAAATATGGAATTGCTTACCTTCCAAAAACTGCCGATAGTGTCGTATTGCAGCAAATGTGGCTAAATCTGCCAAAAGTGCTATATCGTGTCTCTGCTTCCGTTAGTTTCCTGGAGAAGAAAGAAATTGGTCTCTATTCGGATTCGCACTTCTGTTGCGGGACTGTTCCAACTCCAATTGCTGAAGCATCTACCGCCAGGCACATTTCATGGTTGGATTGGATGTGAGACAACTTGATTGTATTCGACAACATCGCCTTTACTTTCTAGAAAACTGATACTACGTGTTCCGACAATGTTATCCTGCTGTTTTTTTTTTTTTACATTGGTTAACTTTTCTCAATGGTTTACCATTGTACATGTGTACAATGGGGAAGGAACCTACGGTAGAAATTAACTAACCCAAGGAATGCACGCAGTTGTCTCATGTTATTAGGGACTTGGAAATCCAGGATACATTTTTTCTCCACTGATGGGGAAATTCCATCTGCTGAAATGTGATGTCCAAAAAATGTGACATCAGGTTGCTCGAAAATGCACTTTAGTGGGTTGATCTCAACACCATATTGCTTGAAGCGTTCGAGCACCTGCCTTACCTGACTTATGTGTTCCTGTTCATTTTAGCTAGCTATAAACACGTCGTCAATGAATGCATAGACAAACGGTAAATCCCGCAACACCTAGTCTATAAACCTTTGGAATGTCTGGGCTGCATTTCGCCAGCCGAATGGGACGCGAAGGAACTCAAACAAACCAAAAGGTGTGGTAATTGTTGTTTTAGTAATATGCTCTGGCTCTACAGGTATTTGGTGGTATACCCGGATCTGGTCAAGTTTCGTAAAGATCCGGTTATTCGGAGCAACTGCTGTTAAGTCCTTTTTATATAGAACTGGGTACTTATCAGGTTTGGTAACAACATTTAATGCTCCGTAACCATCACAAGCACGCCATGTGTTTGAGTTTTTACTAACAAGATGAATTGGTGAAGACCACTTGCTTTTTGGGGGAAGAACAATACCTAACTTCATCTTCTGTTGAGATTCTGCTTTAGCAGCCTTTAATTTGTCGGGTGCTAGGCTTCTGGCCCTATTATGGATAGGTGGATCGTTAATCTCTATATAGTGAGTGGTGGTATGCGGCAGTGTTTCCTTATTAAAAAGGGGAATCGTTATTAATGGGTATTCTTTAATCAGTTTCCAGACAACGTCCTCTTCAATTGCTTGTGCCACAGTGGGTCGCAAAGAAGTGCCAGCCTTAACCACTCCACTCGCTTTTAGAAGTGTTTCCTGGTTTCTCAAACAATGGCGGTGTATATCGATTACGAGTCCAAAATTCTGTAAAAAACCAGCGCCCAATGTAGCACAACCTACGTCAGCAGCTATAAAAATGTGGGTGTACGTTCTGCTACAAACACTCCTCACTAAGATGTATATTAAAGAACCGTTTACAGCCCACAGGGTGAATTTACTTGGGCTGGAACATTTGACCCCACTCGTCGCCGGTAGGAGAGACACTTGTGCCCCACTCTCTACAAGGAAAGATATTTTAGACTCCATATCAATCACATAAAGTAAGCGGCCGGGACTAGGAACGCCAACAGGTGAGGCCGCTTTCTCCTATCGGTTTACTCTTTACCCTACTCATTATCGGAGCATGGTGGGATACAGTAGTTGGCTTTGTCCCCAAACCTATTGTGTTTCCAACACATAGGCTTTTTGGGGTTTTTTTGTTGCTTTTTTGTGGGGGGTTTGCTTTTGTTTTCTTTTGCCTGCGACCGAAATTTGCTGCAACTGCGATTTTGAGAAATGTGCTCAATTCAAAAAATATGCGAGGCTTTATGATTCTAAATTACAATAACCAACACACGAAAAGATAGCCAAATTATCTGAATGTTAGTTGCTATAAAGCAAACTTTACCCAGATCAAGTAGACTTTATCTCTGACCAGCCAGAGAAAATATTAGCTAGTAACTGTGAAGTTTGGCGAAGGGTAAGAGAAACGTATAAAAAATAAAGGAAATAAGAAAGGGAATTGGGAAAACTTACTTTTGTTGCCTGAAAGTAAACATGTCTATATTAATGAATAAATACCTTTCTTTGGTATTTTATGTCAAAGTTTATTTAGAAGCCAATTTTTAGGGTTTATTCTTCTCGGTATATTCTTCTTGTGTAGAATCAACCTGGACAACTATGTTCTTCTAGTTTCCTGTGTAGACTTGTTGAAAAGGGAGTTTACTATTTCTTTAAGTGAACTTCGAGTAGCCTACCGTTTCCTCCTCTAAAGATGAATATCTTTCTGTTTTAACTCGAGTTTTCTTCTGTTAAGGCTACGGAGGTTTTTACCGAACCAACTGACCGAACTAGCAGCTTCTCTTGTCGGCAAAAAGTCCAATAATTCTGCCTCCAGACCTTAGACTCAATTTTCTTTTGCATACCAAAACCACAATTTTCTTTTGCATACCAAAACCACAAATAGCCTGTGGTAGGCTTATTATTTTAAGTAACAATTGAAACCCCGTAAGATTATGAGGTTTAGCCCAAGCGACTAAATAGGCCTATTTTACTTAAGCCACCTTGCTTAGATATAAACTGCCTAAAGTCAAAGGTTAATAAACATGAGCTAACAGAGCCAAAAAAAAAAGAGCAAGCTTTGCAGAGCCTACTGCTCGTGCTGAAAAAACTGAAAGAAGAGAGAGTGAGATCCCTTGGTGGGTCTCACTTAAATAACAGTAGGGGCGGGGCTGACGGCACAACTTCAAAACAGCCAATCATATTTGAGCAGACATTTAACTGCAGAATTTACGAATTCCAACACGGTTTGCAATTTTGTTGACGGATAATCTTGCCACGTCATCCGCTAATTGGTTCACACGTGCTAGTAAATGCTCTATGTTCTTTTCTTTGATCCCTAATTAAACTAACAATGGAATCGTTCATATGGGATATCATGGACGTCCGTATTGCAAGTAGTTCGCCCACATGATCTGCCTAGAGTTCTATTGGGGGTGGATTCCTAATTCTTCTTGCTCTAGAAGTTAGGTGATACAAGCATGTTTCGACAATCACAAACATGCAATAATCCGTTCTCGGAATGTCTCGTATGGGTTTTCTGACAGAGGTGCTATTAAGATGTCCCTTATCTCAGCCAACATATCGCTCGGTAACACGGACAATACACGGCTTAGTTTATCCAACTGATTCGTTACGCCTCTGCGTTGAAAATATCCACCTGGAAAAAGATAACAGAGGGTCCTCCCGGTTAAACGGAGGGATAGGCAGCACGAAGAGGTTTGTAGCAGTGATTATGGCGTCCAACTGGAGACATTCAACGATTGAACGCCATGACGTTACTCCATCCCACACATTCAGGACTTCGCTTTGTCGCTGCACGGTTGTAAGACCTTCTCCAAATTGGACTTGGTTATGGCTTACTATCAGATTCCAGTGAATCCAGATGACATACCCAAAACTACGGTAACAACTCCATTCGGAGCGTTCAAATTCCTGACTATGCCTTTCGGTTTGCGAAACGCGGCTAGTACCTTCCAACGTTTAATGAATGAAGTAGTGCGAGATCTGGACTTTGTCTATAACTACATAGACGACATTCTCGTAGCAAGTGCCTCGCCAGAGGAATATGTCACTCATCTCCGCCTACTGTTCGAACGATTTCAATAATACCAGATGAGAATTAACCCTGGTAAATGTGTTTTGGCGCTTCTTCACTCGTTTTCCTGGGTCACAATATCAGCCCTGAAGGTATATCTCCATTACCTGACGCTTGGATTTCATTTCGCAGTTTACCAGCGATATCCAACATATCTCCGGTGAACAGAACGTAGCGGCCGACACCTTGTCTCGTCTTCCAATCAATTCTCTATTATCACCTTCGGATATAGACCAGCCACGTCTGGACACATTGGACCTGTCGTCGCCTGAATATGCTATTCAACAGATGCACCTCACCTCCTTGTCCCAACGACTCTTTGTCGGGTTGTTTTTGATATCCTACACAGTCTAGCACACCCCGGAATCGCGGCCACAGTGAAGCTGATTTCGGCTAGATTCTTCTGGCCGAATATGAGGCGTGGCATAACTGCCTGGGCACGTTCCTGAGAATCTTATAAAAAATCGAAGGTGCACAAGCATATATGCGCACCTCTCGGAACATTTAGCACTCCAGACGCTTGGTTCAGCCATGTTCATATTGATCTCACTGGACCATGGCCAGTCAATCGGGGATTTAAATATCTCCTCACCTGTATCGATCGCTTCATACGTTGCCCTGAAGCCAGTCCCCTACGCGACATTTCGGGGAAATATGTAGCGCAAGCCCTAATATCGAGCTGGATATCGCGTTATGGAATTCCTACGACTACTATCACCGATTGTGTTGGACAGTTCGAATCCTATCTCTTCAAAGAACGTTCAAGGATTTTAGGGATAAAACGTATCCGTACGACAAGCTATATATACAGCTTCTAACGGTATGATAGAATGCTTCCACCGCCAATTGAAAGCCGCGTTGCGTGCTTGTCCGGACCAGCAGCGATGGAGCGAGTACGTACCAATCGTCCTTCTTGGCTATCGTGCAGCTATTAAGGAGGATCTTGGATACTCCCCAGCCGAACTCGTTTACGGAGTACCTCTATGCTTGCCGGGTCAGATACAGAAATTGATAGACTTAACGGCAACAGATCCAGCTCTGTTTGTAAACTTCGTTAATCTCCTAACTATGAACCCTTGGCTACAGACCACGAAATATTTGTACCCGAAAGACATAACTTTTTGGATTCATGTTTTTCTCCGAAAGGATGCTGTGAGAACCCCTCTCACTCCACCTTATACCGGTCCTTACGGTGTGCTTGCAAGCAAAGACAAACTTTTCACCCTGGATGTGAGGGTTGGTAAAAAAGAGACTGTATCAGTCGATAGGGTGAAACGGGCTTTTACAGATACTGCCACGCAAAAGCACTAGAGTTGTCATTATTTGAGAAACGAAAACAGAGAATGCACGTGTACTCATGCCACATTTAATACATGTTAACATATACAAAAACATTTACAAAGCCGTATTCACAGTTCTTTGTTCCTCTTTCCTCCCATGAGGAGTTATCTAGTCAGTTCGAGGAATACATTCCGCCTATATCAGCGCTTGGCGTGAGGAGTCGAGAATTTCATGTCTTGATAGCTCAGTGACTTCTGTCGCTCCGACTCTATAGACATTACCATTATCTCTTCTACTTCCTAAAAGAAAGGAATACGGCAAGCAGTGGTAAATACATTAAAAAAGCCGCTGCTGTTAAAAACCAGAAGTCAACGATTAGAACGGAATTTACATCACAAACATTTCACAAAACCAGCAAGAAAGCTTTCCTTTTTTTATATAAATTTCGGCCTTTTACCAACCTCGTCACCTGCGCGCCCCACGGCCTTTTGGCTGGTAGGGTGCACAACGGCCATTGACCAGCAAGTATAGCACTGGATCTCGTTGTTCAGTTTAAGCTATAATCAGGCATCCGTGACTGGACCCATGTTTGGGTCCATGTTCAGCTTGGTTCATCTGGATCACATTGCACTCAGTGAGCCGATGACCAGCAAAGTCCAGCAGGGTTCGAGCCTTGACTCGTGCCCGCCCTTCTCCTTCCCTAATCGCCATTTTAAGCCAACTTTCGGGTCATTGACCTGGTGTCAAGTCATATCAGGTGGGAGGCAGAGACAAATATACACCTTGCGTGGCTCTAGGGGGCAGGATCAGAGTATAGTATCTGTTCCACGGATATTTTGCATTCACCCTAGTGCCTCGCTGATACTCTCACACAGCGTGTGATTAATCTAGCCATTTAGAGTTGTGTGGTTAATCTAGCCATTTAGAGTGATTTCTTCTGAGAATCCACTTTTTGTGGTTGGCTCTCGCCACTGGAACGATTCAGCTGCGATCCCACAACTTGAGGTTGGTTCTCGAAAGTATTTGCTGCCTGACTCGGCTCTGTTTAGGGAAGGAGGTCTTCAGCCTTGAGTTGAAGCATCTCCGGTGATTCCCTCCGACAAAAACGAAGCAGACGACCAGGAGACAGCAGACGACCAGTAGGCAGCAGCCTCCCGACTCCAGTGATTAACCTGAACCGAACGTAGCCCTGTTGAAAGAAGGAACATCCCGGTCTCCTCACTTTTGTTCCGACTCGCCGGCTGCTAGATCATCCCTGTCGCTAGTGGTTCCTGTCCTGCTGAATGCCTTTCCTGCCGTCCTTGCCGCGATCTCGCTTGCCTGCCTGCCGTTTGCCTGTTCCCGATACCACCTCTATCTTGCCATCTCCTGTTGGTCGAAGACCATTCGACCCGAGGACTCAGGAGATACTCGATAAACTGTCCTTGTTAGGGCAAGAAACCATAAGTCTTTGCGAACTACAAGCTTATTTTTTAAGCCTTTTGGTTCTGGCTTAGTCCTTGCAGACAGTTCCCGTCTCCTGACCTCGAGTCCGATCTGGCCCCAGTTCAGCAAACCAAACCGATGACCCTGCCGACATCCAGCGACCAAACCGACCAACCTACCGACATCCAGTGCCAAACACACCGACGACCCAGCTGACGATCAGTACCAGACCAGTGATTGACCAACCTCCCGTTGATCACCTTTTTAGAACTGACCTGTACATAATCTGGTCAATAAATTTGCGTCTGTTTTTTTTGTTTTTTTTATTTTTTGTTACACCCTTGCGTTTATCTCTTCATTGTCTTGGATGTTCAGCATTAATTCACGTTTGTAAACCAAGTAGAGTCGACATCTTTATTGGCCTACAGCTACATTTCTGCTAAAAGTGAGCGAACTTCCCAGCCCATGCAAAAGATTTAATCTCGAACTTTCTTTGTCCCTTAACACAGGAGAGTTCGTATTTTAGAATCCTACACAAGAAATACCTTTGAGATTTCAAAAACTTCATGAACTCGCTGAAAGTATATCTCCCTTACAACTATTGGAATAAAACTGCAATGCTTTCATAACAACAGCAACGAATCCTTTGGATGATAAATATAAGTGCCATCAATATCATAATGAAATTAAGTATTTGAGTTGTCTTATTGAGATTTAAAAAATGGTGGAGAAAGACACTGCTGCGTTTTATTGCTGTGGCAACTTTAAAAAGAAATGAAACATGCTGGGAAGGAAGATCCACTTCTGTAAAATTCCACAGCATTGTTAGAATATTTGGAGTATTGTTAGAATATTTCGAATCATGTTCTCAAGATTGAAACTTCAAAAGTTCATTTTAAAGTATCATCTTGAGACTACGGTTCCAAATATTTTAGTTATGCTGCAAATCTTTCTCACAATTATTGTGAATGTTGTGATGTTTCGTGTTAGAGAGTAAAAAAGGACGCATAACAAACAAATGAATAAATAAATACTAAGTTAAGAAAATTTGGAAAACTAATTGTAAGGTTATGTCCCTTATAACTTAACACAGCAATTATAAGAGTTATGTCCCTTAGACTGAAATTTTACAATATTTTACTAAAGCTTGGTTTTTTTTGTTTTTTTTAAATTAGTGATTAATTTAGCAAACATTTTGTTCTCCGAAATATATTCATAATCTTATTTTTTTATAATGATTTAGGAAAATAAGATAAATATAGCAAACTGGAAGAACATTTTTTTTCAGCAGTATTTCCATAAGCTTCAACGTCTATTTTTCTAACAAAACACAGTATAGAGTAGAAAACAGGTTTAAAACACACTGTAAACTTTTACACATACCAAATTGTTTGTTGGCGATCGTAGTCGAAGCGACCAGAAGGTTCCCTTTTCAATAGCTACTACACCAAGGTGTAGGGGAGGGGGCTGTTCCTTTCCCTGGATTGCTCCACTTTACCCTTGATATTTACCTTGTATTGCTGAGTGTTAGGCAAGGAGGTATCAAGTACCGTTTTAAAGTCTTTGGTATGACGCGACCTGGGATTGAACCCAGATCTCCTGAACCATTGGCGGACACTCTACCCACTAAGCCAATGAGCTGATTTATACATGTATATAAATGCTCATAAAATTTGAAAAATTATACTCGAGAGACCATTTGTAAACAACATAGGAAGGAATTACACATCCATTTCGAAAAGAATTCCAAAATGGTTAGTAACATTGTTCTATACTAAATTATCATTTTAAAATGCATGTATGATTTTTATTCAATTTTTTCATTGTAAAAGTCAGTGGTGTATACTATTATGTGTCTTAAATGAAAGAACAATGGACTGTAAGACCAAAATTAAAATTCTTGAACCTAGCCAAAGAATCTAACGCTGGTTTATTTATTTAGACCCCCACAAAAAAAGTAAACGTAAATAGAACATGAAGAAAAAAACTTTTTTTTTTATTTATTAGTCTTGGACTTTAACTAAGTTAAAACTTAACGGGGAAAAAAGAGAAACGAAAGTTTTGCTTTTTGTTTTTTGCTTTTTACGAACGCCATGGGAAGCAGCATGGCGGACATAAACCCATTGACGGTCTAACGCAATGCCTAATCTGGTCCTGGGCGTATGAATTTCACAGTTCAACGGTTAGGATAGTTTGATCGAGGAACTACTGCTGCTCATCTATAAGGGTGGCTTCTATGGATGAGAATAAAAACAGCCATCGAAAGATAACCATGACCCACACTCAAACCACATGTATAAACCGCATCGCTCTTCGCGTGGGTAAAAAAGAGGTGCGTCCTGCTGAGGTTGGAGCCCTGGCCTCGGTGTTCGAAAAATCAGCTACAGAGTTCAAACAACAAAAATTACTAAAATGCAAACAAACAATACAAATAACGACATTCAACGTTAGAACCTTAAATAGAATAGGACAACTACCGGAGCTGACTGCATCGGCTGTAGAACATAACATGCATAGAATATAATATGCATTCAAGAACACAGATACACACATAGCGAGGATATTAAATATCACGATACTGGCAATGTATGGACGCGAGCCACTGTATTAGCATGGGAAAATTTTGTCAATGTCACGGATGGAGGTGTAGGTATACTTATAGGACCAAGAGCCTTAAAATCCCTTAATAGCATAGAGAGAATACAAACTAGGATGATGGTAGCTACTTTTAATGGCAACCCCAAAGCAACAACAATCTCCTGCTACAGCCCTACCAATGTTAGTGAAGAAACTGAACTAATTGCCTTCTACGATGAGCTATCCTCTCTAGTGCGTAGCATCCCGAAACACAACGTTCTAGTCATTGGCAGAGACATGAATGCCCAAATCTGGAAAAACGGAAACCACAAATACAGCCTACACAACTCGTCAAACAGGAATGGACAACATCTAACAGATTTCACGATAGAAAATAGATTAACATACAAACTTTCAAAAAAGGAAGGGAAAATTATGGACCTACACATACGCAAACAATACTAAAGTACAGATAGACTACGTCTTTATAAACAAGAAATTCGAGGGTGTGTCCTCCGATCACCGAATTGTCACGGAAAAAAAACGACTGAGCCTACGAAAGAACGCCACCCGAACAACAACCACCATACACTATGACTGGGCCCTTCTTGATAACAAGGATATTTGAGATAAATATTTGATAGCATAAAGAAATAAATTCGATGCACTATACGAGAAGTCAGAAACACATACCCCCCCCCGAATATGAGAATTTCGTCAACGCCCACCAAGAAGCAGCAGCGAAATACATACCAACAAAACTTAGCACTAAATCTAGAGTCCCATGGGAGACATTAGCGGTTAGAGAAAAACGTGCAGACGTGAAAACTGCCTCCAAATGCAATAGGAAGAACCCAACTAACACAAATGCCCTGAAACTAAAAAAGGCACAAAATGAATTAGCAAGCATATACCTAAAAGAACAGACAGAATACATACAAAATCAGATAGATAAAATTAGAGACTCAGTGAAAGATAGGCAATGTAGGATAGCGTGGCAAACGATAAACGAAGTGAGCAGAAGGAAGAGCACAGCAAAAGCTATCTTCTTTCATTTTTAACATTTGTATATTTCCCAAAAATTAGTCTTTCAGATTGTTGAAATTATCTTCTAATTTCTCATACAATTTACATTAGTTCTAATTGTATATATAAAACATGCATACATTTCATCGATTGGTGCTTTATTATTGTCACTTACAAAAGAATCTTCTCAACAACTGTATAACTTTCAAAAGCTTGCCTGTTGCATAACTCAAGGATTTTCCGGCCAGTCATTAGAATGAAATAAAATTGCCATTATCTAACACTATATATTAGATACCCAGTCCACAGTGGGACAAGCGACTCTTGTCCACCTTTGTTTTCTATTTGTCAAGTTTCTTTTCTTTCTTGTTACAAGAAGCCATGTCAGCATGACAATAGCTATATTGCCGGCAGAAGGGTAAGACAGCCTAAAAAAAAAGGTGTCCTGAATATGACACAAAAAGGCAAGGTGAGGCTCCAGATCTGGAGCTCCTTCATTAACATTACTTCCAGGTCCACACTGACCTGGAACAATAATACCTATTAGGATCCAATCTCAGGGTCAATAAGATCTGTTTGCAAGTTATTTGTATTCAATGGTATCATGTGCAAAAAAACTTCTTAAATGACAACTACATATAATACAGTAAATGTGATTCCTTAACCATCAAGCATAAAATAATCCTAGGCAGTTTGACCTACCATTACAGTGAATTTGTGGGGTGTATTGTGGCTGAAGGCTACGGGCAAAGGGTAAGGCTGTGTTGCCGTTCGATATCTGACTCCATATTTTGGTTATTTTATTTTACCCCCACGTTGGTTAGTCGGTGTAATGCCTTGCCCAAGAAAGTCCCAAAAAGAATTATACAAAAGAAAAGACAGAAACAGATAAGAGACGAAGACTTTTCTTTTATACTTTCCTTTATTTATTGGGTTCAACAAGCATTCCATGTATGAAATGGTGAATCCTCCAGTTAAGGTGTCAAAAATGGTGAATCCTCCATTTAAGGTGTCAAAAATACGTTAAATCGTTTCATGTGTGTATTTGTCCTCATTTGGTATTTTGGGCTTCTATAAAGGTTATGTTATATTCCGTGTTTGTTACACTTAGGTTTCCTTTCGGTCCTCGTGGGGAAGACACGTAATTAAAACTTGTGTTAGCAACACGATAAAATTATAACTAAAATTTCTTCCTTACTGAAGATGTTCGAATACAAAAAAACACAAGGCAGGCTTATGCAAAAAAACAAACAAAAAAAAAACAAACAATCAAAACAAAATTAAAAGCAACAGAATGTCTATGCGCCTTCTTGGCGGGATTTGGTCGGTAATTCGGCTGAGTCCTTTGAAGCCCAAAAAACGGCAGATTGAAATTTACCAAGGAATACCTTTCCCTTCCTGTTTTGTTGGTATTAAAGTTTTGGGACATACCTTATAAAATTTTCTTGTTAGGGCAAAAATGGTTTCTTGCTGCGCGCACGTGCTAGGGTTAAGATGGAGGAAAAATGTCGATTCTGGTAGGGGGCTTTGGCCAACGGAGTTCCTTTCCGGGATGACTGGTTGTTGCAGAGCCGATAAGCGCGTCGACTCCGCAAATAATTTAAGGGTTTAATGCGTGTGAGTGTAGTGACAGCCAAAGACAATGAAGGGAGACAAAAGGCGAGATAACAGATACAACAAAAGTGACGTTTTTATTGCCGGAATTACAAACATGTATGTAAATGTCCGCGGCGGTTGTATGTGGTCTTCAGCTAGGATGGGTTACGTCGATAGCTGGTATGGTCGAGTCGTGGTTGTGCGCAGCTGGACGTTCGACGAGGGTAGCTGGCGTAGGTCGAGTCGTGGAGATACAGCTAGATGTTTCATGCTGGTAAGCTGAGATCGGTCGGGTCGTTGAATGCAGCTGGATGGTCGTTGTGGGCAGCTGAGGTCGGTCGAGACGTTCTGGTTGCTAGCCGGTACAGCGGGTCGTCGTGGCTAGTTGTTGCAATGCTAGGGCAGTCCGGAACAGCAAATCGTTACGTGGACTGGATGCTGTAATGCTAGGGCAGTCCGTAACAGCGGGTCGTTACGTGGACTGGATGCTGTAATGCTAGGGCAGTCCGTAACAGCGGGTCGTTACGTGGTCGGTAGATCGATATCCCGGTTTTGACAGTACGTTGGTACGGTCGAGTCGTGGTTGCTAGCTCGTAACAGCGAGTCGTTACGTGGGCAAGTTGTTGCAATGCTAGGGCAGTCCGTAACAGCGAGTCGTTACGTGGACTAGATGCTGTCTTGCTGAAGTGTCGTGGTCGGTAGATCGATATCCCGGTTTTAACAGTACGTTGGGTTAACCGGGGGGTGTTGATCTGTTTGCTAGCCCGTAACAATGAGTCATTACGTGGGCCAGATGATGCAATGCTAGTGTAGTCCGTAACAGCGAGTCGTTACGTGGATTAGATGCTGCATTGCTAGGGTAGTCCGTAACAGCGAGTCGTTACGTGGACTAGATGCTGCGTTGTTGGGGCAGTCCATAACAGCGAGTCGTTACGTGAACTGCATCGCAGGAGCGTCGTCGTCGGTAGCTATGGCTTTGTCGTGTCGGATAGCTGTGCGGGCGTATTGTTTACAGTAGCTATGGCTTTGTCGTGCCAGATAGCTGTGCGGGCCTATCGTTTACAGTAGCTATGGCTTTGTCGTGCCAAAAGCTGTGGTGGTAGCTAAGGCTTTTCGCGCCAAAGCTGTGTAGTAGGCTTTTCGCTCCAAAACCGTGCGAGCATATCGGGCGGTAGCTAAGGCTTGCACGCCAAAGCTGTGCAGACGTATCGAGACGATAGCTAAGGCTTGCGCGCCAAAGCTCTGGATTGTCGAGCGAACAGGCCAGGGGGGCGAGGCTAAGATTGGCGTTATCTTAGCGTTGCGCGGATGTTGGAGCGGTAGCTAAAGGCCAACCCTTGCCTTTAGCGCTGCGCAGCCAAACGGACGAGCGGAACCGAGCGATGGTTAAGACCGGCTGGTCTTAGTGAGTCCTCTTCGTGTTTGCCTCCAGGCCGTCTATTTCGACTGGTCATTAATGACCGCCAGAGATGCTCCGACCCGCAGAAGGGGATCTCTCATAGCCATTAAAAAGGACCGTAAAAAAAAGGTTGTTGAATCTACCACTAGAAATGGCGCTGAGGTGGGTGCAACCACGAATAACGTAGAACCCGAGCCTCGTGGAGCCGAGTGGCCCCTGAGAGCGTCTGCGTAGGCCTCTGTTATTTATCGTTGCGTCCCATCAATGCACGAATATGGCACAAGGCCGTTTTTAAGGTGGGCCCGGTCGCAGGGCCGAAGCCCACACGCGTCCGGCAAGGCCAAAAATACCTTCGGCCCGTCGGCATTCCCCTTTTCGGGGCGCCCCAGGCGCCAGGCAATGAACCCCACCCCAAAGGAGGTAAAAGCTTGTGGGGATGGCCCCCTGAGACCGGAGGAAATCTCCAGTGCCAAGGCACACCCGGCAGAACCGCCCAGAGGTAAGACGGCCAACCGAATGCAACTCAACAACTGAAGGGGAAAGGCCACACACAAACGCCCTAGGGCGTCCGCGGGGACCTCTAGTTATTTAACATACGTCCCACCAACGCACGAATATGGCACAAGGCCGTTTTTAAGGTGGGTTCAGTCGCAGGGCCGAAGCCCACACGCGTCCGGCAAGGCCAAAAATACTTTCGACCCCGTCGGCATTCCCCTTTTTAAAGCGCCTCAGACGCCAGGCAATAAACCCCCCCCGAAGGGGGTATAAGCCTGGGGGGATAGCCCCCTGAGGCCGGAGGAAATCTCCAGCTCCGAGGCACACCCGGCAGAACCGCCCAGAAGTAAGACGGCCAACTGAATGCAACCCAACAACTGGAGAGGAAAGGTCACAAACATCCTAAAAAAGAGCGGGGACCTCTGTTATTTATCAATGCGTCCCACCAACGCTCGAATATGACACAAGGCCGTTTTTAAGGTGGGCCCGGTCGCAGAGCCGAAGCCCTCACGCGTCCGGCAAGGCCAAAAATACCTTCGGCCCCGTCGGCATTCCCTTTTGGGGGGCGCCTCAGGCGCCAGGCAATAAACCCCCCGAAGGGGGTATAAGCCTGGGGGGATGGCCCCCTGAGGCCGAAGGAAATCTCCAGTGCCAAACACACCCGGCAAAACCGCCCAGAGGTAAGACGGCCTACTGAATGCAACCCAATAACTGGAGAGGAAAGGCCACACACAAACGCCCTAGGGCGTCCGCGGGGACCTCTGAATTTTCGCCGCTTAAAGCCTTTTTCATAGGGAAGAAAGGGAACTTCTGTCGCGCCACGTAAATAGAAAGTTCTTCTACAAAACATGGACGCAGAAAATAAGTACTTCTATAGTCCGGTATGAGCTAGCGAAGAGTATCACGTCCATTTTTATAGAATTATTTCTGGCAGAAGTGTTTTGCAAATGTTGATGAATGTTAATTTATCCCTTTCTTAGCTGTAACGGCCGGTTAGAGTCGAAATAGGGCTTAGTCATTTCCGGCTGTGTCCGGATGTTATTTTTCTAGGGCAAAGGTGTAATCCGATCTGTTAACGTTCGCAGGTCGGTTGCGGCATGGTAATTAATTGTTTTTGTTTTTTTGTTTTTGTTTTTGTTTTTCTTCTACGAAATTTTCTTTTTTCCCTTTTTGAAACCTTGAATAGAACGCGACGCCTACCTCTGGGTGAGAGCAGAGAAATCCTCTTTTTGTTGTTGTTGTTGTTGTTGTTGAAATTGAAATCCTTGCTTTGTCGGCAAGGGTCTCTCTCCGTCAAATCTGAGCCTTCATCCTTTGCTTCGTCCCCAAGACTGAGAAAGATCAGCGGGCTAGCAGTCCCTCCTTCTACCCCCTTTCCGCAGCAACAGGCATCCTGTGGTTTGATTGGCCCATCAACCTCTCGTCATTCAAAATGAAGGGCTGACTCATACCGTTTTAGAGAATTCTTTCCCTCCACCCTGGACTGCATGTTTCAAACTAAAACAGGGGAACATGTGCCAGCAAGTCTCCCCCACTGATTCCTCCTCACGCTTGTGGGACAGAATATGTGAATATAACAGTTAGTTTTCTTTTGGAAGTTTGTCGAAGTCCTGTAAGGTTTAGTTTATTGTTCATTTGTGGGTTTTGTATATTTCAGCATAATGCTGACCGGGAGAGAGCTGCTACTGGGGGAAAGGGGCTAACCAACGCTACGTCCAAAGACGTATGCGTGGTGCCCAGACACGCCAGTAACGATGTTATCAATCCGCTGGTCACCGCCTCAAAGAGAAAGAATGCCTGGTCCCCTTTGTCAAGAGGAAAGCCTTTTTTCTTTTACGCATGTTAGGGACCTCTAAGAGTTTCTGCAAATTTAATAGTTTACTTTTTCTTTCTTTTTTTAATTTAATTTAAATTTTTTTTATTTATTTATTTGTTCCCTACAAATCAATTAATCTTGTCCTAATTCCAAGCTACTGTATTTATATTGTTCTACATCCCGGCAGTTGATATTTTGTTTACCTTAGAACTCTGCAGGTGTTTTTCAATGACACTTGCTCTAACAATGATCACATTACCCAAAAAATGTAGATACTTGCAGTTTTGGTGAGTTTCCTCAGAAAATGTTGATAAAATTGCTATAAACCTATAAAATTCTGTCGACCAATTCATCAAACAAAAGGAAATTGATTCATCTATTAGTTTATTAAAGTTGTTTATATGATTTTTTGTAACTTTTTATTAATGAGCCAGGAGAAAAAAAATGTAATAATTTGAACACCCGTTTTACAATTTACTTGTTTATAAAAGAAATAATGTCAGACATTCCACAGTTTCGGCCCCTTAACCATCACTTGATAAGAGAGCTTGTGTGATTAGTTATAGCCATTGTCGGTGACCAATCAGAACATACAAGACATGAATTCTTTAGGCTTAGTTTTAGCGTATGAATTTAAGTGCAAGTGGAATCTCTCTCTCTCTCTCCCTCTCTTTCTGTTGCTGCTGCTGCTGCTAAGACATATCTAACAAGCCAGCTAGTTTAGAGAGCAGTTGAAGGTGTTAAAGTTGAAATTACGAGAGGGCAGTACGATTGACAAGATAAGTTACGCAAGGACAATTATTTTGCAACCCTATAGTACTTATTAATAACACTTTATTCTGCAGCCTATCATAATTATCGATTACTCTTTTAAATGGCTATTAAATACACTATGGCTTTTAAATGCACTATGCATTGATAATTCAATTACACTACAACTACACTTTACATTACAATTTACACCATGCAAATGTTGAAATGTCTTGTTAATACACAGTTTTGTTAAAACGTTTCATGTCCTGTTTTATTTTCTGTTGCCTTTATCCTTATTTTGTCCACTTATTCGTAACACTCGTGTGTCAGTGTATTTCCCTTATTTACAAAAACTTGCAGTAATGTAAATCTAGTTGAATTTGGCAGAAAAACAAAATAAAGAATGCCATTTTACATTGTCTATTTGGAGCTTAGATTTGTGTGTTACTTTTGTCATAAACCATTCTTAAAGTTCAAGGTTGTCCCACTCAATCACAATCAGTGAAATAGACTTTTATTAATTTTTCATGAATTTTTATAATATATATCCAGTAATTGCCATAAAAAATTAACATCATCTACACAGATTTACCTAAGAAATCAGCAGACTTGAAATTCTCTCAAGTCACTAACTGCTTTAATGTAAAATTTTAATTGTAACAAAATAGATATTTCCAACTTATAGATATAAAGTTGAATCTTTTACTTGTTGAAAAGAATACTATTTTTGAAATTTTAAAAGAATAATTAATTAAATTGTTGATATTATAAACAAACAGTTTCTTTGAAAAAAGAAATTGAAGTAAAAAGTGTTAGTTGATTTAATATCAAAGGTTTGAACATATAAGGTAAAAGTGTATATTCATTTATATTGTGAACTATATGAATTCAACTATTTGGTTTATAACAAAGAGGCAAATTGTTGGGGGTTTGCCTTGTTATATTAAGAAAGAAGAAAAGAAATGAGTAGACCAGAATATTGGTGAGTTCTAAAAACTTTAACGTCAGCTAGAGATGAAATCCCTTGTACTGTGAGTCGTACAAATAGAAGAAAATAGTTGCAAATGTCAGAGCAACCTAAAGTTTCGAGGCCCAGTTGGTCTAGAAGGAAGGAATAAATGATGAAGGAATGATCTCCTAAAGGAACAGTGGCCCAAATGTTGAATGTGCTCTCTTCGTTTTGATGTGGTCTGTCTGCTAATAGGGTCAGTCAAAAAGAGAGGAAGAGAGGGCGTTACACAGCCTTTTATATTGTCCGGGAAAGTGATCCAAGCAGAATGGCATAAACCATCCTCATTGGTTGAAAATATAAAATCGAAGCCTCAATGGCTAAAATAATTCCCACACTAAACAATAATTTGAAATTCTTTCTTTCTGCTACAGGTTCAACTGGATAATATGAATGATAAATAGATTTCAAGATACCCAATACACACACTGTAGATAAGTAGAATCAGAGGATAATCATGAACTATATTTTCCCTAAGAAATTGAATGCAATTTCAAAAACATAATAACATTTTCTTTTTGATAATACAGAACCATATTTCTCTTTTCTTTGTAAATCCTGTCAGTATTTCCTTCTTAATAATTTAACAAATTGTTTTTACCATCACCTGTTTTTTGCATCTTTTCATTTAAAAGAAACATGTTATAGATTAATTTTTGCATAAGAATCATTTTCATCTCTACAGGTCAGTAGGACAAGCACCAAGGGATTTTTTTTAAATAGTCCTTGTATCACTTCTTTGGTTGTCAGGTTTTATGGGATATCAACTCTTGTGAGTTATTTAATGCCAAATCCTGTTTTATATATATAAGGTGCCCGTGGTGTAATGGTTATCGTCGTAGGAAATGGACACGGTGACACGAGTTCAAATCCTGGACGAGACTGATTGCATTTCACTAATACCCTTGGGAAAGGTATGAATCCAATTATTTTCCCTCCAGCTATGGGTAAATAGTAGGGCAGACGGCTTCTTCAACCTTGGTGATGCAACTAGTCTAAGAGAAGGAAAACTCTGAATTCAAACCTTTTAAACTCCACTTAAAAATTGACCTTATGTCATATCCTGCCCGAGCGGAGGGGTTGGTAAATATGTATATATATATATATATATGATTTGTAAATTAATGTAAGTAACATTTTAAACAAGCCAGAGTACATTTGTTTGCACACAGTTAAATAGATTCAAGTATTGCTACGTAACTAATAATTCTATTTAGTATTTGTTTGCACATGGTAAAATGGTTTACTAACTTTTATTTGCTGACGGTTAAATAGTCTCAAGTATTGCTATGTATCACTAACGATTCAATTTAACATTAGTTATTTGTTTGCACACAGGTAAATTGTTAAACAGTTCTATTTGACTTACAGATGGAACCCAAACTGGTACTACTGATCCAAGTCAGAGTGGACCTGATAGTAATGGCAGTGAAGGGGTACTCCACATTCCTTAGAGATCCAGGGCTGGAGCTTTACCATCAAATGGCTTAGTGGCATAACTAGGACACTCATGTGGCAGAGATTCAGTCAGTGTATTCTACACACTCAACTAACTGGACAAGTATAACTTCCTTAGTGCCCCTCTGTCATAATAGCCAATGGAGAGTTGGCCATAGTGTGATCTTAGGTTGCATCCAGCATAGATGAGACTTTAGAAGCATTGACTTAGCAGCAGATAAATTGTCAAAAAATAATAAATGAGGCAAAATATTTCAGTAATTGATTAATTTGGGCTTTCTCCCTCAATATCTGATAACTCAGACTCTGGTAGATTTTAGGGTATTTAAATTGATTATTTTATTTGTATTTATAAAATCCTCTCATCATTAAAGACTTATGTTAATGTATTTATTTTATTTAACTCTTTCGTAATTTTATGAAGCTATAAAACATATATATATATATATATATATATATACCATATAAAAGAAAAACCTTTAAAAACCACTCACACTTCCCGCAATAATTTTCATTTCAGTAGACCTTACATATATATATATATTTTGTAGACCTTACATATATATATATATATATATATATATATATATATATATATATATATATATATATATATTTGGTGGGGGGGGGTAATTCTTGATTTAGGAAATCCCTGAGGAAATTGAATACGAATTTATAAACATTAATCAACTTTTGATATTCAACAATCTCTTTATGTGATGTTAGCAAATGAACAATGAATTTTGTATTGTGCTCAATTGTAGGACAAGGAATGTCATAACAATATGTAGTGAATGATTACCTATCTTGCCAAAGTTGTGAAAAATTTAACCTATTAAACACTCAGGTGGATGTGATTTTAGATTGTAGAAAATGAGCTGGAAGTGTCCTGAGTGATCTGTAAATTGAATTTTTTTTTTTTTTTTGATATTTTCATTATCACAAAAAAATGCACATCATTTATTTCACATGATTACAATTCCACAACTAGTTGAATGATCATGTAGCATAATAATTACTCAGTATCTAAACATATTCATAAAGATATCAGGGAGTGAACTAATGTACAAACTTCTGCATCACATATTAAAAGAACAGATACAAAAATTGTTCCAAAGTCCATTACAGATCAATCAGCAGATAGCACGTAGCATCAAATTTCCACAAAAGAAGAAATAATTGTAAACAAATAAAAATAATTGTTGTAAAAATTATGATAACAATGAGCAAGTGTTCTTCTCATTCAAACAGCTCTTCTCAGAGCTAACCTCAGAAAGTCCTCCATTCAACTGCTCTTTTAAGAGCTAACTTCAGAAAGTCTTCCGAGGTCACTTAATCCAGTGTCCGTTCCTGCGCAACCAAGCAACAGCACCTGCATCACCTAATGCATGAGCAACCACACTGCTCTGACTAGCACCAATACTTGTGGCCACATTGACACATACCCGGTTGACCAGGGATTGAACAAACCGGAACACTGATCACACAGCCTCTGCATTCCACATTTGCAGTCCGTAGTCCAGGAGTGACCACACTGCTCGAACTAGCATCAACACTTCAAGGCCACATCAACACTCACCTGATTAACCAAGGATTGAATAAATCAGAACATCAATCATCCAGCCTCTTCAACCAATGCTTCCACATCATCAACAGTCTCCAGCAACATCTACAACCTGACCATACAGCAACACCTACAATCTACACCAAGTACAGAGACCATCTAGACGTGCTGTCACCACAGACTAATAGACAACTGAATCTAAGACTTTCTACAACACTGACTTTTGACACCCAACAGAGACTACACCTACATGATACAACAAGCACAATTCTACATTCATACACCTTTCGTGTACGATTTGCTCAATAAAACCTGAAATTTAGACTTATCCACTTGTCTCTGTCGTTTGTCCAGTCCTCTATCAATTAAAACACTACACACAATTTATAACTATTCATGATGCATTCATATTGGTCCCACAACAACAGTAACATTTTCCCTTTCTAATATACTGATTTATTCAGACATATGTTCTCGCCTTAATAAGATGATTTGGTTTTGTTTGGTTTCATTGTTTAATGGTGTGGGATTAGTCTTGTAGCAGAAAGAATTTTGTATTTTTGTTTGGAGCGTAATTTAATTCGACTGTTAGGGTCGACACATAATTTCACCCAATCAGGATGACTTATCCTATTCTAACTGGACCACCTTTCCGGGCAGCAGAAATTGGGGAAGCTGTCAAACACTCTTTTTTCTCATAACTCCTTCATTCAGTACAGACGTCTTACTGTCTGCTCTTCAATAGCAGCAGCAGCAGCATCACACTACCATGAGAGAAGCTGTCTAATTTATGAACCCCTTGCGTCTATTCTCTAAGACCAAGGGTTCCCAGTTGAATATGAATTAGATGAATTAAATACAGGAACAACTTTACGTCACCCCCAAAATTGGCTATGTCGACAGCGATGCAAAATTCCACTCTGGCGCCTAGCTACTTCACCTCTGGGCAACATTTTCTAGAGACATTCACGCTTCTCCCCGAAACAACCAGAACCACAAACTCACGGTGATTACAAACGTTACTGTCCTCAAACAGCAAACACGACTTTTGCTACACTATGGCGAACATATCTCCCTCAACACATTCAACAATGCCTTAACCTAACGATGCACTTTTCGCTCAGGCATTTAGCTGCTAAAATGCTTTCTCAACTCTATCATAACTTCATTTTCTTTCCTTACTTCTTTCCTTCCTACGAGACTTGCAGCAGAAACGTAAACCCTTTATTCCATGCTGCCATTAAAAATGGCAGCATGGAATAAAGGGTTTACGTTTATATAAAACCTTACAGCATCTTCGTCTGCTTACTTCTTCATCCTCCTTTATTTACCTTTTACCCTTAGCGAGGAAGTAACGTAAGACCAACATAACCTAATAATATTCTCTCACTAAAGTCTACTCAGATTAGAAAGGAAAAATTATACCTAAGTGTCCTGTTCACAAATACAACACAAATTTATAAAAATAATGTGAAGAAACAATTTTCTTTTAGACAAGAGGAAAATAAGATTAAAATAAATAATCAAACATTTATATACATATTAACATTTGTAGTTTACAAACTTTTTTTTTGCACTTAGTTGTGTTGTGGTCATAATTGACCAAAAGTTCAAAAGTTTGTCAATGTTCTTGTTAATGTTCTTGTGTTGTGTGTTTGCACATGAGAGTGAAGCACCGATTTGCAGAGTGTATGTTTGACTGCTGACTGAATGTGTATGCGTGGGTGGGGTATGTGAAATCTGATTCAGGTGATTCCATAGAAAAATTTAAGAGACTGAAAGATAAGACTTGCATTCACTACAACTACAAATATTGGTGTAGGAACTCGCAGTTGACTGGAATGTTGTCATTATATAAAATACAATTTTGGTTGGTGTTAGCATGTCAATGTAGCTGTAAATGTGTTGTCGTTACTTGAGAGAAATCTTGTTGGGCTCTCGTATGTCTGGTCACTTGCTGTGTGTGTCAGTTGCTACCAAATGTGTGAATAAATAGATCTCTTGATCACGTGACCAGCTCCAAATGAAAGTTTTTATTTCTGCATGGGAAATCATCCGAGTGACAAGTTCATTTGGAGTTCAACTGTGCAGACAGTTGAAAACACAGTATGTGACTATCCTGTCCAATCAGATTCCAAAAACAACTTATTTAATTTTGGATCCACTTTCTTTGAAGACATTTCTTTCTTATTCATGCTTCAACTATTGATTGTGAAAAATAAGATTTTATATCCTATTATGGCATATCAACCTTTTTAGGTTATTTAATGCCAAATCCATCCTTGTAGAAGGTGTGCAGGAATAGTAATTCTGTGAAAAGTAAAACTTCGGGGGTTAGTTCCACAATAAGACCACACAAATTTGCATAAGCAATGTAGACACGAGAAATTTAACAAAAAAAACAAGAACCTTAAAGAAAAAAAACTTTATATTTTCTATCAACTCGACAATGGAAATGATTGTATAAAAGGTATTCATGTGTGCATGTAAAACACGAATATTATCTGTTAAATTGAGTGTGTGTATATGTGTGTGAATGTCCGAACTAAAAAGAGAAGATAGGCTTGTAGGGGGACATGTTATTTTGGTAGTCATGCTTAGTCCCCCAAAATTTAATGTGTTTTGTTACATGTTATTCTTTAGTATATGTCAGGCTTGGAAAAATGCACATGGAAAAAGGTAGTCAATGAATGAAGCAAATGAGTAAAGGATATGAAACGGCGCGGACAAAAGGAACATTCAAAACAAGGCGACAAACAAAACAAATTTATATTCTATAATAAAACAGACATTGATACATTAAAAATAGTCGTGTGTGTATGTGTGTGTGTGTAACTAACACAACTAAACTACAGAAAGGGTTAATGACGAAAACGTCCAATTAAGTTGGATTCCATATTTAAATGTCTATTTCTTTTTGTGGTTCAAAACAGTCGGTTTCTCCGAGACTGGAAAAAGTCTCTTAGTCAAGGTATATTGAAGAAATCAATGTCTGCGAGGCTTATCCATTTTTTTGCTTTTTAACTCTGTTGGTGAATAAGAAGAGTGTCACACTGAAGAGAGCGTGTCAGCGCTGCAATGGAAATTGGGAAAAAGAGAAAGAGTGTTTGAAGACGACGTATTTATAGAAAATACGCGTCTTGGAATCGGATCCAAAAAACGCAGGCCGAAATTTATGCGGACATAGTTTTACGCAGGTCACGTGGTTCTCCTGGCCAATGGTTTCCCGAGACTTAATATGTATGAGTCCGCCATCTTTGTTGTGGGAACAAGTGGCATACCGCCCAAATTAAATCATAGGAGTGTAAAGTCCTATAGGCTTGTACTTACATACATGTGTATGTGTGTGTCCTGGTATGTAAGATTTTTTCAGCCAACTCTCCTAACCAGTGTGTATATTAGCAGATCTTCTGGCGTCAATATCTCGTGCCATGATGTGCCTGTCAGCTGATCTGTTGATCTCTCCTTTGAACTAAAAATTTTCGCTACTTATACTTTTGGGTAAAATAAAAGTGGATCAAAGTAAAACATTTTAAGTTTATAACGGGTCAAATAAAGTTCAAATGTGCAGACGCCAGCGAAAATGCAATCCCTGACCTGTTTTCACCTATCAAATTCACAGAAATTTCTTATTTATTTTGGAACCTAACTATTTCTCTTTCTGTGACAAATTTTTCTACAAGTTATTTTTTAACCGCTTTTTCTAGAATATTCTATTCTATGTTTCCGCTGATTGGTTTTAAAATATTAGAGAATAAATTCTATGTAAGTGAGATTTTTATCCTTTTTTCTGGAATATTCCTACGTGTTCTCAGTTAATTTGTCTAAAACTAAAGAAATATGTGTTCTATATACGCCCCCTGCAGATTGATGAATATTGAAAATATTTATCAATATCTAACATAAGTCTTAAAATGAGTAGGCCAATGTACAGATCTTGTGGTGATGTTTTTAGGAGTATGTGTCGGTGTGGAAGATGGTTCGGACAGTTTGTTGTGGTTGTAGAATGTTCCGTCGTACTTTTCTTTATAGGTAAATCCAAATAAGCTACTTTTAGTCCGTCTATGGAGACAGTGTCCTGTTAGCCTTTTATGGTAAGTGTAAAATGTTTGGGGTGTCTTTCAACAACTTGGAGTAAGTAGGACACAGAGAGGGTTTTTTTTATTGAATCGTTTTTTTTTTATTGAATCGTTTCATACAAAAACGTACTTACAGTTGTGAAGATCTTTTGATGTGTAAAGTGAAGTAAAAAAATTATTTGTACCAAGGCATTCGATTCCATACACAGAGGGAAGATGGAGCAAATCCTACTAGCATACGGCCTACCAAAAGAAACCGTAGCAGCGATAATGATTCTCAACAGAAACACCAAAGTGAAAGTACGTTCACCAGATGGAGACACGGAATACTTCGACATTGTTGCAGGAGTACTACAAGGAGACACACTAGCCCCGTACCTCTTTATCATCTGTCTAGACTATGTGCTTAGGACTTCGATCGACAAAATCAGAGAAAATGGCTTCCAGCTGACTAAGAGAAGAAGCAAAAGGTACCCCGCAAAAACAATCACGGACGCCGACTACGCTGATGACTTGGCGTTACTAGCGAATACGCCTAATCAAGCAGAGACACTACTGCATAGTCTGGAACGAGCCGCAGCTGGCATTGGCCTCCATGTCAATGCAAACAAAACCGAATATATGTGTTACAACCAAACGGGCAACATTGCCACACTAGACGGAGCCTCTCTGAAACTAGTCGACAAATTCACCTACCTAGGAAGCAGCATCTCATCAACCGAGAAAGACATCGACACACGACTGACGAAGGCATGGACAGCTATCGATAGGCTCTCGATCATATGGAAGTCGGACCTAACTGATAAAATGAAACGCAGTTTCTTCCAGGCAGCGGTTGTGTCGATACTGCTTTATGGATGCACCACATGGACGCTTACGAAGCGGCTGGAGAGGAGGCTGGACGGAAATTATACAAGAATGTTGAGAGCAGTATTAAACAAGTCCTGGCGACAACACCCCACGAGACTCCAACTATACGGACACTTGCCCCCCATCACAAAAACTATACAAGTTCGACGAACCAGACACGCAGGACACTGCTGGAGAAGCAAGGACGAGCTCATAAGCGATGTACTCCTGTGGACCCCCACACATGGATGTGCAAGAGTGGGACGACCAGCACGAACTTACATACAGCAGCTATGTGAGGACACGGGATGTAACCCTGAAGACCTGCCGGAGGCGATGAATGATAGGGAGAAATGGCGAGAGACGGTCAGGGATATCCGCGCAGGCGGCGCGACATGATGATGATGATGTTGTGGTGGATTGGTCAACAATCAAGTCCGACTCTTACTGGCAGAGTAATCTTTCTTCTCCTCTCCTCTTCCTTCTCTTTTCTGTCTTCACTTCGTCCGTCCCTCTCTCTGTCTCGCAACTTGGACACTGCCTCCCTCCTGATCTGCCGAAGTTTTTTTTCCATTTATTCATCCCAAAGCCTATTCATCCAGGCACTTAGCGACATAATGCTAGAACCAATCAAAAGATGGGGTGGAAAAGAACGGACGCTCTCCTCCTCTCCTGTAAGTCGTGTGTTTCTCCTTCAATTCCAAGTTTCTCTGACAGACGACACACAGCGCGACCCTTATCCTTTTTCGTCGCGGGTTAGCATGATGGCTGCTACACTCCCCTCAGGTCTCTTGATCACACATAATGCAGGGCGGAGGTAGCCTTTTGGTCCGCGTGCTCCTTCGAAGCGGGACGAGCACCATAGTCTCCACCTCTGATTTTTTCGACGAGCTAGTGGTTATATTTTGTGGGACACTACTGGTGCAATCCATTAATAGCTCGTTGCCAGATGACGCACCACTTTCATCGGTCGCTGAATGGCCCGTCTGCAAAGCAGGGCGGAGATCGCGTACGTGACATGGGATTCCAGCGACCACACTTGAATCTGGTGATACATCAACTGCCAAGGAGTTTCATCCAGACAGGATCCCCATAGCAGATGGCCTGCAAACCTCCTCGTCGTCAGGTGACTGCACAACGTCAATTCCCTTTGCCCAAACCTGGTACGTGTAGATGGCATTAGCGGGTGCGGTTACCAGGGACACGCTGTCCTTCGGCGTACCATTGTACTAGAACGTTGCCTCCGCAGTGGCGCATTGCTTCCTAGCAGCAATCCTCTTGATGCTGTGGTCACTTCTTTCTGCGATATGATGGTACGTACGCGCATCACAGCTGTAGTCGCCCCCCACCATTCACACAGAAACCGCCTTACTAGCTGGTTGCAGAAGGCAGTGTCGTTGTCGGCCAAAATTTCTTCCAGTGCGCCTCGTTCGTAAAAGACGGACGATAGCTATCAAAGAACGCTTGCCGAGTCTTGCCGTGCCTGTGGTCACCGAATCACAAAACAGTCGATGAGGGTAAGAAAGTGGTTGCCACCATAATGGGTGATATCCATTCCAATCCTTTGCCACGCATCACTTGCTTCTAGTTGTCCTTTTCGCCATCGCGCTGGTGCTGGGTCAATCGACTGGCACATCTCAGTTTTTGATGACTTGTTTAATTTCTGCCTGGGCCGCTGCGGGGTCGACGCGTCTCACAAAATACAGCGTCCTCGTGTCAACTGGTCGGCAAGGTTGCAGTACAACGCGACCAGTGTTATGCCGACAGTCAGGTCATACTCTGAGACTTAGACTCTTTAAGGTCTCTAGCCTCTGCCTTGGTATTCTTGCTTTTCCAGTCAGCGTGTTGGACACCCTGTGGTAAACACAAAGGGAATCGGTAAGCAGGTGCAACCTCTTTACCTGCCACTGTAGTGCTAGGGTGACACCTTCACCACGGAGTCCAATTCAGCTAGGTTGATGTGCTGGGCATCGTTTGCGAGCCGCAACCAACAAGCATCTTCCAATACGACCTCATCCTACTCCAACAGGACTTCCAACGCCTATGAACTAGCGTCGACCCATACATTCATTTCTTCTTTCTTAACGCATTACTCTCCTTGATGGTCCTCCTGTGTCCCTCTCTCAACACTTTCTGCTATCATTCGGGTGAGGAGGGCATCATTCGTTTGATCGTCCCATCCTGAGGTTACCGCATTCGCCCTGCGTTTTATTACGCCCACGGCTGCGCGAAGACAGCCACACACTGGCAGGGGTCCCACAAGTTTTCTGCACCGGGAAAAAACAGTCCGCCATGTGAGAACTTCTGGAATGCCCGGAACCACACTTCCCCATTTCCATCGCAGGATGCCTTCCACCCCACTGACGTCCAGGCTTAATACGCGCGCTCCGTCTTCAAGCCGTTCTGGACCCTTGCAATCCCGGCCAAACTCTGCCAATTTCGCTCGGATGTGCGACGCTGGGCTGACAACTTCGTTGATGTCAATGTCATCAAGGTACGCCGACATCGCCTTTTCGACCATCTCCTTCCTATTGGGGCAACACACGATGCTCTTCATGATTTGCGGCATGACATTCAAACCGAAACCCAATCTGGTCACTGTCTGAAACGGCCATAAAGTTTCGTCGACCTGCACCTGCAGATGAGCCTTCCTCATATCCAGCAATGACACGTTTGATCCTTTCTGGCGTCACTCCCGTAACTTACTTGCACATAGATTTGCATCGGCTGTGTAAGCCTCAATGTATTGGTTGAGCTAACGGTAGTCCATGACTGGTCGCACCTTCGACTTGCTCTGTTGTACAATTGCCATTAAAGAGAACAGACCTCTGGGTACGGGATCAAACAGCCATCTTTGATCCAAGCATCAAGTTCCTGTTTGTATGTGATCCAAACGTTCGCGGGTACGGGGTACTCTGAGTCACTGTTCCGTAGCTTTGTTGGCGCTTCATCGCCCATTCATTTCCACGAGGCAGTCCAGGAATCGCACAATTCCAGCTTGTGTGATGAGGACACCGCTCAATGCCTTGATAGCGTCATATATGGGCAGTAAGTTGACGCCCAGTATGTCTTTCCACGTCACCAATACATTGACTTTAGCAGATGCACCAGAGTCAGTATCTCACTGACTCTACCCCACAACACGCATGTGTCTTGCCATTTATGGTTGTTGCTTTAACTTACCTCTTACTCCAAGTGTGGAACAGCCTTGCACTCACTATGGTGCGAGAGCAGCCTAAATCAAAAAGCGCCGAGAAAAGGCAATTTGTCAATGTGTACTCGGATGATTGGTTGCACCTTGTTCACATCTTGTCCGGGAAGCAGAGCGGCACTGACATCTTGTTTCCTAGCTTGTTTCCCGGACAGTTTGAGGCTATGTGTCCAATCCCGCCACAGTGGAAGCAGCGTCTTTTGTTTGTGCAATCTTTAGCGATGTGACCAATCCGTCCACAACGGAAGCAATTCACTTTGGCTCGTGGGTCCAGCCTGGGGGGATTTGTATGGCCACTCTGGGCCGTCTGCGCGACCATAACAACCCCCCAGTTCTGCTTCATCCGTGACGATGGCTCGTGCTCAATTGGCGTTGCTTCAATGCTTGTGGACGCTCTCAATACTTGTTTCACCCGATCCGGGAGTCCAGCCACAAACGCGTATATAAAAGTCTGTTCAGAAAATCCTCTAAACAGAATCGCCAGCTTCTTTAGTGCCGCAAAGAAGACATTCACTGTCTCGCCTGCTATTAATGTCCAGGTAGTAAAGCGTCCGTACGCTGTGCAAGGGTCCATCGCGAAGGCTTTGAACAGTAAAGCATTAGTTGGCCTAACATCGGCCTTTTCATTGTCGCCTAACTGCAGATAAACGTCTAGAGCGCCTCCAGTTCGTCGTTTGACTCCACATACGCGACAAGTCAGCTCCACCGTCTTGATCCAATCCACCACAGACGTGGAGCCATCGAATTCGAAGATGAGTTTAAGGTCAAATTTGGCGTCCGCCATTTTGCGTCGAAAAAAACCTTGAATAGCGATAAAAAAAAAAAAAAAAAGAAATGTAGATGGCCGCTGGACGATTCATTGAGGTTGAAATTCGACTTGGCTGCTCGTTAAATGCCGAAATAACTTGAAGTAAAAGAAATTCTTTGTTGAGGGGGTCAACAATCACGTCCGACTCTTACTAGCAGTGTAATCTTTCTTCTCCTCCTTTCCTCTCCTCTTCCTTCTCCTATTTCTCTTTTCTGCCTTCGCTTCGTCCCTCCGTCTCTCTGTCTCGCTACTTGGACAAACTGCCTCCCACCTGATTTGCCGAAGTTTTTTCCATTTATTCATCCCAAAGCCTACTCATCCGGGCACTTGGCGACATAATGCCAGAACCAATCAAAAGAGGGGGTGGGGAAAATGGACGCTCACTTCTTCTCCTATAAGTCGTGTGTTTCTCCTTCAATTCCGAGTCTCTTTCTCAGACAGATGACGCACGGCGCGACCCTTATCCTTTTCCTTTGATATCAATAATAGTGAGTAGATAATGATGGCAATTTGCTTCTTGCAATGGTCCCACAATATCAATGTCTAAGTTCATGAACCTACTATCCGGCTTGTTAAATTTTCCAGGAGGAGACTTAGTGTGTCTGTTTGTTTTGCTTTCGTGACAATTCAAGCAGGTTTGAGCCCAGTTTTTTATGTAAGTATGTCTGATGTATTGTGGGGATTTTTATATACCCCGAAAAGCCCGGTTTTATTCCTACGTTTTGTAAAAGAATAAACCGTACTTAAACAGCAGTGTAGAGATGGTGGCAGCTTTTGAAGAAAGGGGCGAACGACTGATACATGCAACAAAATTTATATACAACAACAACAACAATAAACAGGGTTTTACACCAAATGGAATAAACAACGAATGTGTAAGTAACAATTCAAAAAAGAGTTCACAAGGTTCCGATAGCTGGAAGGGTTTTATAAGGTTTAGTTGCAAGGTTGTTATAAAGTAGGTTTGATAAGGTAAAGTAGGTAAAGTGGGTTTGTGAAGGTAAAGTGGGTTTGCAGATAAAATGCCTGCAGGAACATAACTGTGTGTGTCCTGTTCCTTTAAACTCAGCACGTGCGTTCGTCGCTCTTGAGTGCCGGTGGTGGAAGGTACCAAAATACGTATGCCGTCAAGGGGCTGCTACACATTGTGGGAGTGGAACCAAAAGAGAGAGAATCTCCTGTGGGGCTCTTTTTTATAATGGACACCACGTGACTCCAGGGGCTGCTGCTGTTCGGTGAAACAGGATCACCAGTTCCTTACCAAAATTTTTACAGTATACGTCTCTCGCTTGTGTTGCCGTAACGGCCTGGAAATCACAGTCTTTAACAAGTCTTTTTAAGGATTGTTGATACTGGTTTACGCTTTCATCTGTTTGTTGCCAACGAGTCGCCAACAAATGTCAGTTTTTAGGCTTCACGAAGACTTCTTCAAGAGCATTCATAGCTGTACAGTAGTCATGAATGTAAGATATATGTTTGTAAATAGCCGGAGAAAGGAGGTTGATTAGTAGTTTCAATTTCAATCTGTCTGTCATGGAGATAGGTTGTTGAGTTTCACAGACGGCCTCGAGGAAGATATTAAAAGTCATTTTCCAGCCCCTCCTTAGCTGGGTCTAATTCCAGTCGTTCCGGCTTAAGGCACTTTTCCATTCTGGTTCTTAGTTGAATAAATTGTAATAGATGACGAGTCAAATAATATGTTAGAGCTTGCGATTAATTGAAGAAGTCTGAGTCAGATAAGCTTGAAAAAAGCTTTATTCAACTAAGAACTGGTCTTGAAGGTAGTCACGGATAAAATGGCTCCCTACCAGTAATCTAAAGAAGGGGGAACAATTCGTTCCCAGAAAGTAAGGGAGATTATATAGTTCTTTCCTTTATCACCACAATCATAACCAAAAAAGAAGAGTATAAAGAAATACTACGACTGACTTGCTCGAAGCCATGCCGCCAACCACATACTATCAGTTTAGATTTTGTTTATGATGAAATACCTTTCTTTGGTATCAAAGTTCATTTAGAAGCCAATTTTTATGGTTTATTCATCTCGGTATCTTCTTGTGTAGAATCAACCTGTGTTATATAGTCACATGCAGATTCATGCACAAATATACATATATATGCTGGATACATATCGACGCAACAATAAACGACGAGCGAAGACTTCTTTAGAAAAATATGTACCTCTCACTCTATTGTAAGGGTTCGAAAAGCTTATTCAAGGTTTTATGGTGAGAGGGAAATGGAGACCGAACAGAACTGCAATATATTGACCCCCACTCTTATGGCCGTCAGTGTTGTGTCTTTCTCGTTCTCCAGGGCTGCTCAACCGGAGGCCCAGGGCCCAGCTCTCTGCTGGATGATGGCTTTCTTTACTGCATCTTATCACCAACTTCTCTGGACCCCAACTCATCAGGGGCCCCAGGGGCCCCAAGGGCCCCATCAGCCTGGTGTGGCTTTCCCTACCACATCTTGTCTATAACTCGTCTGTACTCCAACTCCAACTCCAGCTGTCTGACTTCTGTCTTGACTGAGTTTTATAATAGTTCAACGGCCACTCAATCTTTGGAATGGCATGTTTGATCGTCATCTAGCGGAAATAACTGTCATGCAGTTCACAGGTCACTCTCTTCCGGTGCGTCACTCTGAAGTGGGACCTTCACCTTGTCCCATATTATCAGCCGAGGTCACCTGTGCGATTTCCTCTCATAACTGCCGGTGCATCACTTTGAATGGCATTTTTGGTCGGGTCGAAGGTCAAAATACAACACCTGGACAATCATGTTCTACTTTCCTGTGTAGACTTGTTGAAAACGAAGTTTACTATTTCTTTAAGTGAACTTCGAGTAGACCACCACTTCCTCCTCCGATGAATATCTTTGTTTCAACTCGGGTTTTCTTCTGTTGAGTCCGTGGAGGCTTTTAGACTTAATTTTCTTTTGAAGGGACAGCATGCCAAAACCACAAATCGCCTGTAGTAGGCTTATTGTTTCAACAAGTAACAATTGAAATCCTGTAAGGAAAAATGTTTAGTCTACAGGGAATAAATAGGCCTATTTTGCTCAAGCTACTTTGATTAAAAAAAAAACCTGCTTAAGGTTGAAGGTGAATGAACAAGAGCTCGCAAAGCAAAAATAGCGAGTCAAGCAGATCTTTCTGCTCGTGCTGAAAAAACAAAACAAATAAAAGAGGAGGGAGTTCTGTAACAGAAAGAACTTCGTATTTTTGTTTGGCGCGTAAATTAATTTGACCGTTCTGGTCGTTGCATATTTTCATCTAATGAGGATGACTTATCCTATTCAGCCCGGACCATTTTCCCGGGCTGCATCAAAATGGTGAATGCCCGCCAGACTATCTCTTCCTCAGAACCTTTCGAGAAGGACGGGCGTACTTTCTGTCCGTTCCCTTCATAGCAGCAGAAGCACAACATCATGAGGAAAGCCATCTAATTTATGGACCTCTTGAGTCTACTCTCTTAGACCAAGGGTTCCCAGTTGAACATGAATTAGATGCATGTAATCTGCCACACACAGGAACACCTTCATGTCGCCTCCAACTTTTGCTATGTCTACAGCGACGTGCAAAATTCGCTCAGACATCCAGCTACCTCATTCCTGGGCAACATTATCTGGAGATTTTCATGCCTCTCTCCTACAGCAACCAGGACCACATATTTATGGGTGACTACATCATTCCTGTCCTTAACCAGCGAACATGACTTTTGCTACACCTATGGCGACATATCCCGCTCAGACATTGAACAATGCCTTAACTCTAGAGACGCACATTTCGCTCAGGCATTTAGCTGCTATAATTCCTTCTCAACTCAATAACTATTTCCTTCCGTCCTTCCTACGAGACTTGCAGCATAAAGGTCCCCTTTATTCTGGCTGTCATTAAACCTTCATAAAAACTTTTCTATATCTATATCATTTATTTACCTTCAAATATAGCGTGGAACTAACGTAATAATATAACAACTCTTCTTCGCTAAAGTTCCCTTGCGGGTCTCACTTGAATAATAGTTGGAGCGGGGGATAATGATTCAAGTTTAAAACAGCCGATCAGATTCGAGCACACATTAACTGCCGAATTTACAATTTTCAACAGGATTGGGTATCTATCAGGAACTGTTTTTCCGTTGAGGTTCCAGAAATCCCCATAAGGTCACCATGGGCCTGTGTCTGGCTTCTGAACCATCTGTAGCAGGAGGAGTATGGGCTGCTTGAAGGACGTATGATGCCTAATTGTAACATATGTTGAAATTCGTCTTTTGCGATCTTCTATTTTTCTGGACGTAGTGTGCATGGGGATGCATATATAGGTGGTCCAGTAATTGTAATATAGTGTTTAGCAGTGTGACGAACTTCATCCATATCCTTAGGAGTAGTGAGAGTTGAACATTTTTATCAACTCATGTCGTCTATTAGCAGCTGGTATTGTTGAACAAATTCCTGTTGACGTGTAAGTGAGGTGATTCCCTTTGCCGTTATCTTTGTGTTACTATCGATGAGAGAGTGTGTAGCCATATCCACTGCAATGTTAAAATGGGATTTAAAAATTAGCTCCAAAAATTGTTGTTTTTACAAGGTGGATTTTCATTCAAACAGTGAAAATCCACAGAAAAGATTTTCGTAAACCCGAATCGAGCGTTAATGATATCTCTCCGTATGTCTCGATTTTCGATCAATTTGCAGCCTGCAGTGTGTATGAGGATAATCTGTTGTTTCGCTTGGGATCCGGTGGAATGACTCTGATTTGTGCGCCGGTGTGGACTAGAAATAATTATCCGGTAATTTTGTTCCGGATGTAAAATAGACGACTTCCTTGTTTTAATCCAGCAGCTAATGTCGTCTTTACTTGCGGTCGGTGTGATCGTTTCCCTGGTATAGTGTAAAAGTGTGGGAGGTCTTGAATTGAAGTTAAATGGTTTTATGCACCTCCTTGCCTCTGGTCAAAACTCAAATGATACCAACAGGTATCGTAAATACGTCGCTCTCTGTAGAATGAGTTCGACCTACTTCGACTTCTGCGTTGTGAAAAGTATGATACAGACGAGAACGTGGGGATGTTTAAAGTTCACCAAACTTTGGACTAGTATGTATAGATTTCCCATGCTCTGCAGCAATTCAGTTAACCTGGCTGATGTGTTTGTTTGTGGTGTCATGTTTATTGGTGTTACTGTTGTGGGTTCAGTGTCGTTTTCCATTTACTCTGTCTACGCGTTGTAATATTTTTATATTGTTTTTTTTAATAAGATTTTTTTAAAAGAATGTTCTTTCAAACCTCGGAGGTCACCATTTGAGAAGGAATAGTAATTCCCAAGGTTCTGCAAAAAGTAAAACTTCGGGTGTTAGTTCTACAAAAATACAACACAAATTTGCACAAGCAACGTAGACACGAGAAATTTGACAAGAAATAAGAACCTTAAAGAAAAATAACTTTATATTTTCTATCAACTCGACAATTGTGCAACTGAATTTCAAACTCGGATACTAAGAAGTTACAGTCCAGCTTGTTAGGAGACTCCCCAATAACCAGGAGGAGGACACTAGTCTAAATATACCAGTGTATGATAAGATAACTAGAAATCTTCAACATAATTATTCTCATCATTTGATATATCCCAAATGACCTACTATTGAATTAAAATGTTCATTTTCAAAGTTTTTTATCAACTTAAGTTTGATACAAATGCTACACATCCTTATTGATACTGATGCAAATGAAGCATATATGTTAAAATGATATTAATGGGAGTATTGTTATCCATGATAATAATATGATCATTGGTTTTTTTGTTTTGTTTTGTTTCTTTTAATAAAAAAAAAACTGACCTAAAACCTTTGTACAATTTCCTCATTTTTTTTTAAATCATAAACTTCTATGAATAAATTAATAGATGGAGTAGTAAGAGTTGGAAAAAATTTCCAACTCTTTTTTAGAGTGTTCGACACTGGTCCGGGAGACCTGGGTTCAATCCCTGGTCGAGTCATACCGAAGACTAAAAATATGGTACTTGACGCCGCCTTGCTTAACACTCAGCATAAGGTAAGGATCAAGGGTAAAGAGAAGCAATCTAGGGAAATGAGTAGCGCCCTCCCCTACACTTCGGTGTGGTAGCTATTGAAAAGGGAGCCTTCGGGTTACCCGCGACTAAAGTCGTTAATTTACTTACAACTCCTTTAGTAGATAATGATTTCAATCATTTTTTTAATGAAACAAAGCGATAATTGTTCTGAGGCTGATTTATTTTACTTATTTTTTTTAGTCTAACTCCGATATTTGTAAAATAAATGATTAATACAACTTTACTAATAGTTCATACATAATAATTGATACAACAAAGAGAGATATTAGTAATTCATTTACTTATTATTGAATCTATCACAGAAAACTTGAGTTGCTTACAGAAATAGTATACACCCATTTTTTAAAATATAGCGTGTAAATTGCTGAATGTTGATTGCACGGAAACCAGTGTTTAGACGGTAATTTGACCGTAAGTGAAAAGCGAAAATTAAGAGTTGGAAAAGCAGGAAGCTTGTTTTGTTTTTTGAATGTTTGCACAGTTATTTCCCTTATATGCGTTCTTCACTTAGGCGGTCAGAAATCTTAATCCAAATGTCGCTGCCTTTTCTTCCCTTTTTTACTCCCGACGCACTGCACATTGTTGTTATTTAGATTCGCTCTGCACGGAAATGCTGGCACTTCAACTTGGTTCTCAGTTTATATTTCTTGTTTTTTACCTCACAAGCACACTATTTCCAGTCTCAGGTATGACAAGTTCTATCCATTATTTCTGCTTAAAGTTTCTTGAACTCATGTTTTAGGTGTATGTTTTTTTGAGTGATGGGTAATTTTGTTTTTTTAACGTAGCTTTTGGGGATAAGATTATTTCTTTTTCATAGTTATTGTTAGCTTAAAAAAAGATTATTCCAAAGCAAATTATGTTACTTTTTGTTGTTTTGTTTTTACTTAAGAGATCAATGCTTTTATTTGTTTTTTCTTACCAAGTTTTTTTTTTGTCTTTTTAAATACTTCTGATGTAACATAAGAATACAGAAGTTTTCAGTATAATATCCAGAGATATTTCAAAATACTTCCCCACTCCTACCCCGTAAGAAATAGAAGTACTTCGAACTTCAGCTTAGGGCGTAGGCTTAATTGCCTCAGATTAATTGACTTTTACTTTTAAAAACTAACCCAGTTTAAAATCAAAACCTCGTCCCCCATAAAAGGATGATGATCTGACTAAAATATTTTAAAATGAATATTAAAAAATTATCCTACTTAATTGAATTAATTTGAAGAATAACGTGTTTATTACTACTTTTATTTTACAAGATTACGAAGAGTTAAATTTGTAGGTTGTAAATTTAAATGAGATGTCTTCGTTTTTAATTATCAGTGCTCGTAATTTATAAAAATAAGTTAAAATATCGCCTGTTGAATAACGGAACTAAAGCTAATTTGGTTGTTATCCAAAGAAAACGATTTCCTTCAGTCTTCTCGTTTTGAAACCACATGATTATGACATTTTTGCACGCAAAAATAAAGAATGAACGATGATAAACAAATATAGACTCGCATTGACAGTATGATATTGTTATTGCCACACCCATAAAATAGTTTACATACACAGTTGTGTAATCATTTGAAATAAAATCTGATCATTAATCATGTTGATGTTTATTCTTTTAACAGAAACAACATGTAATAAGTAGAATATTCATGCAGGAAACTCTGCAGTCCATCTAATTCATAATTCTCATAAGAGAGAAAATGAAACTAAAATATTTTTTACGTGAACTGATACTCCTAAAGAGATGATAGTAAAGGATTGATTTCATTCCAGGCTTTTTAAATAAATGCTGTAGGAAGGGAAATTCAAATAAAACAAATGTTCATTGTTTACACTACATTGAATAGTGAAGTGGAAAGCTATTCATTGATTGCTGTTAAAGTATTTCTGCCACTGTTCCGAGAATAGCTGTGTAGAATGTTTTAAAAAAGAGCGATGAAAGTATTGAAAAACTTGTGTAAACTGCTTGAACTAAAAGCACTGACTAAAAAAATAGCTTGATCTACTGGATAAATTTGTTTTTAAATGAATAGCAATGTTCTAATGAACCTATGTGGAACCAAGTTTAGTTTCTACAAAGAAAGGAGAGAATAATCTTATATTTCTTAAATAGATAGTTAAGAAAAAATTATGATGAAACACTTAAAAGAATAATTCTGATCTGTTTGAAGCCCAATCGGCGGAGCCTAGAATATAGTGATTGTATCCCCTGTAGATGGCTAAGACCCCCCACCCAAAGTGCCAGTGTCCTGGGTACAACATTAAGCCACATCTGATAATGAGGCTTCAGTTCTAGAGATCTGAGAACTGTTGAGTACCCCTTCATTGCCATTACTTTGGGTCTACTCTGACCTGGACCAGCAATACCTGTTAGAGTCCCAACAAAAGGTCAACTAGATCTGTTTAAAGATAATTTGTATTTAATACAACCATGTGCATAAAAATACCTCTTAAAATACAACAACATAAAAATAAATTTACAATGAATGTGACTCCTTAACCTCTAGGCATAAAATCATTCTAGATGGGTTAACAATGCCATTAAAATCTATCAATCAATTAGAAATTAACATGTGATTATAAAAATTCAAAACTATCCTCAATGAATAATGATAACAAACCCGTTCATAAAGAAATCTGGTTTCTAAAAGTATACTAGCTCATCCATTGCCCAATTCTTGAGTAATTCTTGAACTTCAATCCATTAAAACTTTTTATTTAATTATACGAAAGAAAATTAAATTCTAGAGTTAGAATGACCTCAGTTACATAGTCATGTGTATCCACATTGTAATTTCAAGGTTTTAAATACAGTCTCTATTTAAATTCAGAGAAAAAAATGCCTATTTATATATAAATATTGGGAAAATTTATTTTAAAAAAATATATGATTTGATGCATTACTGATTGGAACAGAAAAAGTAAACCTTTTAGGTCATCACCAATTGCCTCACTGTAGTTTAAAGCAGAATTGCTTCTCTTTTTTTTGAAAGCTTTTATTTATTAAACAAATATATAACATTATTTACTTTTTGTACAGTATAACATTATTCTACCATAAACAGTTTTTTGATTGTGTAAGAGACAATTACTTGACCATTTCCTACTAAATGTTAATTTAAGAGATAATGATTGGGAAACTTTTCTGGGTTGCTTCCATTTATTCCCCTGTTGCTCCTCAGTATTTATCATAGAAGAACACGTTGAATATTAGTTGTCTAAATTTCTGAGACAAAGCTTGATGATTTTTATTATTAAGGGTTTTCGGACTATTGTCTTCATCTTTATTGTTATTTCCACAACGTTTCAGCCCATATGTCCTCCGGCCTTCTTCAGGTGTTCGTCAAACTCAGGAATCTACACAGAATTTCGAACTATGTCCTTTATTGAATCCATGAGGGTAACCTGTTCTGATTCCGTTAGCCATAACCGGGTACAAGTGTTAAGTATTCCTGTATTGTTACTTGCCTGCAGTCAGGATTGAACCTGCAACCTCCAGATGATTGTCTCCTTAGAAGCTTAAGGAACCAATGCTTATAACCATTACACTATGTGTCCTGCTGGACAGTTTAGAGTGAATTTTTGGGACTTATGATTTTTTACCTGTGCTCATATTCAGATTTTTTTTTGTCTAGCCTTTAATAACAATAAAGATAAAGACAATAGTCCAAAAACCCTTAATGATAAAAAAAAACCTGAATATTCTTGACAAAAATTAATTTATCTACGTACAGCTTTATTAATCTCCCATTGTTGAAATAGGCTTACTTGTTGACCTTGTAAGACATTGATTATTGAATTCTCACTTTCTATTAATTGTAAGTGAATTGAAACAATATACAAAATAAATTATCACTGTATTAAGATATATGTCTCTAAAAAGATAAAACAACAATTTCCTTTTTGTTCTTCTTTGGTAGACTGCTGCAAATAGTTGGCATGTTTATCACCTTGCCTTATGATTTGATATTGCACATCTAGTTGGAATCATGCAAACATTAGTACATCCTATTTTAAATGATCACTTTTGAAATGTTTCTTTCATATTTATATTTCCTTGTTAGTGAGATCTGAATATGGTGACTGTAACCCCTGCAGAAGAGTAAGGGCCCTATCAGGTGCCACCACGCCAGGCCAGAGTGGACCTGGGAGTAATGGCAATGAAGGGGTGCTCCATATTCCCCAAGACCCCAGCATTACTTGGACCTCACCATCAGATTGTTTAGTGTCATATCAGGACACTCGTGGTGGTGGGGGGCTCTTATCCCTCTGCAGAGGTGCAGTCAGTGTATTCTACAGCCCCAGTCGACTGGGCAACCCTTTGATGAGACTCTTTCAAATCAAGAAAGATTTTACATTGAAAAATATCAATAAAACTCAAGAAGACAAACATATTTTAATTATCTATAAACGAAATATTTTTGCCAAACTACAACTGATGGTGAGGCTCCAGTTTTGGAAATCTGGGTGTTTGGAGTACCCTTTCATTGCTCCCTGTAGTGATAGTACTTGTTAGGGTCCCATCTATACATCAAATAAATATGTTTGAAAATCATTTATATTCTATAGATCTGTGGTGCAAAAAAAACTCTTCAGAAACAACTACACAAGAAATATAGATATAAATGTGCAATGAAGCAATTCATTTGTTACTAGTTTATCTATTATCCTATTATTGTGTAATAGGACTATTGTAAAAGATAAACTAATAGAAAATTAAGAATGAAAATGCTTCATATAAGAAATTCAAACAACTCAAGACTTAAATTTTTATAAGTCACTCACTTTAGAGAGCCTTTGACTGTCATTAAGCTCAATGTTGAGTTAGGTCCCAGTTAGAGAATTTATAAGTAACTGCAAATAAATGAGTTAAACTATGTTTTAGGTATCTTAATTTATAAGTTTGAAATGGTTATCTTAAGAGCTCTTGTGCTCAAATGACTCTAAGTAGGAATACTGACCTGACTAAGATTATTCCTTGTGCCATCTACCACAACCACTGTTGCCTTTCTTGGAAGGTTATACTTCCAATCTCTTTAACAACAACTTTTTTATTCACTTTGGTTTGGGTGTGTATTGCTTGTATGATACATATAGAGCTTCATCTTCTATCAAGCATAGCAAAATTTATAAAAATAATAATTTTTTTTTTTTACACAACTCAATTAAGAATAATGAAAAGATATATAAGTCTTAAAACTATGTATTAGATGCTTGGTGGTTAGGAAGATGTTTTGGTCTATATGTATCTTGTTTATTTATACTTGTTTATTTTTTCCCTATAATACCCATATTGCGTGTATAAAATTTTAAATGTTCTTGGTATATACAAATGATACATATAGAGCTTCATTTTCACTTTTCTGCTATGATCTACCATAGAAGAACTGGTCTTGATTTTCCTTTTACAATGCTGAACACAGTTAATTCCAATGAAATTCTTTTATTATTTTAGTTCAATCTGAATTTTTCTTCTAACAAGCATAGCAAAATTTATAAAAATAATAATTTTTTTTTTTTTTTTTTTTTACACAACTGAATTAAGAATAATGATAAGATAATGATATATAAGTCTTAAAACTATGTATTAGATGCTTGGTGGTTAGGAAGATGTTTTGGTCGAGTCTCCTCTCTCCATGAATCAATGTTAGAATTAGTATATCAGTGATATGTCAACACTGGAAGGGAAGATAAAATATATAGTTACAAGTGGGGTATTATAGGGAAAATATAAACAAGTATGCTCCAACAGTTAAAAACATTCACATATTATTCCTTGAACAAGCATTGTGTGAAAAGAGATACAAAATAGAAAAAGGGTTACTTAGGTAAGAACCGTGTGACTTTACTGTTCCCTTGCAGAGGTCAGGGACAATGTCACTACTGTTCAATGACTGGAGGTGAAAAGAGATCAAGAATGGGTTTTTGGAACTGTCTTGTGTCCCCACTCTCTGAGGTACATATTGGGCAGGCAAATTATCTATTGGAGATAATTATTAATTTTATGTATTTACCCAAATTTACTACAAATCTATTGAAGGACAAGGTTTTCTTCTTTTTATAATTTTAATTCAAATATTCAATGTCTTTGTGTTTAACTGTTTTGAAGATCTGTTTTCAGCAAAACATAAAATATGTAAGTGAACATCAATACTAGTGTTTGTCCCTCACTCTCAAATGACTATCCTACCTCATCCTTTGTATGCATTACTTATCACACTTTCTCTTGACAAACCTACCCTATAATTATGCAATTCCTGAATTTGTTTAAAAAAATCTATGAAATAAAGATCTTTTTACTGTTTTGTTTATTTCAATTCTATTTCTCAAATATCAGTTAGATTCTTAATTTATTACTAGTTGAAACTAAACTTTATATGTTTATCTTTTGTTCTAAATAAGTGTTCCCATATTTGATATAAATAAAAAAGGAAGTAAAAGGCATTTATTTTACAGTTATTTTTTCTTATCATAAACTCTTTTGTTGTGATTGCTTCTCGGTATGTCATATTGACCAAACTTTATATAGTGAAAATTTCAGATCAAAATTCAGCTTCTAACAGTCAGACTACAGACTTAATTAATCCATCCTTATATATCAATCAATTAAGGTGCATATATATATAGATATATATATATATAGATATATGTGAGTGTATATATATATATATATATATATATATATATATATAATGTCTGTGTGTATGTATGTGTCATATAGGAATAAATTGAGACTCTAGCGTTTGAACATCAATTGCCAGTAAATGGAAATGGCAAATCCCCAGATAGTATAGAGGTACAGTGCTGTTCGAGTGGAGGACATTAGTTGTTGGACAACATCAGTAATGGATTTCTCTGAGAGACGGACTTCAGCTCTAGCTTGGCCAGTACACTCTTTATTCAAAGCAATTCTATTATTGTTCTAGGCAAGACTGTAATGTTATGAATTGTATCAATCTTTGTCTTATTTCTTTTTAATGTATCAATTTCTATTGGAATACTTATGGGAAATTTACTAAGCTTTTGCTTAGATGTGGCACAAGGCCATATGAAAGGGGCACCCAATGAGACTCGAACTCACTCGTGTAGGTTTGCTAGTCGAGCTTGCTAACCATTACACCACCAGAGGCGCCTTCTACTGGAATACTTATGCTCTTGTTAAGTTGCCTATCAATTATTTTGTTGCCACTTTTATAATGTGCATACTGTTATAAAAGTGGCAATAAAGTATTCACAGCAACTTCCACAAGGAAACTAAAAAAGAAAAAAATATTTCCCACTTCACAAAAGTGCCAGTATATTTGCAAAACTACTGATAAATAACAACGTAAGGTTATTCAAATACTTATTTACAAAATATTCAGCACACTACAGAAGAATGGAAGAATTAAAATCTATCATGATTCAAATGTTGGCCCTACAAAATAACAGGAATAATAATTAGAACAACAAAAGTTTTGGGAATTGTTGTTTAATAAAACTTCAGAAGAAAGGATATTAGATTCATGCACTCCAGACGCTGTCACCAATTCAGTTAATGAATTCGTATACTATCCAGACTATGGAACAACATTCCCAACTTATTACAGAAGATACAAAGGAATCTTCAAAAGGGATTGTTCACATTGGAACGATGAGAAAAAAGTTTGCTTATTATAAAGAAAAATGTCCCCTGCTGAAATACATGAATTTTATTGTGCCCAAAAATCCAGGTGACATAAATTTTGATGAGTCTGTATTAATGCGATGGAAGATTTTTGGAGATAGAAGTTCATTATTAGATATATATTGACAATGTCTTAACTTAGTAAAGTGTAACAATGAAGATTTTTTTCACTTATACAGTAATTGTAAACTGGGAAGACAAGAAATTTATATTAAATGAATTAACACTGGATTTATTTAAATACCTAATATTCAGACTGTTTCACTGCTAATAAGGATGCAGAAATAAGATCAAAGATATTAGCTGAATTAGAAATGGATTCTAAGTTAACTCTACAGAAGGTAGCGAAAGTGTGTCAATGCATTGTAAATATAAAATTTAATACTATAAGAATTGAGGAAAGAGACATTTTACATGTACATAATGTCTAACCATTTGAATAAAAAGAATATAGACCTTTTTCAACTCCTAACTCGACATTCAAAGAACCTCTCCTCAATGCCTAATACTTGTTATGGTTTTTTCAAAAGTAATTGTTTTTTTTTTGTTTGTATTTTTTTTTTTCAAAGTACAAAAAATGCTACAAATGTAATAGTGTTAGACACAGAGCTACTCATTATAAATGCAAAAAAAATAGAACGTATGTAAACATAGTAGATACATAGTGTAAAGTTGAAAAACATAAAGGAAAGATTGAAAAAACTTTGAATATGTCATTAACAAAGATAGCTTCTTAGATTTGTTAATAACATGTTCAAAGTTTTCAAAAGAGGGAATTCATTTTCATTAAAATTGATAATATAAGAATAAAACTACAACTAGATACAAGGTCTGATCAATCAACAGACATGGAGAAAAATGGGTAAACTTAGTTTATTTACTTCTAAGAAAATTGCTTATGGAGTTTCAGGAAAGAAATTGAACTTTTTGGGTGAATTCACCTGAAACATTTCTTTTGTTGGTAAAACTTTAAAAAACAGCTGTGTTTGTATTAAAGAATACAGTTAATTTACTTGGAACAGATTGGATTGCATTACTTGATCTATGGGACCTACCAATTAACTCCTTCTGCAACAAAATAAATATTGTTACCACCAGTGTTAATACAGTGACTAAGAAATTAAAGAATGAATTTAAAAAGAGTTTCCCAGTCTTAGGAGGTTTAGGCTGGTGCACAAAAACAAAAGCTAAATTTAAAGTAAAAGAGAATTTAACTGCATTTTTTAAACCAAAAAGTAGTGTACTGTGATGGTGCCTAAAATATTTATCCCAGGACAGGAGTTTATTTTTCACACGTGTGAAGTCGGGACAGTCTGGGGGTTAATTTGGGGCTAGACTGACCGCTGCTGGCAAGGGGTTTCCAAATTTCACGTTACACACACCCACCAGGCCACTTCGTCTTCCTACCCACTAGGCTAACGGAAGACATGGACCTCTAGGTTTAGATATAATATTATTATTTACCATAGTCGACAATTCCAATTTCCCGTGTAATGTTTTTAAAGGTGAATAAGACATTTAGCGAGAATAAATTGAGCGAATGAAGCTGAAAAGGAATATGCAAAAGAAGGCAACTCGATAGGTAAACAACACAACGAAAAAATTTCGACACGAGGGGACATTTAAAATATAACAAGGTTTTAATAGCCAAGGTCCAAACAAATATTTATAGGGTTTGGCTATGTTTCCCAGTAAACAGTCTCCGACATAAATGTCTCTTTCTTCTTTTTTTTTTTTCTTTCTACTTTTCTAATTTTTCTCTTGAACCTTGAAAAGGTAGCAAAGTCCATTTATATGTTTAGAGTTTATGAAATGAATCTTTTCATTCCATTTCTCTTCTTTTCTTAATGCATATAATTCTCTATATGCTTCTTTCTTTAAATTGAGAGGGAGAGCATACAATTGCAATACTTAGGATGGGTGGAGGGAGAAAACTGTTTTAAGGTTTACTTAGCTTCTTCAACGGGTTTCTTCACAGAGTATTTTCTTTAATGGGCTAGCGGGATTCTTTAGAGCTCAGCCTGAAGGCATCTGTTATCTCCTATCCAAGAACTCTATTTCTATTTCTTCGCCCGGAGTTTTGGCATGAGATTCGCACGCCAGATATTTTGCCCAGTCAGCTAGGGCAGTAGAATACACCAACTGCTTCTCTGCAGAAGGGTAAGACCCCTGCAATGAGTGTCCTGCATATGACACTAAACAATCTGATGGTGAGGTTCCAGTAATGCTGGAGCTTTGGGGAATGTGGAGTACTTCTTTACTGCCATCGCTCTTAGGTCTACTCTGGCTCAGAGTGGTTGCACCTGATAAGGGTCCTATCTATAGGTTATACTAGAACTAAACCATGGTTTGAGTTTACTGTTTTTTTACATTTAAACTGTGTATTTATGCTAAACTGAATTGTTTAAAATAGAACTGTTTTGACATTTAAACTGTGTACTTATGCTAAACTGAATTATCTGATATAAAACTGTATTGACATTAACTGTATGTATTGCCCAGTCGGCTGGGGCTGTAGAATTCACCAACTGCACTTCTGCAGAGAGGTAAGACCCCTCTCCAATGAGTGTCCTGAATATGACACTAATCAATCTGATGATGAGGTTCCAGTGATGCTGGAGCTTTGGGGAATGTGAAGCACTCCTTCATTGCCATTGCTCCCAGGTCCACTCTGGCTCAGAATGGTAGCACCTGATAGGGTCCTATCTATGGGTTAAATAGAACAAACTGCATACTTATGCTAAATTGAATTGTTTGAATTAGAACTGATTGACTAAACTGAATAGCTTGTAATAGAAATGTTTTTGACAATTAAACTGTACTTACATTTAACCTGCATGCTTATGCTAAACTGAATTGTTTGAAATGGAACTGTTTTTGACATTGAAACTGTACTTACACTAAACTGAATTGTTTAATATAGAACTGTTTTGAAATTTAACTGTATGTAAACAAAATCTGTACTTATACTAAACTGAATTAGCTGAATTAGAACTGTTTAAATGAACTGAATATGTTGAAATAGAAATGTTTTTGACAAACTGTGTACTCATGCTAAACTGAATTGTTTGAAACAGAACTATTTGCTTAAAAATGGATTTGGCGTTAAATAACCTACAAAGGTTGATATGCCATAAACCCAAAAAACCAACCAACCAACAAACTGCGCCAGATATTCTAAACTTTTAGGGGTCATACCGAAAGAGTTCACAGAAACTTTCAGTGTGTCTTTGAAGTGCTTTTTTTGGCTTCCATGGGAGCACTTGCCCCCAAACAGTTTGGCATGTGATGCCAAGAATCTTCCTTAGACAGGTCATGCGGAAGTGGTTTAGTTTCTTTATATGCTGTTGATAAGTAGTCTGTTTCATAGCCATAAAGAAGAGGGGTAAGAATGACAGCTTGGTATACCTTGATTTTGGTAGCCTCCGAGATTCCTCTCCAATTCCACACATTCCTGTTGAGTTGGCTAAAGCTGCACTTGCTTTTGTGAGTCTGGCATTCATCTCGTCATTTGTGACAGTAGACTTGAAGAGGGTGCTGCCATGGGAGGTGAACTTTTCTACCACCTTCATTGTCCTTTGATAGTCATGTATGGCTCAACATATGGTTTTACAGGTGTTGGTTGGTGCATCACTTCTGTCTTTTTTGTACTGATGGTTAGGCCAAAGTTGTCACAGGCCACTGAGAACTTGTCTGCACTGTTGACAATATCAGTCTTCACCTTGGTCTTTGCTTTGGATCCTTCTGAGGTTGAAGACAGAGCTGTCAGTGCGGTATCAAATGTCCATTCCAATATCCAAGTCACTAAACATCAAACAGCATTGCAAAAAAACATGATGCTGAAGAGAGTGGGGCCTGGACACATCCCTGCTTAACCCTATTTGTGACTGGAAAAGCTACAGAGCTTTCTCCATTGTTTTACACCCTTGTGTGCATGCTGTCATGAAATTGTCTAATGATGGTTAGGAATTTTGGGGAGCAGCCATATTTTGCCATGATTCTCCAAAGGCCATTTCTTCTGAACATGTGTATATATATATATATATATATATGTGTGTGTGTGAGTGGTTGTTTGGATTTTATGGCATATCAACCTTTGTAGGTTATTTAACGCCAAATTCTGCTATATGTTTATACATTCAGCCTAAGATTTCTAAATGAATTCGTCATTGATAAAATTTTTGATTGGCAGGATTTCATTTGTTTGCACATGGTTAACCAGTTTCAATTCATCATATTTTTTGGTACAACCCTGTCTCTCTCAAGAAGAATAGAACATCAATTATTTTGACATTCTCAAACAGATCGATTTGACTATTCACTTTGAAAAATCGCTTTTTTGATGACAGCGAAAGTTCTACATTCTACAAGAATGTGTCTAACGGTGCAAGTCGTCTGACAGATCAAACACTGTGGTTTTGATTCCTGTTTCAGTGAGTAAGCCTTGTATGACCAATGCGCAATGGGGATATAATGACTTGTTCTCTTCTTGATTTTCTAAAAGCTGGTCTCCATTCTCCCAAGGTGGGATGAATTTGGAAGAGTTTATTGTGGGCGTTATTGTTCCACCGTTGCTTTCTTGTGAATGGTTTTATTGAGGACAGCGGCACATACTGTTTTATTGATATCCTTGGAGCCATCCGTAAATATATATTGATGATCAGGATGGTGTAAGAGGATAGTGGGAAATTTTCCCAGATAAGTGCTAGGATGTGTTTTTGTCTTGGGCAGTTTGTTTAATTGGAGGATTACTTGTTGTTTTTTAATGATCCAAGGTGGTATTTGGATTTTTTTATGTATGTTTGTAACAGAAATTTCAGATTCTTGGTGAATAGGCTTCATCCGAAAGCCAAATGGTTTGATGGTTTTTTCTTTTTGTTCATACTGTTGTTTGTATTTACAGCTGTAGATGCATTCGTAAGCTAGGTTGGATGTGCAGGATTTCAGTTTTGTGTAATACTGCAGAGCCAATTTTTCACATCTGAGCTGTAGGGGTGCTTCATGGGCTTTGGTGTATAAACTGACTGCTGAAGAAGTTCTGAAGGTTCCTAAGACCAGTCTTAGGCCTTTGTGGTGGATTGGGTCGAGCTTTTTAAAGTAGGACTTCCTAGCAGATCTATAGATAAATATACCATAATCTAACTGGGAATGGACTAGTGCTCTGTATAACTTAAGAAGCGCTTGACGGTTAGCTCCCCATTTTGTATGGATGACTACTCACAGGAGTTGTTGAGCGCAGGTGGTTTTACTTTTAAAATATTTTATGTGCGAGATGAATGATAATTTCCTGTTGAAAATAACTCCCAGGAACTTATACTTGTTAATGACAGGTATTTCTGTGTCTTCTAGTTTTATGATTGGGTCATTGTGCATATTTCTCAATTGACAAAAATGCATGCGTCCCATTTTGCTTTTGGGTATTTTGAATCCGTCTGTGTTTGCCCATTGTGTTATTTTATTGATACATTGTTGCAGTTGATGCTCTGCAGTTCTCATATATTTTGATCTGGAAATAATACAGAAGTCATCAACGTGAAGATAACCATCAATTCCAGGAGTAAGACACCTTGTGATACTGTTAATTTTTATATTAAACAGTGTCACTGACAGAATACTCCCTTGTAGGACTCCCTCTTCCTGTTTGTAGAGATTAGAAAACGTTCATCTGATTCGGATTTGGAACTGCTGATCTAAGAGAAAACTCTTTATGAGGTTCAGCAATCTTCCTTGCAGTCCAAGGCTATGGAGATCTTTCATTATTCCCAACTTTCAAGTGGTCTCATAAACCTTCTCCAGATCAAAGAAGATTGCTATCAGATGTTGTTTCTGGATATTGGCCCCTCTTATGGAGGTTTCCAATTTGACCACATGATCCATTGTTGATCGCCGTTTTCAGAAGCCATATTGAGAGTTGGTAATAAGTTTATTAAAGATACCAGACCAGTCTTTTGTTTGCCATGCGCTCCATTGTTTTACACAGGCAACTAGTTAATGCTATTGGGCAGCAGTTTGCTAGGTTTGAGTTGTCTTTCCCAGGCTTAAATATAGGAATGATTGTTGCTATTTTCCAGGATTCTGGGAATGTTCCATTTATCCAGATATCATTGAATATTTTCAGAAGGTAATTGAGAGAATTCTTTAAGTGTTTTAGAAATTCATAATGAATTTCGTCTGGGCTGACTGCTGTATTATGTGATGTTTGTATAGCTTCTTTAAGCTCTGCTGGTGTAAATGGTAGGTTATATTTTTCTGAATTATTTGTTTTAAAATTGAGTCTTTGTTTCTGATTTCCTTTTGTAAAAAATGAATTATGGATTGGAGTTTTTGAGAGAAGAATTTTCTGAAAATGTCCTGGCTAGTACTTCTATGTCCTTTCTTATAATTGTTTCTGTTTGGTTTTTTGTAAGGTATTTGAGGGTGGTTGATTGGGGTTTTCCAGAAATTTTCCTTATCATCCTCCAGAATGTGTTGGTTTTGGGAGAGGAGCCCAGTTGGTTGACATAGTTTTGCCAACTTTTCTTAATGAGTTTTCATGTTTTTGCCCTGAGGAGTTTGAAGTCATTGAGATTAGTAGTGGTGGGTTGCTTATTGAATTTATGTAAGGCAGCCTTACGTAGGCGGATAGCTTTTCTGTAGTCATCGTTGAACCAGAGAGTGTTGTGTGTATTCAAGTTTGAGGTTTCTGCTATAGATTCATTTGCTATTGATATTAATGTTTCTGTAAAATGTTTTGTTTGGTCTGTGGTGTTAGGGTCTTGGAAGAGTTTTTGTTCGCAGAGGGTTTCGAAGACTTCCCAGTTTGCCTTGTTTAGTTTCCGATGAGGGAGTCTTTCATCATGAAGAGGTTGGAGGATTTCAAGTAGGATGGGGAAGTGGTCACTACCACATAGATTATCATGAACTTTCCACCCGTAGTCCATATAGCTTACAGGATCGCATGAAGTGAGGTCAATGGCTGATTAAGAACCTGTGAATGAGTTGAGGTAGGTATGAGATTTATTATTAAGTATGCACGGGTTATTATTTTGGATAACTTTCTCTAGGTTTTTGCCTTTTTTATCGCTTTTTTGGCACCTCCATACAGTGCTATGGCTGTTTAAGTCACTCAGCAATAGGTAGGGTTTTGGTATTTGCTGGAGTATTTCATTCATTTTGATGTCACTGATGGGGTTGTGTGAAGGAATGTAGATGGAGCAGATGTATATTTGACAACAATCGCTTGGAGGTCGGTGTCTACATGAATTGAGGTATGTCTTTTCTAACTAGGATTGAGACACCTCCAGAAGCTCTGTATCCATCTTTGTATAGGTGGTTGTATAATTGAAAGTGTTTTATGTTCAACTGGTTCTTATCTTTCGAGAATGTTTCTTGAAGACATACTACTTTGGGGTTAAATTTATTTAGGAGTAGTAACAGTTCTTTGTAATTAGCTCTAATTCCTGTACAGTTCCATTGTAATATTTTGTTTGACATTTTTTATTGTATTTAATCTGGACAGTTCCACAGAGTTATTTGGTGGTTCATTATTAGTCCTTTGCTCTGGGCTGTTTATTGATTTATTCTTTTGAATTTTAGGTTTAGTTAAATGGGGGCTGCTTTCTGTTTCCACCTTTTCTAATAGTCTGAATTTATTCATTGCTTCTGTATTTTCAGTTTCTTGTATTTTGGTTTTGGAGTAGGTTTTTGTTTGCCTTTAAGTGTTTTTTTTTATTTTGAGAGGAGTCTGTAGAAGGGGGCAGTCATATTGGGGATCTTCTGTCTTTTGATCTAATTTTAGTCAGGGATTTTGTTACAGGGTGTTTTATTGGCCGTGTGGTTGGCGTTATTGCCGTTTTCTCTTTGGTATTGGTTTTCCCCAATCAGGTCTGTGTTTGGGCGGATGATTCCTCTTTGTTTTCTGCAAGATCCACTGATGTTGTTGATGCATCTGCAGCTCTGGTGGTATCAAGAGAGGCTTTGATTTTATTGATGAAGCTTTCCCAATCGCCTAGCTCCAGTTGAATTAAGGTTTTAACAATCGTCTCATACTTGTTGTATGGAGACTTGGTACGCTGAACTGCTGAACTGTAGTGGTTTTAAGCCTACTACTAATTTATGGGCTTCATAGTAAGGAATATTATTCTGGTGTTTTACTGTTAATACTTCCTTCTCTTGCCTCCAACTCTCACAAGATCTTGCGTACACCGGATGATCACCGCCACAATTGGCACATTTACATGGAAATTTACAGTCAATAATATGGTGGTCAGGATTTTTTTGACCACATTTCCTGCACACTTCATGCCCTCTACAATTATCCTCATGGTGGCCATATTTTTGGCATTTGTAGCATCGCAATGGTTTGGGTATGTATTGCTCAACCCTCTCCATTGCATAGCCAACTTTAATTTTTTCGGATATTTTTGTGGTGTTAAACTGCATTATATATGTATTTGTATTTGTCGCTATTGTTTTCCCTTCTTTTTTAATCGATACTCTTTCCACTTCAGTCACACCTTGCTTTTTTAGCTCTCTCTTTATTTCTTATTGGTGCATGAGGAGAGTTCTTTACTTCTCACAAGCCCCTTTACTTATGTTCAGGGATTTGTGCGGGTAAGTTTTGACACTGATATTGTGAAACTTTGTTATTTTCAGTAGAAAATCAGCGTATTTCCTCTTTTCTACCTCGACAAGCAAAGTTTGAATTTTTTTTAAAATTCATTTACAGTAATTGTTGTTAGGTTTGTTGATATTACTTTTTCTATTATGAATGGTTATAAATTAGTAATCGGAGCACTGTTAGATTCAATGATTATGAATCTAGGAAAAGGTGCTTCTGTTTCATTATCTAAAGAGTCCGATTTTTTAAAATTACGTTTGAATTTTTTTATTTGAGAAAGAAGCCATATCTGTTATATATTTTTCACTGGTCCGATGCTCCACGACCCACCACAGAATCCAACTTGAGAAGGGAATGAACCAAGGCTGAGACAGGGATACAATACCAGTAGACTCGTATTATGAGCAAGATTTAAAACCTTTGCCAAATCCTGGTTTTTTATAACTCAATCTAACAGGGTTAAAAAGTCCTTTTCTCTGAACACAATTGACCCTCAGACCCCACCTTCTAGCACCTATAAGATAATGGGTTGGGCATTGTTCTGGAGGAGCAGATTGAATTATACGTTCGGGAGAAAATAGCCATGTGTGCTAGGGCATGATGAGACCAGCTGATTGATCAGATCGGGTCTATCCAACTACTCATCAGATCAAGTAAGGGCTAAAGTGGTGTGTTACAAGTAGTGTGTTATATATATATATATATATATATATATATATATGTGTGTGTATATGTATATATATGTGTGTGTATATATATATATATATATATA